>OZ010711.1:39486882-39590668 GCA_963932345.1 Ophion ventricosus | reverse complement strand
CAAACCCAAACAAACCCAAACAAACCCAAACAAACCCAAACCCAAACAAACCCAAACAAACCCAAACAAACCCAAACAAACCAAACAAACCCAAACAAACCCAAACAAACCCAAACAAACCCAAACAAACCCAAACAAACCCAAACAAACCCAAACAAAACAAACAAACCCAAACAAACCCAAACAAACCCAAACAAACCCAAACAAACCCAAACAAACCCAAACAAACCCAAACAAACCCAAACAAACCCAAACAAACCCAAACAAACCCAAACAAACCCAAACAAACCCAAACAAACCCAAACAAACCCAAACAAACCCAAACAAACCACAAACAAACCCAAACAAACCCAAACAAACCCAAACAACAAAACCCAAACAAACCCAAACAAACCCAAACAAACCCAAACAAACCCAAACAAACCCAAACAAACCCAAACAAACCCAAACAAACCCAAACAAACCCAAACAAACCCAAACAAACCCAAACAAACCCAAACAAACCCAAACAAACCCAAACAAACCCAAACAAACCCAAACAAACCCAAACAAACCCAAACAAACCCAAACAAACCCAAACAAACCCAAACAAACCCAAACAAACCCAAACAAACCCAAACAAACCCAAACAAACCCAAACAAACCCAAACAAACCCAAACAAACCCAAACAAACCCAAACAAACCCAAACAAACCCAAACAAACCCAAACAAACCCAAACAAACCCATTACAAACCCAAACAAACCCAAACAAACCCAAACAAACCCAAACAAACCCAAACAAACCCAAACAAACCCAAACAAACCCAAACAAACCCAAACAAACCCAAACAAACCCAAACAAACCAAACAAACCCAAACAAACCCAAACAAACCCAAACAAACCCAAACAAACCCAAACAAACCCAAACAAACCCAAACAAACCCAAACAAACCCAAACAAACCCAAACAAACCCAAACAAACCCAAACAAACCCAAACAAACCCAAACAAACCCAAACAAACCCAAACAAACCCAAACAAACCCAAACAAACCCAAACAAACCCAAACAAACCCAAACAACCCAAACAAACCCAAACAAACCCAAACAAACCCAAACAAACCCAAACAAACCCAAACAAACCCAAACAAACCCAAACAAACCCAAACAAACCCAAACAAACCCAAACAAACCCAAACAAACCCAAACAAACCCAAACAAACCCAAACAAACCCAAACAAACCCAAACAAACCCAAACAAACCCAAACAAACCCAAACAAACCCAAACAAACCCAAACAAACCCAAACAAACCCAAACAAACCCAAACAAACCCAAACAAACCCAAACAAACCCAAACAAACCCAACAAACAAACCCAAACAAACCCAAACAAACCCAAACAAACCCAAACAAACCCAAACAAACCCAAACAAACCCAAACAAACCCAAACAAACCCAAACAAACCCAAACAAACCCAAACAAACCCAAACAAACCCAAACAAACCCAAACAAACCCAAACAAACCCAAACAAACCCAAACAAACAAACCCAAACAAACCCAAACAAACCCAAACAACCCAAACAAACCCAAACAAACCCAAACAAACCCAAACAAACCCAAACAAACCCAAACAAACCCAAACAAACCCAAACAAACCCAAACAAACCCAAACAAACCCAAACAAACCCAAACAAACCCAAACAAACCCAAACAAACCCAAACAAACCCAAACAAACCCAAACAAACCCAAACAAACCCAAACAAACCCAAACAACCCAAACAAACCCAAACAAACCCAAACAAACCCAAACAAACCCAAACAAACCCAAACAAACCCAAACAAACCCAAACAAACCCAAACAAACCCAAACAAACCCAAACAAACCCAAACAAACCCAAACAAACCCAAACAAACCCAAACAAACCCAAACAAACCCAAACAAACCCAAACAAACCCAAACAAACCCAAACAAACCCAAACAAACCCAAACAAACCCAAACAAACCCAAACAAACCCAAACAAACCCAAACAAACCCAAACAAACCCAAACAAACCCAAACAAACAAACCCAAACAAACCCAAACAAACCCAAACAAACCCAAACAAACCCAAACAAACCCAAACAAACCCAAACAAACCCAAACAAACCCAAACAAACCCAAACAAACCCAAACAAACCCAAACAAACCCAAACAAACACAAACAAACCCAAACAAACCCAAACAAACCCAAACAAACCCAAACAAACCCAACCCCAAACAAACCCAAACAAACCCAAACAAACCCAAACAAACAAACCCAAACAAACCCAAACAAACCCAAGCAAACCCAAACAAACAAACCCAAACAAACCCAAACAAACCCAAACAAACCGAAACGAACAAACCCAAACAAACCCAAACAAACAAACCCAAAAAAACAAACCAAACAAACCCCAACAAACCCAAACAAACCGAAACAAACAAACAAGCCCAAACAAACCCAAACAAAACCGCCGCGATGCGGACCCACGTAAGTGCGTTTTTTCGGGTTTCAGGATCGCCAGAATCGCCATTTCGACCTAGGCACCTGTACGCCGGCTCATTTTCCGCGAAATCGAGCTAGCTTTCGAATGGATACCGAACAATCCGACTAGGAGGCCTTGTCGATCGGCGGGATCGCCCCAAAGCCGGCTGCCCGAATTTCGACGATTCTTCCGAGCCTACCCCTTTCGATGTCGATTTGCCCCATATTCGGATGGCTTTTTCGGATACAAGGAAACGAGTTATCGGGATGGGCCCAACGCCATTCTCTAAGTCTGCCAAAATGCTTTTCCGTAAGGGGGTTATCAATCCCGAACGGTTAACAAGAGGCCGAGATATCGCCCATCGAAAAATTGCGATTTTCGCGTTTTTCAGAAACCAGCCGGATAGGGGGCAAAATAAAAATGTTCAATTTTTCGATATTAAGTAGTGCTATCCGATGTAAAATTGATCGCTGATTGCGAAAATCCCTATCCCGCCCGCCAAAAATAAATACTTCATACAAATATTGCCCAAAACAAACCCTATTTGCGGCAAACCCACGATACCCCGCACTTTTGTTTTTTTTCTTATAAATGTATTTTTAAGAGGTTTGAAACGGTACCGTATCTCCCGAATCATTTCGTATTCAAGACTGTTTCAATACCTGTAGATTACTTTTTGAATTATTCAAATCGGACATTCCATTCAAAAGATATTACGAATTTAAAAATGTCAATATAAACCAAATACTAATAGAAAAATAAACGCCGCCGCGCCGTGGCCGCAGCGCAACGGGAAACGCGGCGCGGGAGGGGGCAAAATTAAACCCCTTAAAAATAAAATACATAAAACAACAAAAAAAAATATAAATAAAATGTAAAACTATTTTTAAAAAATTAGGGAATAAAAATAGGTATCTATACGGATAAAAATGTAAAACGTTGTAAAAAATATAAACAAAAAAATGTTATGTTGCTATTTCGACTTCAATGAAAATTGGCTTAAAGATTGAAGTCTTTGTTTTTAATTTTGAATATTTGAACAAATTGAGTCATGGACGTTTCAATTAGCATCTTTTTAAGTGTTTGTAAGTATTTAATTTTATTCTGCGTTTATCCCAAAGTGTTTAAAAAATAAATGTCCACCCGTGCGAAGCCGGGACGGGCCGCTATAGTATTATATATTTCTTTCGCTTACTCGAACACGCCCGCTCGCTTCCATGACTCGGCAGTGAGTGAGAGAGAGAGAGAGAGAGAGAGAAAGAGACGGACCGCGCGCTCGCTTACCGGCAGTCACCCCACGAAAGTTTCAGCATGCGCGCGAGTCGCGCATGGCGCCCCGTGACCTATATACGCACACAATACTAGCGCGGCCCTACCATCGAAACGCGCCCCTTGTTCATTTGACGTTGATCTTTAACATTTTCCATTTTCCACCAGACTCCCGCCATCGTCGTGTAACTGAAAAAACGAAATATGTGTTATCGACTGATTCACAGGACATAGCGGTTTAATGCGACCGATCGGGGAACTGCACATTTTATCCCATCGCTCGTAGAGATATACGAACAAGCGCGCTTTTTCTTATTTTTTGCCTCGGAGAATAATATACCTTCGGAGAATCGCGGCAGCTAAATACAAAAAATTGAGTTTTCATTTGTAACGAGGAACAAAAAAGAGAAAAGAACGCGGAGATAAAGAAACAAAAAATTATTCCGGCGGTTCGATACTTCTTTCGGTGAATTTTTAACTTTTCATTTAAAGATCCGTAGTCTGTTGGAAAATTGACGAATTTATACTCGACGAATCGCGCACGATACTCGACTCATTCTCTCTCAACCTTTCGCCAAGCTCATGCCTTCTTCGGCTAAGCGACAATATTTACATAAAATCCGAATTCGACGACCAAGAAGAATCGACGAGGTGAGAAATCAGCAACGACGATTGGTGTCGTTGCGACCGGATAACGACACCAAGAGAGTCGGAAAAATACGGCTTAAAATACGGGGACGAATTACTATTGAGTGAAAAAGAATCGCGCCGTAGATTTGCAATTATTCGAAAGGGTTTTGTTGTTGTTGCTGTTCTTGTTGTTTGTTTTTTTTTTCACGTCCTGTTACATGCGAGGAAAATCATTTCTTTGCTAATCGAAGAGAGAAAAAGCACCGTGACCTATAGTTCAGGACAAGAGTCCCTTCAAACGAACGCGCGGCTTCGATCCCTTCCCAAAATCGTCATCATTTCCGCTACGGCCGGTCCCTCCTGCAAATTCGAACAGATTTTTTTTAATCATTCGAAAAAATTCGCACCGATTTAGCTCAAGCTTGAATAATTTTTTTGTAAATAACAAAACACTTTTCATAAATACCTTTCAATTGGTTCAAATGCGTAACCAATCATTTGTTAAATTTTTCATAAATCATCTAACCCGAGAGGAATGACTTGGTGTCCCGAGACCTATACATCTCCCACGTCACTTCTTCTAGGCCTCTGTGCAACACAACACGCTCATGGATCATGCACCAAGCACTACCGCCGGAGTAGATTCTTCTCCGAACGCTTGTCGCGTCACTCGATGCCTACAACTTTAACCTCCATAAACATCGCCAAGAAATCGAAAGCGCTGTTGGAAAAGCCATTTCCATTGCAATGCAATATATATATATATATATATATATATATATATATATATATGTATTGAAGAATTTAAATTTATTAAATTGAATTCCATTCGATGGATTTATTCAAATGAATTCAATCGTAATATATGAGCATCATGCTGCACGTGCTCGCGTTTGTGGATCAAACTGACTGTTTTCTATCTTATTACTGCATCACTTCCCAAAGTAGACTCGCAACACTCGTCCTCAGTAACGAACCCCCCGCATATGTGTGTAGATACGAAAGGATGAATAGGAAAGAAAGGAAAATAAGGAACGAAATGCATAATTCATGTGATTTTCATACTTATTTGTGTAAAGTGTACAAAAGATTTCTCGTGTATCACTAGAAAAAAAACACACACATTTTTGACCTTCGATTTTCGAAAGATGACGATGAAACTAGCGATTAGGCTAGATATGCGTTCGCAATAAAAAGTAAACAACAAAAGTCATTAAAATGGCGCATCTCAAATCTGTTTTGATGATGGCACGCGTCCTACTTACAGAAATATATATATATATATATATATATATATATTAAATCAAATCGAGCGGGAGAGATTTATCGGTTTCGACAGTAGAGACGCGCAGGGGCGGTATACAATCGTGCCCCGTGTGACAAGACTAGATGAAAAAGTTTTGTACAATCGTAGAAGCTTGCTCCATCGCGCTCTCTCACAAGTTATCGCGATATTTGTTTCTAAAGTTGACGGCTGGTATTTTCGAACGAGTATACAAGAACGATACTACTCGGTGGAAATTCAACTTGAAATTTTCTCGTATCGACGGATCGTTTTTTCGGTGCAACGAAGGCACGGTTTACGGCCCCGTCTCTCTCTCTCTCTCTCTCTCTCTCTCTCGGCACAGTGTAGTCTCGTCGAAACGCTCGTCGTTGGACGATATCTCGGAGATGGCTCGCGACGATGGTCCTACAGCCCCCGTCGAGACGCGTACCGTATTGCTCCTTGTATCCGTATATACGTACGAATCGGTGGACGATCAAGGGGCGTGATCGAACTCGCGATATCCCTCGGCTCCCGTGAATACGACGTCGACCCAGACTCTCATGGCCTCTGGACTCGGTGCCATCAGATGATAGAGCCTCGTCGTTGTTTTTACGACAAAGGTCAACGAGGGCTGAGGCGATCGTACGGTGTTCATATGGTCGACGTAGACCTCCTCGATTGACTGAAAAAAAAGCCAAGAGAGACGCGCGGCAAGATACGAAGAATAAGATTGGCTTGGTCGGCGAAACGTACGGAACGAGAAGGTGAGATTTATCGAGGCGTACTACCTGAAAGTAAACGAGGCCCCGAGCTTTCTTGCCCCTTATACCGCTCGCGCTGTCGCTATAGTACGACAGAGTCTTGCGTTTACGATCGAAAACAAACCATCTCTTGTTCCAATGATGAAACTTTTTGCTCATTTTCGACAAATAACCGGAGCAACTCGTCGCGTCGAGCGTTACATCCTGAATAAGCGACAATTGATGTCCGGCCGTCTCAATGTGATTTTTCAAATCCAGCGATTCGGACTTGATCGGAAGATATCTCGTGAGCGGACGCTGAAAAATGATGATGAATATGTAGGAGGAGGGGGGGGGGCGGCGGCGGCGGCGGCATCGTTCCACGTCCGTGGAACGAACCGGTCACTCTCGCGTACTCACTCGGAGCTTGGTTGCTTTGTTTTCCCGATGTTTGACCGACGAGCGGTGGTTTACCAAGGGAGCGAGGCTTTCCATCGTTTCGCTCGACGTTTCGGACAAGGGTCTGCCGGTGATACTCTCGGTTTCGTCGATCGTCACGAGACGACTCTCCTCGTTCGCTCCCACCGTTCTTTCATTCCCTTCTCGTATCTTGAACACACGAATCGTAATTTACACCGATTGGACGGGATGGCACAGACCGCTGAGAAAAGAGTATTTGCTCGTTGGACTTTTCGAGATGGAACGCGATCGCGAGCGCGCGCTCGCGTGGCTCGGGGGCTGAAGGAACGCCGCGTCGTCGGCTATAGACTGCAAAGCCGAAAAATAAAAGGGGATCTGGTCCCCTCTCATCTTCCGCCACGAGCGCAATCGATAAGCGCGCAGCGAGGGAGAAGAAACGCGCGGCGGCGAGGGCGGCGGCGGCGGCTCTTGTCCGCTATCGACGGGGTGGGGGAGTATTTTGCGCGTCAGAGATCGTCGCTGTAATCGAGGGCGTACGAAACGGACTCACATCGTCTCCGTGCGGTAACGCGGCGCAAGAGTCGTTGGATGATTCCGCCGCGGCTGTCGAAGCTCCGAACAAGGCGAATTCTTTGTCAGATTTTTCGCCCCCCGGTATTTCGGTCCCGTCGCTGCTTCCGCTACCGCTGAAAATATATTAAATAATCGTAAGAAAAATGAAATAACACGTAGGAGATGCGCGCGCGCTCGTACTTTGGTCGCGATGGCAAACAAACTTATCTACGAGAAAGGCGCGAGGCGGTGGCGGCGGCGGCGGAACCGTATAACTCACAAGTAGCGATCATAAAAGCGACGGGAGTAAGTTCGAGCGGGCATCAAACAACGCTCGATCAACCAGTCTTTGGCAGCGAGGTAGAATCCGTTACTCGTTATCAGAGTTATCAATTGACAAGTTTTCGAGCGTGCCTCGTCGACAAAGGCATTGCTCGCTCGTCTCGCTGCGCTCATCCCGCCGTCGGAAGTGATATACTCGCGTATACGTTGGATACACCGAAACTATCGAAGCGAGAAAAATGTCCCCGCGAGAACTCGTCGCGTATCATTGGGGCGGGGGCGGACGGTCGCGCGCGCGTGTCGAACCAAACGCATGGATTGTGAGCTCTTTGGAACGCGATATCCTATCTATAGCGTTGCGATAACGCGCGATCGTGCCTATATTTCTCTCTCTCTCTCTCTCTCTCTCTCTCTCTTCTTCGTTCCGTGTACAGACAGATACAAAGGGAGGGAGAAACACCTCCATCGTGACGTGGCCGATTCGCGCGTTGGTGGCGCGCGCGTCGTTTATCGAAAGAAAAAAAAAACATACACACGCGCGTAGACGCGAATATTTTTTTTCACAAATGAGGAGCGATAATAAATGGATAAGGTTGCGGAATATGGTAACTCTTGTCTATATTAGCGTCGGTTGAGTAAGATTTTGCAACAAGGCGAATAAAATAAGGGCCTGTGACGCGCGAGATTTACCTTTCCGTAAGTCCCGTCGAGTAGCTCGAGGATTCCTCGCTAGACTCCAAGCTGTTGAAAGAAGCGCGGTTGTTCCTTCGCTCTTGCTCCCAACGATAACGTACCTCGTCCTGAACTCTTCGCTTCAATTCCTCGACGCGTCGTCGCTCCTCCGAGATCACTTGACTCCCTGTTTGCGAAAACACGTGTAAAGTTAAGAAAAGCCCAGACATTACCCGAAAAACCTCGGATATCGAGGAACGCGCGGGCCAAAGGGGCGGCGGCCGCGCCGCCGCCACCACCGCCGCGTTACCTTGTTTGGCCAGATGCAGTTGGCGATTACGTTCAATCTCCTTGAGCGACTCGATCGTCTTTCGTCCCAGACTGCCCTGATTGTCGACCGTGATGGGTGAATCGCTCGTCACTCTGGATATTCTGTCGAAATCTTGTCGGCTCGGCGAACGCTTCTCCTCATCGGGAGTCGATTCGGATTTCGCTTCGGATCTCGCAAAATTTTCCAATTCCTCCTCGATGGCGCGCAATCTGGCGCGAGCCTGAATACAGCGCGCGTGTACGCCTTTCCGATAAATAAGATGAAAAGAGAAAAGCGAAAATAACGGTTTACCTCTTCGAGTCTTTTCGCGTGCGCAAACTTTTGTCTCTCGAGACCATTGGTGTCTCTCGTGGCGGAGCTGACGACGGTGGAACGTTGAGTCGCCAAGTGGTCCAGTCGAACCCTTCTACCTTCGATTCTCGCCGACAATTCGCTCAAGTGCCTGCGAAAGATTGCCAGCGACGTCGAATAGAGACAAAATTATAGCGTTACGAGGCTGAACGGGCGATTCGATAGCTCGCTATCTACCTCTGTAATTCCTCTCTGGTGGCCAATTTGCTCGCTTCCTCCTCCAGATGATGAAACTCGAGATCCTCGAAAGCTTTTCTCTCCGTCTCGAGTGTATCTTGTTGTACGGCCAATTTGTCAATAATTTGTCGACGCTTGTGCCAGCTATTGTCCTCGTCCTCGTCGTCGTCGTCGTCGTCGTCGTCGTCATCGTCGTCGTCGTCGTGATCGTCGACGTCGTCGTAGCGCTCGAAGCGCTCGTAGCGCTCGTCCTCGACGTTGCCGCAACTCGCGAGTTCCTCCTCGAGTCGAAGACACGCCCTCTGGGCCCGTTGAACACGACGCTTGGCGACCTCCTGCAATTTGGTCTGCGAAACCCTGTCCTTGGACATGTCTCGCTCGAGCTCGTCTATCCGCGTTCGAGTCCTCGCCATGTCGTTCTCGTCGTTCGTCAGCTCCAAAGATTCCGAATCGTACTCGGCCGAGAGGAGGGCCTTCTCCAATTCCAACTGAAACGATCGATCGGCTCTCACTGGGCTAAACATTTCCAGAGTCCGCCGCTCGGGTTTGTTGAGCGAGCGAGCGAGCGGCAGGGGGGGGGGGGGGGGGCGATACACTAGAACGAACCGCACGGACACACGGGGCTAATCGGGGTTGGTCGTTATTTACCTCTCGGTCGATATCTTCCTCCTGGAGATCTATGTCGGCGATGCTTCTCTCGAGTACGTCGATATTTCCCAAAACGTGAACTCTCTCGTTTCGCAAAAAATCAAGGTATTTTGTACGGTCCTGCTCGTCGAGCCGCTCGCGTTCTCTGTCAGCCTTGGCCTCGTTCGATCTAGCGTTGTCCCTCTCGGTGTTGTTTCTCTTTGGGGTCGCGGCGTCGTTCGATCTCGTTGCGAGCACCGAGAGTCGCACTTGAATCGCCTCGAGCAAACGCTCGTTCGACACTGTCAACTTGTTTTCGATCATTCGGCACGAATTTGGCAATTGTTGATTTCTCCTGGCAGATGAGGAAGCGGCGGCGGCGGCGGCGGCGGCGGCGGCAGCAGCAGCAACAACAACAACGTTTTCTCCGCGATTATTGTTGGCACGTTGTTCACGCGACAACGCGTCATTTTTCTCATCGAGATCAAGATTCGCGTCTGCCGTGACGGGAGGAACGACGAAGTGATCTCTCGTCCGGTCGAGACCTTCCGGCTGTCCCCGTCTCTGCGGTCCGTCGATTCTCGTACCGTTCAAACGTATCGCCTCGATAATTGTTTCTTCCATATCGCAAGAGCGACGCTGCGGCCGCCACCGGTGCTCGCCGTCTCGCGTCAAATTCGGCCCTATTTTCTCGTACGTCCTTCTCGTGGCCCGTGAAATCGATGCCGAGAACACATCGTCGATTATCGAATCGTTCTTGTCGTTATTGTTTTCACCGCGGCCGTTGCAACGGCAGTTGTTGCCAATGCTGTTGTTCGCCGTTGGTGATTCGGACGTTTCGTTACGCTTGTTGTTGTTGGCAGTGTCGCCACCGTTTTCATCGAGAGGCGTCTCGAACGGCAAGCAACGCTGCTGTTGCTGCCGTCTCTGACTCCTGATCGGACTCTCCGGACTGCCGAACGGGGAATTGTAACCGGGCCTCCCGTCACGGGGCAGCGAACCGTTTGTCTTTATTCTACAGAGAGAGAGAGAGAGAGAGAGAGAGAGAGAGATGATTCGAGAGAGGACTCGTTGCACGTACGTGGTGTTACATATGGTAGAAAAACAAGTCTGTTTGCTAACCTGTTGGGTTGACGAGGTCTGTTCTCGGTGGTGGTACTGCTGCTGCTTTGCCTCTCGTATTCCGCGCACATGGCCAAAATCTCTTCGAGCCTCGATCTCTCCCGTCTCTCGACTTCTTGTTCCCGCAGTCTCTCCTCTTGGGCGAGTCTTCTTCTTCTCTCGGTCTCGGCTTGGCTGCCGCTACCGCGGCGTCTTCGTTTCTCATCGGGAAGCTCGTCCGAGGCCGTGGCGACGACAACGCCGGCGGCGGCGGCCGGGGCGGCGGCGACGAGATGAGGCGCCAACGCCGTTTGTACCTTGGTCGGAGTCTTGGACTCGTCGTATCGGGGATTACGATTGAAAGCCGGACTCGGCGGTTGGATCCTCTTTATCGCGTTAATACAATTTGAAGTAGCGAAAGGAGGGGGGCGATTATCGGAAGCACGGGGATAGAGCGGCAACTGATCGCTACCAAACTTTTCGAGTCGAAGAAACTCGGTGGTCGTAGTTGTTTTTGCAAGAACGAGGCTCCGACCCGTGTCAAATTTCCGAGAATATTCATCCGAGCCGCCCCGATGTCCGATCGAGGCGGCGGCGGCGGCGGCGGTGGCGGCAGCAGCGAGGTGGTTCGGTTCGCGCGGCTCTGCCGTGATCGTCGCTGCTGACGCTGACGCTGTCACGATCCTTGGATCGTCGTTCTCGCTGTTGCTCGAACGACGCGATGATCCGCGAGACGCGTCCAAGTTGGTAACGCTGCGGGAGGATGAGTGTCGATTATCGGCAATAACGCCGTCCACTCGCTTGCTCAAAGAAACGAGACTCGAGGATCTGCTCGAACGTCCGACGAGTATCCGCTCGGCCGGTACGTTGGTCGTCGATGCCCCGAGCGGAAAAACTTTCGGCGATACGTAGTTTCGAACTTTTCCGCTCGCCAGCATCTCGAATTTGCTCAATTTACCGAGAAATCCAAGACAGTCGTCGTCGTCGTCGTCGTCGTCGTCGTCGTCGTCGTCGGCGTCGTTTTCGTCCGTGTACGAGTTTCTCGGTGACTCGCGAGTCGAGGGATGGGGCAGCGTCGACAGCGGCGGCGGCGGCGGCAGCAGCAACAGCGGTTTTCTTTCGAGATTTCTGCTATCGGTCTCCTTGTAATCCGACGTGGGATCGTGAGTCGTCGGAGCCATGAATTCTCCCGCGTTTGCGGTCCCGTAAGATGCGTCGGACACGGCTATAGCCGCGCGATATCCGAGAGCCTTTGCCTCCCTGACTTCGTTATTGACGAGTATCCGTCTGCGGAAAATTAAACGTTTATACGATATACGGTAGGTGTACTCCCTCTTTCTGTGTTGCTACATCAGTTTCGAATTCAACGCGGACGAAGCGGACGCGGCCGCACGGAATTCTCGCGTTAAGCCCGGACGTGCAACGACCCGCCTACTTCCGCGAGCATAAGCCGGTGCACACGCGAAACAAGAGCCAAGGAAATTGGCCGCACGTGCTCGCGATCTATATTTACAATCGTCGCACCGGCGTTGACGGGCTAGCGCTTTTCTCATCCGCGTCCTTCTTTCTCTTTCTCTTTCTCTCTCTCTCTCTCTCTCTCTCTCTCTCTCTCTCTCTCTCTCTCTCCGAGTGAGGAGCGGGCTAGCCTAAAGGAGCAATTCTCCCTTCTTTGTTGCATACCTCAATTTGATCCTCTCGCAGGTATAATTTAATTTTCGTTTATATTACTCGAATTTAATTTAGGCAATACTAGCAGTCATAGTTGCAAGATAATGATACGAGTGGAAACTAGCCGGATGTACGATTACACAAATGCTCTGTAATGTATTTTTTGGCACGGTACACTCTCAGGGAGCGGGAGCTCCAAATATCGCGAATAAACTTATGGCTCGGTCTCTCGTAACGCGTAGCTGACGCAAGCGAATACCGTTGTATTATCGTTTTCGAGAATAATCCGCGAATGTCGCCACAACAACTGTTTCACCTTTTATATATACAATCGCACATATACTCGAGAGCTACCGCGCACACTTTGAACGGCAACGCAGCGTCCGCGCGGAAGACGCGCGCGCGCGCGCGCGCGACAGACCCAAACAAATTGGTACGTACGATGATGGTACACATAATGCGAGCTTAATTAGAGTCGTTTAAACTCGTTAAGATCGTTTCGCGAGCACGCGGGCTGCGGTCAACGCCTTGCAACGCGGCGACTGCTTCGCGGATACTCGAACGAACCTACTTATTTTATTCTCACATACAATTTTCGGCTTTCGAAGATTGAATTTCTTCAAGTTTTCATCCCCACCCGAGACTTACTTCCGATACTCTTAAATAGTATCAACTTTTTTTCTCGCCTCTCGTTTTTCGAGCTCCGTGATCGATCCGCGCGCGCGGTCGAAATGCGGTTCAGTAGCGTTTTCCCAGTTTTGAGAGATGCTATTTCTTTTTTCTTTTTTTTTTTTTTTTTTTTTTTTTTTTCGATCCTCGATCTTTTCTCTCGAGTTTGAATTCGAGAAACCGAAAATGTCTCACAAGGGGAAGGTGACATTTTGAAATTCAAGTTGGGTACGTCCCGCGGGTGTAGCCACGCTGAGTAGTCATTGCTGATGAAAAGCCCCCCAAACATATTACGGGAGCTTGCGTATATAAAAAAGTATATGGTACGTTTTCCAACGGTTCGGTGGCTGAGACGGTAGCGGGCCAGCGTGCTGAGCCGGAGCTTGCAAATCTCGGCTCGTCCATATATATACTTTTTTTTTCTTTCCTCTTTTTCAACGGTTATTTGCTTATTTTATTGATAAATTATTTGTATTTTTTTTTTTTATTTTTATTTTTCCAGCCTTCCAACGTATACCCACGGCGGGTTTTTACGTACAACCCGTTCCCAATTAAGACCTTTCCTATCACTCCCTAGCTGCACTCGGCTGATCCAACCCAATCAGCTATACTTCCGC
The DNA here is from genome assembly GCA_963932345.1 of Ophion ventricosus. NCBI lineage: Eukaryota > Metazoa > Arthropoda > Insecta > Hymenoptera > Ichneumonidae > Ophion > Ophion ventricosus. Next base: position 39,576,805 of record OZ010711.1, on the reverse strand, counting down.
ATTGGCCGAGGGTTCGGGGAATCTGTGTAAAACCCGTATCGGCGGCGGTATAGGCGGGTCATATTTTTCCGATCCTCCGGCGCACAAACTTGTACTCGAGTATCGAGAGACCAAGGTATCGGAAGTATCGGTCTTCCGCGCGCTGATTGATGCGCGCCAGTCGGTGCACGCTTGTGCCCGCTCACCTCCTCTCTCCGTGTAATTGATACGCGCAACGGGGCTCAACTCCAAGTACCGCCGGGGCCGCGAAACCCGATTGCACATCCGTACCAGTGTCGACATTATTATTATTATCGTATCAATGCAATTAATAACAAGGGGACAGACAAATTATTCATTACAAAATTAATTTAACAAACCCAAACAAACGCGAAAGAGTGAAAAATGAAAAATAAGAAAAGGTTGATACGTTAAAGTCAATTATTTTTGCAAATTATTATTATCGATACCGCCTCACGGCAATCAACACTGATGTAGCAACAACAACAAAAAGTAACAATGTTTGTAACAGTCCGACGATGAAGCCTGCATCGTTGGAACGCAACGAAAAATCTTTTTTCATTTTTATCTCTTCGTCTTCTTCATCATCGAAAATTGTATCCTGCAAATTTGGACTGCCGATGTCCGCTTAGAATCCTAAAAAAAAGTTTCAGTGATATTCGCAGGCGAAATTTTTGGCATAAAAAAAAGTTGGGCCTGATAGACTTTCGTCGCGTTCGAACGATGCAAGCTTCGATATCACGTTTACCATTGCTATTTTTACATCCAACTGATTTATCGATCAAATGCACGGATGGAAAATTGAAAAAAAAAAAAAAAAAAAAAACATCACGAGTCAAGATTCGAGGACGGAAGCGCTCTGCTCGCGAAACGTTGACCCGATACCGTCTCGGCCACCGAGCAGCTTGGGATATTGCAATGCTTTCGAATAAATGAATTTGTGAGTTTGTTTGGGGGGCACGTTGAGAGGGCCGGAAAACGAGAATGAACAAAATGTTTAATTGAAATCTTCCGACTTCCGTGGATACAATTTGTCATACCTCCTACCAAAGCTCCGTGACGTTAATGTCGAAAAAGTAAAGGTGCAATAGGAAGATACGGTTCTTCCGTCTTTCCACTCCTCTCCCGTAGAGTGAGTCCCGGGACTCGAAAAAACGTGTCGATTTGTTCGGGCTAATTTTTTCAGCTCCACCATGGTGAATGTCGAATAAGGGAATGTGCAAACTATACGTAGATCGGTAGATGGTATTTTTTTTTTTCGATTTTTCACCTCCTCCCAAGGGTCAGCGGCTCCGGGGCTCGAAAATTGACATAATTTATCAACGCTTGCTTCTGGGGCCTGGTGTGGAAAATATCGAAAAAATGAAGTATAACGCTCTGACGCAACTTCCCTACCCTCGATTCAACAGTCTTTTCGGAGAATTACATTTTTTGCCCGTTTTCACAAGTTTGTTTGTTACGCCGAACACACGAAGCGACTAGTCGATTATGAAAAATTATGAATCAAAATAACCAAAACGTTGCAAGCGCGAACGTAATTTTTTTCTTGGACGTTTTTTTTAGTCGGCGGTGGAACACGAGGTGACTCTTGTCACGGTGTACGCGCTTCTCGTTCCCGGTAATACTATTTTGAGCCGCGCACGGCTCGTCTTTCCCCCCTTCGCGTATATCTTTCACTCGGTCGCGACTGCACCGGATATATACGTTTATTTTTTTTTACTCGTGTCTCATTCTCCCGATCCTCGACTCTGCTCTCGAATATAATTAAGGCAAGACCGTACGTATGAAGAAATTAAAAAACAAACTCGCTCAGCGTTGCGGCTGATTCGCGGGCCGGCTCGGTACGCGGGACACGACTCGCTTCGCGAATCTCGTCCTTCCACCGTAGAGACACGTACCGGATACTCCCGACGGCACGCGCTTCGACAATAGCTTTTCCGCTTATTAAATTACAATCCCCCCATCAACTCCCCCCCTGTACAAGACACACCGGCGAGCTGTCTATCGATATTTCGTACGTATACGCGCGTATACGTATAAGCGCGCACCGGATCCTCTACTCGTTGCGAACGTACGTGCAGCGGATCAGAGGCGACAAATCAAACCCCGTCGATGTTGCGATTACATCCGGTGGCCCGCCGCCGCCGCGCGGGATACAAAAACCGTGAGCGAGATTCTATACCTTCCTCTCCCTCTACTCGTTTCTTCTTTCTCGCGCCCCCCCCCGATATCGCTCCGTCTCTCGACGATCGCGCGTGCACGGGATCGAAGCTTGTTCGCTCGCAACGCCGCAGCGCGACGCAACACGAGGAAGAGTCGATCGAGATTTTTTCAACGTGCCGCGTGCGCGCCCTTTCGGGGGAGCGATGACCCCGTGCTCGCCGATCGCGACGAGTGCTTCCGAGCGCCTTTCGCGCACGTAAAAATAGTCCGCGCAAAGGGCCTGTAAACGCGAGGGAGGAATACGACCGAGAGGGCGGCGACCGGGAAAACTGCACGAGAGCAGGAGCGGACGCGCGCGCGGGCTTCCAGTACGGGCGCGGCCTGGACAATAATAACCCGTGCGCGGTCGTGCGACGATCGGATACGCGATCGCGAATCGTCGAGCTCGACGAACGAGAGAGGAAGGGACTCGAACGAAATTGGAGTAAGCTGTTCGCGCGATGCGAGATCAGCGGGGAAGGAGGGGGACTATTCACCGACGCGCTGCGATGATTCATATACTTGTTACGCGGCGCGAGGGGAAGATCCGCGATGAGATGTATATCGCGCGATCAGCAGCTCTTTCAAACCTTTGTATTTTGCACGCGGCACGTATCCACGCTGCGAAGCTATCTTGTACAGAGGGCTCGGGGGCGCGTACGTTGCAAATATGTACACACGGATGATACGCGAACGGTGGCTGGCGGCTCTATCGTACGCGTCGTCTACTCGAACCGCGAGGCGTGGACAAAGAAATGAGATTTTTTTTTTTCCGTTGCGACCAAGTCCGTAATTGCCAAGCGCGGGACATCCGCGTGTCACGCTCTCGCTTTTACAGAGTCAGCAGCCGTGGAAAAATTTCCAACTCGCTGGGCGGGCGATAAATGCACTTTTTTCTTCTTTTGTTTCTTCCTCTTCAAGGCACTCTTGTTTCGCTTTGTCGTACAAATATATCTGCGGACAAAAAAACGAGACCTCTCCGCGAACAGGGCCAAGAGCGGTGGGCCCGCACCACGAGAAACGAGTCAAACGGCCTTGTCCGTGGCACGTCCTCTCGACCTCATCGGCCGTGTGTGCGCTCGACTGACCCAATTGCGTCCGACCTCGCGACCGGTCCGCTGCCCAAATTTTTTTCACACGCGATGCGGATCCCCCCTCCCCGCCACCGCCGCCACCGCCATCACCGCCACCACCGCCACCACCACCAGCACCCACTTCCTTCTCGATCGCTTTGCATTTCCTCTATTGCAAGTGTCATCCGAAATAATCGATCGATTGTTCATCGGCCCTCCCTTTCGAGAATACATCCCGATCGTGCCCGTGTGACTTTTATTTTTCACAAATATCGCGTCCCTTCTTGTACGAGGCGAAAGGAACGAGTTCGGGTACGGCTCGTTCGATATATTTGTCAACTTACCCTACGAGCGTGATCGACGAACTTGCCACGGTCGACGATATTTCTCGTTGGAGTGTCGCGTCGCGATGACGCGCACCATGGCGAGTGGACGAGAAGCGCGAAAAGTTGGTGATATAGCGGTGTACGCGCGGAGCGAGGCGACGCCGGTCGTATCTCGCGATTCACCGCATTCTCGGCAAGATTGGACCGCAAGCTGGCCAGCGTGACGTACGTACGAACAAAAAAATGAAGGAAATAAAAACAATGCGGGGGTTGCGCAACGAGATCTGTCCGTCGCCGCGACACGTTCGCGAAAGCGTTGTTGCTGCTTGTCCCCGCGAGCGTAGCGTAAGCACCGAAGCAGACTAGGCTACTACCGCTGCCAGTGCAGCTGCCGCGCGCTTGTGTGTGCTCGCGCGCACAATGCCACCGAGAATCGGGGGACGAGCGTTTCCGAATATCACCGAACGATACCGAACACGCTACCGAGGAGATCGCTCTCGTTGCTGCTTCTCGAATCAAGGAACAAGAAATAAATAAGTAAAACGAGAATAACGTGCGGGGCTACGCGGCGAATGATTATTTGGCTCTACAGGTCGGTCAGGCGTCCGATTGTGGAACAAATATACGAGAAGCGCGTCTCGAAATTGGCCTCGTCGCGCTGGACGCGGTGAAACGCGCGCGTGTCAAAATTATAACCTCTGTCTCGCCCGAGGGAAGCGCTTGGCCAACAAAAACAACGATAGTCGAGTGCGCGTGTTTATCGTTTGTTTGCGACAGGGGCTGTTCCTATCGGAAGCCCCATTCGCCAAAATCGGAATCGGTGACAGTTTCCGGAGTAATCGGCCACAACGACGGCGGAAGATTCGGATTATTTGTTAGCTGCTTCGACGGTGGAATGCTCCACCACTCGGGATACTGCTCGATTCGCTCCGTCGCTTGTTCGGTCGACGCGACTGAGGCGGCTGCCGCCGCCGCCGCCGCCGCCGTTAGCTCCGCTCCGAAATATTCTGCCGGTACGCCTCCGAGATTTGGCCTTCTCCGATCAAGATGCGACGTTCGCTTCGTTTCAGCTACTAAACAAATAAAAAAAGCACAATGGCTTCGAATCGGGCGCGTAAAATTCCTCTGCTCCGCAATCAGCTGTATCTTGTATACGGTGGAACCTCGATTATCCGCAATCGATATTTCAGGGAGGTTATATATACATATACACACACACACACAGAGGCATATAATTTAACGATGTACGTTTGAATTTTTGACGTACATGCAACCCAATTGGTTCGGATAATCGAGGTTCTACCATACGCTATACACGTTTGTACCAACCCATTTCCTGCAAACGGCGTATCGCCGATGGAGTGTAGTGCGAAAATTTACAACCATTGCTGTAGGGGCATTCGCCCGAATTGACGAATCGCTTGCAAATTGTTTTGAGGCGTTCCTCGCTCAAAATAGTCGCGGGATCTGAAATGGAAGAGAAACAAGGAGAGAGAGAGAGAGCGAGAGAGAGAGAGAGAGAGAGAGAGAGAGAGAGAGAGAGAGAGAGAGAGAGAGAGAGAGAGAGAGAGAGAAAGAGAGAGAGATAGTTGCGGAAGGAAATGCGTTCGTGCATGGGGCACGCACACGCCAGCGCGAACCTTTGAAAGAGCTGTAGTGGTCGGAACGATTCTTCGTGTGTTGAAGGCTGGACAAATGTTTTTTTCTCGCTTCGGTGTCATCCTTGAAAGAGCGCTCGCAATAATCGCAGTAATATCGTTTGCCCATATCGTTGAGAGGTTACGTCACTACTCGCGGCTCGTCCCCTCCCTCAATTCCACTCTCGACACAGAGGTATTCCTAGAAATAATATATTCCGTGATCGAAGCTCACTCGCGATATTCCCTCGGATAATCTCTCGTTATTCCACAACCGATAAGATAACGCGCGCGCGACTATGGATTTAACAACGGCGTTGCTGCACCGCGTTCTCGCCGACTTTTCATCGATCGTCCGCGTAGCCTTGGACACCCCGCTCGACACACGCATTTCCCTTCCTTGACAACGAGAAAGACACCCCGTTGGTACGGACAATTTCATGGTTCTTTTTAAAAGAGGAAGGGTTCTCGCGTATTCCGCGCGTTACCGTCGAAACTAGTGGCGCTTGTGTCGCGTAGCGGTCGACTCGAGAAAATCAGAAGACCGATCGCACTGGTGGGCTCGACCGGTGTAGCAGTTTCCATCGCCCTGCGTATATAACCTCGGAAAATTAAAAACGCATTGTTGATAGTTTTGGGAGCCAAATGGAACAACGCGGATATACCCCAATAGTTGATAGCGTATATGTATGAAAATTAGAGGCTTTACAGCCGACGATAAGATTCGTTGCGGCGGCGGCGGCGGCGGCGGCGGCGGCTATGTTTTTCATTCGGGAAAATAAGCCCAGACCACGCGATAGTAATTTGCTCGACACATTTTTCAGACATTCGATATAATCGTTACGATTTCGCTCCAGCCATATTCGTGTCTGACGCACCGACTTGCCCGTCTCGATAGTTACGAATTAACAACAGTAAAAAAAATAAAATAAACGCGATACTCTCGGTGGTGGAATATTTTCCAATTTGACAAACACGAGGGGCCTTGTCGATTTTTCCTCAATTTAATACGACGAAACGTGTACTTGCGCTTCCCGACGTGCCTGTTTTTCCGTCAAAACCTAACGGGAGGCGGAGCGACGACCGAGACACCTCGCGAACCTGAGTGTTTCGAGCTTTTTGTGCGATATTAATAATGCACTCTATGAGAAAACGACGGCTGCCGAATTTATCAACTAGAAAACAAAGGAAAAATACATCCGACGCGTTTCTCCTTGGTGATCCGACGAAACCGTTTCATTGTTATTTTTCAATAATAGCGCAACGTGGGAGATAGAGAATATTCGGTGTGGCGGTCTCGCCAAAAAGGACGGGTAGCGCCGCCGCGGAGCGGCGCAACGATCGCTGATTACTTGATTATCTCATATAAGTAAACTAGTGTGTTGTGAATAAAATATTATTTTCGTAAAGCGGGTCTAGGGTTCTTTGATCCGGCAGCTCAAGCGAATGCGCTATAAGAAGAAGGGAGAGCGCAGGAGCGGAAGAAAAAAAATCTAGCCTGTCGTCCGTCGCGGTTGCCCGCGCGCGACTCAACCCTTCGCCGGTAGCTTTTTTCCGTATCCGTGGAGCCGCCCGACGCCTGTAAAATAGATACGGCTCGTCGAGGGATATTCGCCGGGACAGAAGCGTCGCCCTTTCGCGTCTTTGTTCCTCGCGAGGACGTCGGCTCGTCGTTCCGCCCGCGGCATCACGTAATTTTCGTTTTTTTCGACTTTTCTTTCGGATCCTTGGAACGTGTCGTCGCGTACCTGGTATCGGCGCGGTGCATCCCTTGAGTAGCCCGGCTTTAAACTAAGAGAATCGCGGGCGCCGACGCGAGTCGAAAAATAAGTTAAATAGGAACGGGGGGGCGGGGGTTCGGGGCACATTTTTCGAGGCGGCACGACGCGACACACCAACCGCCGGCTGACGGCCGAGCGCTCATTTTCGTATAAACAGGTTGGACACTTGCGTTGCGTGACGGTGCGTGCGTGCGCGAGTCTACGCCAGGGTGTAACCGTGTAACGAGAGCAACGTTTCAGCGGTTGGGCGTTTGTCGAGAGTCAGTCGTATAGGACATTCCATTCCAGGGAGAATCTTGAGAATTTTAACGCGTACGACTGTACGAAAAGGAAGCACCTTCCCACGCGATTAATGTCTCGGCGAGGATGAGCGGAAAAACGTGGGATCGCGCCGCCTTGAATTTCGACACGTGTGTGGATTGTTGTTGGCGGGAATAAGAATAGGACGATTGGTTGTGACGCGCCACCACCGAGAATCGGAGCGCTGACATCGCATGGACTGGCGCGTGCTCTGCTATCAGAGAAATCAACGTAAAACTAAATAAATTGTTCAATTTTTCGATGCCGTACAGGTCCAAATAATATATTGTAATATAATTATCATTGCATCGACTCGTGTGTAATACAGACTTAAAAAAAGTTTAAGAGGTACGCCAAGTTATGAGCGAAATCGCCTCGACATCGTACCGTTTGTTAAAAAAAAAATTAAAAAAAAAACTATGGTGTACCTGAAAAATAATGATCAATTGTTTCAACTCGAACAATGCTTTTCTCATCCTTTTTCCAGTCATCAATTGTAGAAAGACATTTTTCTTATGATTTATCAAATAGCCGCAAGTACAATGTACGTATTAGGCAACAGCGGTACGAGAAATACTGTACACAAAATGGTTAAACTCTTATTTTTCCTTACCTCTGTTCGATGAAAATAATCCCATTATTTATTCTTTGCGTTTTGTTGTCTTAGGTGCAAAATTTTACGTGGACGAGCTCATGTGTTCGCCCTCGCAATATCGAATAATTTATTGAAGTATAAAAAAAAGGCCGCGGTTTGTTCGACGTATTCGAACTTTTTGAGGTTACAATTTGTGACGCGAAGAACCTTGGTCAAATTGATTATTGGCTGTAAAAAGAGCAGCCGTTTGTTTAACGTTTCCACTTATAAACACGCTCCGTGTTTTTCTAGGCTAGAGCTCTGAAAAGTACCGTGAGACGTAATATATACGTATAGATTGGAAGTAAGGTTAGCGTCGAGTGCGAAAGAGACCGAGCTATGCCCGCGGGCTACAAACGCGCGTCACTGTTGCGCGCGCGCGGCGGAGCGAGTCCGGAGACGCGTCGCTCGCCCGTGTCACTGCGTTAAGAAAAGTCTCGACAAATTATGAAAAGGGCGTATGTTTACACGACCGAACGACTCTAGTCGATTCGACAAAGCCACGAGCGCGAAAGAATTTGTGTGCTCGCAATCGGCCAAAAATTCTCAAAATCGGGTGGACGAACCCAATTGGTTAAAGTTATTAATAATAAATTAATGGGAAAAAAAATGATGCTACTCTGGTTAAAGATTATTAGATGTTTGATTCGACGATGGGTTTTCGCGTGAGGTCGATTGGAAGTTGAAAAACGACCGATAAAAACTCAACTTGGCGTACAGAGAGTATAAGATGGGATGTCGGTCGGTTCGTCAGTGGCACATATTTTGTTTGTTTATTACTCGACGGCAAGACGCTGCCGCATACCTGGACTGATACTTACGTGTATGCGAGGTTCGAGAATGTAGAGAAACTCGCGTGTAGGCGCGTAGTAACGAGTATCGACGCACGCGACTCGTCGAATTTGACAAGTTTTACCGGAAAGGCGGCGCGGATAGCGCAAAAAGTCTACGATTTGCCACAAAATATGCACAAATAGTCAATCGAATGGGAAAGAAAGGGAAAAGATAGTCGAATGCATCGGCGAGGCGGCAGCGGCGGTGGCGGCAGTTGAGAAACGCGGACGAGAGGAGGGCAACGCAGCAGCTCGATTACAAGAGAAATGTGTATATACATACGGTAGTTTATTATCGAGGCGGTATTCGCGACACAGAGGAGTGGAGAGAGAAAAGGTGCGCTGCGACGAGTGGGTTCGTCGATCGATACAAGCCCGTAAAAACAATATCTACCGCTACACGTAGGTGAGTTATCGAGTTTACCAAAGGACGCGGGACGTACCGCGCTGGTGCTGCGGTCGAACGATAAAAAGGTCTGACAGGCGCGGTGGCGGTTCGATCGATCGATCGATCGATCGTATCGCGCCTCCCGCGCGTGTAGGCCGATGTGGAATAGAGCGAAAAAGAAGCCTCGGGATTATACATCGCGATAGAGGAACGCGCGCTATGCACGCGAGGGAAAATAAACGATTCGCCAACGATCGAAAGGTGTACGAAGCTTCGCCTCGTGTGTGTGTGTGTGTGTGTGTGTGTGTGTGTGTGTGTGCGCGCGCGCGCGCGCGCGCGTGGTGTGTGTGTGTGTGCGCGTGTGTATATATATATATATACATAAACCTGTATCGATATAACGTTGTACAGGGGGGTGTAGTCGCGTGGCGAGGGACATTTTTAAAAAGGACGATACGAAAGAGTTTTTAGGCTGCAGGCCGCCGGAGCGTACCGCCGAAAAGACTCGGTTCGCCTCTCGTATCTGTCTCATCCTCGATCAATCGGGAAGAAGACGCTGGCTACGAGACTCGATCAACCGCCTAATAAAAAAACTATAGTTACGAGAGAGAGAGAGAGAAAAACGCAAGTGGATGAATTCGGTTGTGGCGGTGGCGTTGGCTGTGTCGGTGGTGGTGGTGGTGGTGGTGGTGGCGGTGGCGGCGGCGAGACTCGGTCGGTAGGTTTTTTCTCGCGGGTCCCTCGCGTCTACTCGATGGCTGTAGCCCCGCCGGGTGTAACCTCCTGGCGTACCTTGTGTCCCCGAAAGCTGGCTTGAATCTTGGTCGCGGCCTTGTGCAGATCCGGATCCTTGAGATCAATTCCGTCTAGCTCGTTGAGCGCGTCGTCCATCTGTGCGACGTTAAAGAGCGGCGAGTGTATCGTGAGGAGGGTACGCGGAAAGGGCTGGACAAACGAGCGTGTACCGACCTTTTCCTCGATCTTTGCGGCAGCCGAGGCCGCGGCGGCGGAAGTTCCGTCGACCAGCGCGCCGATCTTTGCGGCAGCCGCGGCGGCGGAAGTTCCGTCGACCAGCGCGCCGATCTTTGCAGCGGCGCTATCGGCCAGTTCGCCGAGCGCCCCCCCCTCAGCCGCGCCTCGATCTTTTCTCGACATGTGGCCCCGAAAAGAAGCTTGTATCTTGGTCGCGGCGTTGCACAATTCTGTCAAATACACAACAATAGATTCGTATCGATGAAACGTGCGATTGGGATTGCGGGGGAGGGCCTCTCGGAAACTCACCCTCGTCGTCCGCCCGAAATTCGTCTCGCAGTTGCTGCTGGCTCGGTTCGGCACTCTCGGCTGACTTTGCGCCCGTCGTACCTTCCGCCGCTGCTTTCATGCTCTTTCTCGCGTGATGCCCGCGAAAAACGGCCTGTATCCTCGTTGCGGCAGCCGCGGCCTCCTCCTCCTCCTCCTCCGCCTCCTCGTTGATACTCGCGACCCGACTCTTCCGCTCGAACGAAGGGGACCCTCCCGCCTCGGATCTGCTCGGGTCTGCTTCCGCTGCTGCGATCAATCGGAAACGTCGGCTTTGACAATTTTCGCGGACTCGGATGCGCGCGATAAAAAGCGCGATATCGAGTTTTCATCGAGTGCGCGCGAGGGGGACGACGAGAGGGTGGGGTGCGAGGAGAGCTTCGCGCCCCAGCGGTTACGATCGATCGTCCTTGGAATCGTTTCTCGTCTCTGCGACGCGCTGCTCCCCCGTCTTTCGCCTCTCGCATATATTTTTCTTTCTTTTTTTTCCCCAATAGACGCGACAACGAGGACGCGCGCTCCACGATTATTCTTTATTCCTTTCGGTATTATTTCCGTTGGCCAGAATCGTCCGATTGCCCGAGAAGGTGTGTAACGCAAAGAGAAGACGAGTCGACGATGTACACGAGCGCGCGCGCACGCGAGCGAGGCCCGTTCAGCGCTCGCGATCGATGCTCGCGTGTACAGGGCGCGCGCGAGGCACCTCTTCGAACGTCGCTCGCGCGCTTCTTTCAAAAATGTCTTTCTCAAAGGATATCAGGGCCAGGTGCGACTCTTGGCGCGGATTGCACGGCGCATAATCGTTCGAAGCTTTTCCGCGATCGCGACTATCCGCGTTTCCCGCTGTCGCGAGGTAAAAGCCGCGCGCGCCCTCGCCACTGTGCTACCTAGAAAATTTAACGAACGGAACAAAGGTGAGAATGTTCTTGACGGCAGGGGGGGGGGGGGGGGGGTCGGGGCTCGTACCCCTTCCCGGAAACGAAACGAGGCGACGAGTCGCGAGACCGATACGATAATCGTCGATTGTACACGCACACTCACCTGCTACGCTAAAATGTCTCGCACGGACGCGAGCGCGCTCCAAAAGTAACGATTACGGGGCACCTGCCGCGCTGCGTACTTTCGAGACTGAAGAGTGCGACTGGCGCGCGGCGGCTCTCGGGAAAAGCATTTATAAGGGGTGGTGCTTGATACCCGCCGGCGCCGTCGCCACCGCCACCGCGCACCTCTGTCCTCGAGGAAAACCTGCGCGCACCGTTTACGCCTCGCGCGCGCCTTCCTCCGTCGCGTCGTCGCGACTGCATCGCACATTTTCGTCGATTCCTTGCCAAAGAATACGCGCTCGGCGGGGTGCGTCGTGTAACGCGACGATAAGATTCGCACTAGTCTAATAAACGACACACGGCTCGACTCGCATCGGCGATTTACTGAAAAAAGGCGGCGACGACGACGACGACGACGCCGTCGCCGCCACCGATCGATCGCAATGCGAGCCCCCACCACCCTGTGGCGCTCCTTGACACACTTTTCTTTCGCCTTTCTTAATTTCCGCGCGACGCGTGTGTGGCGAACTCGTGGTGGAGACCACCGATCGACACGACGCAAAGCCAAAGAGGAATCGTCGCGATCGTTATACCAGAGATTAGTAGGGAGATGTACAACGCTCCCGTTTTCGGCGTGCCTCGGGAATGCCGCTGAATCGCGGCGGCGAGTTCGGGAATGTAATTTTGTGATCATCGCCTCTGTCGAGGTTGCAGATTCCCTTGTAGCCGCGCGGGTCGTGATCACCGCTCAAGTCGGTATCGCAGTTAGCGTGAACACGAATGGGTAGCTCGGTGGGGGAAAAGTCTCCGCCCCTCGCAAATCGTGCTTACTCGACAGGCGAAGGGAGCGAGGTTTTCCGTCCGATCGAGCTCGATATATTTGTGTGGCCGTACTGCGGATTAGAATATGCATTAAATGAATTTCAAAGTGAAAAACATGTATCGAGATCATTGTTTTCTCTCGGTTGCCTGTTTATGCCGAGAATGCGGGTTAAAAAAATTAACGACGAAACGCGTTGAAAAATAAAACGCCGAAACGACCGTGGAAGGTTCAAAGAGAAATCTTGAGCCTTTGCCGCGGTCGTTTCGGCGGTTTTTTTTCAACACTAAACATTATAGATAAGCATGTATGATAAATGTTTCTCTATCCTCAATGAACGTCGTGGTTGAGTCGGCAGCGTGATGGATTAACGATGCTTGCGGTCGGGGTTCGATGACCCCGGTGGATCGATTTTTTTTTCTTCATATTATATTCAAAAAATTTCGAATTTCCTCGGGCTTTAGCTACCCTCGCCTGTCTAGGCATTATTTATGATATTTAATTCATATATGTTTAATATAAAAAAAAGACAGTGGCTACCCGGGGATCGAACCCGCGCCCCGTCCGTACTCAGAGCCCGCACGCTGATATCTCAGCCGCGAGGCTCTTGTGACCGCAAAGCTGCCTTACGTATACACACTCATCCAATGTGAAATGTGTTGAAAAAAATGCCGAAACGCGATCGGCAAACGAAAAGGGAAACTTTGAGAAAGAGAACCTTCAGTCTTTCTCGATCGTTTCGGCATTTTTTCAACACATTTCACATTGGATAAGTGTGTATACCTAAGCAGCTTTGGCAGTCACAAGAGCCTTGCGGCTGAGATATCAGCGAGCGGGCTCTGAGTATGGACGACGCGGGTTCGATCCCCGGTAGCCAGTCTTTTATTATTAAAGATATATGAATTAAATATAAATAATGCCTGGACAGGCGAGAGTAGCTGAAGTGAGAGGAAGTTCGACATTTATTGAATATAAAATGAAGAAAAAAAATAGATTCACCGGGGATCGAACCCGGACCGCAAGCATTGTTAATCCGTCACGCTGCCAACTCAGCCACAACGCTTATTGAGGATTGAGAAACATTTATGATACACGATTATATATAATGTTTAGAGTTGAAAAAAAAACCGCCGAAACGACCGCGGCAAAGGCTCAAGATTTCTCTTTGAACCTTCCACGGTCGTTTCGGCGTTTTATTTTTCAACGCGTTTCGTTGTTAATTTTTTTAACCCGCATTCTCGGCATAAACATCCAACCGAAAGAAAACAAAGATCTCGATACATGTTTTTCACTTTGAAATTCATTTAATGCATATTATAATCCGCAGTACGGCCGCACAAATATATATCGAGCTCGATTGGACGAAAAATCTCGCTCCGTTCGCCTGTCGAGTAAGCACAATTTGCGAGGGGCGGAGACTTTCCCCCCACCGAGCTACCCATTCGTGTTCACGCTGACTGCGATACCGACTTGAGCGGTGATCACGACTCGCGCGGCTACAAGGGAATCTGCAAACTCGACAGATCCGATGATCACAAAATTATATTCCCGAACTCGCCGCCGCGATTTAGCGCCATTCCCGAGGCACGCCGAAAACGGGAGCGTTGTACATCTCCCTACTAATCTCTGGTTATACGTCCCGAGTGCGCGCCGCGTGATTTGTTTCCGATAATTCCCTTCAAGAGTCGCAACTATCAGAGACTTTTGTCGCGCAGGCGCGCCGATTCAAACCAATACGAGACAACAAAAAAATACATTTTTTCCTTTATATCCGATCGCGGGAAGAATCTCGCTCGTATTCTCAATCTTATTTAACTTTTATTTTTTTTCCGTATATTCGAGTTACTCGATGCGAGACATTGTTCGTACATCGAATTGTACGAACAAAGCTTTTATCGTTGCTTCTTATTATTATCGCCGATCATTTGCCGCCGTGCAAATAATAATATATTGGCAAAACAAACGAGTATATCGATCAAACGCACTCAATGTACAAGAATGCGAAGGCTCGTTTCGTGCAAAAATGTTGAAAAAATATATCGCTTCGAACACGCGCTCCTCTTTACGAGGAGGATCAGCGGTTACGCGATAAAGCTTCGCGGCTGTGTCGGCTTTTCCTACAAAAAGCCAAATAATCCCCCTTTGACCAAACGTATTTATAAATAATGAAGAAAATTTGTTGGAAAAATAACGCTTGGCGGCACAGTTGATCGGATGGTGGGGTCTCACGCGACGGAGCAGGGACAAAGGGCGTGTCCTTCCCCTCCCACCGTGCATCATCGACCCAAAGTTTGAGGAAGGCGCGCGCGTGCGTGCGTGCGTGTGTCGGCGCGTTTCTTGACGGGCGCGACTTTGATAAACTCGAAAAAAAACGTGTAATATAGATCATCGGTCGCGGAGACCACGCGAGTACACACTTAGAAAGGTCGCGGTCTTCGATAATCGAGGCAAACGCTCTCGATGGTGCACGCGACGCAACGCTTCGTCTTTCCCCCTTGACATTTTAGCAAAACTTGAGTGGAAAATGTTGCAGTGGAACGAGGTTCGCGGAAATATTGGCCAACGAAAAAATAATATTATTCCTCGACGCGCCTTTTCTTTCGAAAAACAAAAGGAACGAAACTTTTCTTTCGTTCCTTTTGTTTTTCTGCTCAAAACTCACCAGGGCTCTTGAGCTCGTCCTTGTTAGCGTTGTCCTCGGCGGCCGGCTGAACGCTCTCCTTGCTCGTATCGCATCCCATATTTCCCCGCGAATCAAACGAGACGAAGAATCCAGACGGTAGACAGTGGGCTGGGGCGGGGGGGGGGGGAGGGGGGCAGGTGCCCGCACGTGGCTCTCTCGCGGGGGGTGCACCGCACGCGACTGTAGCCGACGACAATAGCCTGTATCGTTGAATCTCGCGTATAATCGCCCGATGACGGATGTATTCACTTTCGATGAATCAAGGAAATTAGCTTGTTCGAAGACCGGGAGCGGGCCCGCTGTCTCGAGGTGACCGAATGCCGAACACGAGGAAACAAAAGTATTATCCTCTCGGAATAATTTTTCTGCCTCTTCTTCTTCCCACTTTCCTTTTTATCTTCGAGAGCAGCCTACTCTCTCTCTCTCTCTCTCTCTCTATCGTTCGTTCATCTCGTCGCGTGTTCGCGTCGCTCGATATTCCTCCGCGATCTCAAGGATATTCATCGAGAGAAGCAACGAGTTGAATAATACGCGTCTCTATTGGAAAGCTACGGTGAAGAGAGAGAGAGAGAGAGAGAGAGAGAGAGAGAGAGAGAGAGAGAGAGAGAGAGAGAGAGAGAGAGAGAGAGAGAGAGAGAAAGAATGAAAAATTTGTTTTGGTTTTTGTGAAATATTTATTATTCGCTCGGGCCTCGCGCGACTCGGTTGTTTCGGCTACGCGCTGTGGGCTGTCGATAGGCCGAAGCCGAGACGATTGTTCTCTCTCTTACGGGCGAGCTGGACGATTCGATGCCGGGTGTGAGATGAACGATTACGGGTGAACGGGCGGGGAATAGGGTGGGGGAATGGGGGGAAGCGAAACGTTTCGTTGTTGCTGTCCCGTGGAGGTCGCGAGGCGTACTGACTGCCACTCGCGGGCTCTCTTTCTCCTTGTCGACGAGCCTGGCCTTGCCTCCCGACTGTCCGCCTCGCGCGCGCCCGATTCAACCTATAGCGTTGCCGTAGTAAACGCGTGTGTGCGTACGAAAATACGACGCGGCGCCCCGCTCGAGCCTTCCCGAGTTTCAATCGAATTTCAAGAGAGTGTCTCGTTCGGCAAAGAGTACCAAAGAGCCGTTTTTTCCTTTCGCCTTTTTGTTTTTGTTTTTGTTTTTCTTCTTTTTTTCTCTCTCGTTCTCTCCTTTCCGTGGTAAGAAAAATAGGCGAGCATTTACATGTCCGCTGTGCTCCACTTGTAGGCCTCCTCGGCGAGCGCCGTACGGGCGTTGCGAGCTTCGAACCATTTTTTCTCGTAGCCGTTGCTCCGGTCAACCCCGTCCCAACGGTGACCGGGTTTTATACCGAAGCGGTTGGGCGCCGCGCGGGAAGCCTGCTGAAGAGTGCTCGGTACGTCTGCGGAGAAACACGTACGTCTGATAATCGAATTCTTCAAAGACCCCCCCCCCCCCCCCCCCCGCACCGCCGTCCGATCAACTTACCCGCTCTGCGTTTTCCTTCCTTAATCTGCCTCTTTTTAATCTCCTCCAGCATGGTATCACCCTCGCGCTCCGCCTCTCGAAGCTCCCTGTCCAGGTCCGCGTCGTTGGCGTACCTCGCCAGAGGTTTGCTCATCTCGTAGAGATCCCTCCGACGTTTCTCCGCTTGATCGTCCACTTGTTTCAACCTGAGACGAAACATTTGCCGCGTTTCTTTCAGCTGTATCGGCGCAATTGCATAGTTTCTATTTTCTTTACTTTGTTCAAAGTCGACCCACCCCCTTCCCCACTTTGCGTATTTCTCATCAATCTCGGCCTGGCGTTGTTCCTTTTCCCGGCGTTCCCCAGCTTCCGCCCCCAAGTCTCGCTTTCTTCCGGTCCTTCGATCACGCAAAACTGTCGCCTGGCCACGTCCACTGACTTCCGCGCTCATCTGACGATCCGATGGAAAACAAACGAAAGAGAAATCATTACACGGCCCTTACGGATGTCTCGTCTCGCGCTAACCGTTCGAACGACGCTTACTCGCTTGAATAAATCGGCCTCTCGTTTCTTGTGCTCCTCCGTCTCGATTCTCAGAGCCCGAGCATCCTGCAAACCTGCCGTTTTTCCATCGAGTGTTTTTTTCATTCGCGAATCTCGATTAACCGGAGAGCCGCCGGAATCTTCTCTATCCTCGTTCCATCTGGATCTTCTCCGTGGGGATTTATCCTCTCGTTGGCTCTTTTCGTCGCGTCGGCGGCGGTGCTGATATCGAGCAGCCGGCGGCGGACTATCGTACGCGGGACTGGCTTCTCCCGAGCGTCGTCGTCGTCGTCGTCGTTGCGGTCGTCGTCCTTCTCCTCCTCGATTTCTTCCCGAGGCCTCGTTCGATCGTCTCGGCGGATCGATGTCCGAATCGCCCTCGTCCTTTTTTTTTCTTCTCGGAGGACTTTGATCCGATTCGGAGTTTGCGCGGTTCGAACGGCGTTTCTTCTTGGTTGTACGCGGCGGGCTCGAGTCGGAGCGCCTCTCGCCTTCGGACGGTCTTCGCGGCGGCGATAAGTCACCGTCGGCGGCGTCGCCGGGCGGGCCGGCGTCCGAGGCGTAGCGCCGGCAGGCCACGTTTCCTTCTCCGTCGTCCGCTATAATTTTCCATCTACTCTTGTCCGCAAAGTCCACGGGGCCCCTTTCGTCCGTCACTCCGACTATCAGCGGCGCGTCTTCGGTATTGTTGAAAATGTCAAATTCGCCCTCTCGGAGGGGACGCGCCGCTCCGTCCCGCTCGACGTCGTCGTCGATAATTTTCACTCTGAAAAATAAAGCTGGCCTCTTAGATTTATTTTTCTCGTCCGACGCTCCCAAGTTTTCGTTCGTCTCGAGTACCGTACGACAAAGAGCAACGACAAGGACTACGGGAATAACCTAAAAAATATATTTCCATCGGAGACGCGAGAAAATGGGAGGGGGGAGAGGGGGGGGGGGGCTGTCGGAACTTTCGATCCGCGTGAGAAAAAGTGCGTTTGTCTTTCGCACACCGCAACGCGCTTCGTCCAGACAGTTTGTAGACGATAATCAACATAACCTAAAACACAAAGTCTCGAATGTACGACTCGCGTTTCGCCCGACTAAAGCTATCGCAACAACATACTCACGTCTTTGTGCCAAATTTGTGATTCTTCTTCTTTTTTTTCTTGCTCACACCGGACCCTTTTTGCTCACTCAGGTATTTTCGCAAGTATTCTTTCTGGCTCATCTTGACAGCTGCCATTGTACTGAGGAGGGCGCGCGCGCTCGAGTCGAAGAATCATCGAGGAGGGTTTCGCGCATTTCCCGACCGCGGCAGCACCTCTCGGTGCATTTTCATCGATGCTCGATCCATTTGTCTGGATCTGGAATGGAGCGCATCGTTGTTGCGTCATGAAATCGTCATCGTCCGATCTTAACGCCGCCGCCGCCGCCGCCCCCTCAACAACAACGCAACCATCCCACAGCGTCCATATATATACGTGTATCCGAAAGGAAGGAAGGAAGGAAGGAAGGTGTGCGCGTCTCGTTGGATCGCTAGTAACAGCTGTATTATATGCGTGTTATATGGAAAAGTGAAAGGATGATTTCGCTCGGCTAGGGGGGGGGGGAGCGAGTTCGTTGCGCGCGTAAATCAACGCATTTTATCGTTGATTCCGTGCGTCGCAACGAGATATTTATCAAAAATATTTACCCAAATATGTTTCGATATTGAAAAATGTTGGATATCGGAAAGACGGATCGTACGATTATGATGAAAATATGTAAAAGTTGGCCGGCGCGATGCACAGACTCGCGATTGCGAAGCTTATTGCGCTCGATGGATGGAAGGGGAACGAGAAGGAATAATACGTAAGAGACCAAGAATGGGCAGGATACGCGACACGGTGAGCGCGCGCGGGGGAAAGAAGGCGCTCAGGTAGGCAAGGTCTTGGGTCGTTTGACGCGTACGAGAGTTTCTCGCGCTGCGTCTCGTTCTTGTACGCGGCACGCTGCTCCTTTTCGTTATTGTTTCGCGCGTATTTGTAGCGGCGGGCGGTGCCGCGACTCAAAAACCTGCTTACAATATATATATATCTCGCGATCGCACGAGGTAACTCACGGGGCCGTCACGGTAGATCGCAAGTAGATAAACAAGAGTTTGCGGTGCAAGCAGACGCGTTTGTCCGTGTCCCTCCCGCTACTTTGTTCGACAGTTTGTGCAAAAGATAGGAATTAAAAAAAAAAAAAACGCGAGACTCCTGTGCAGCGTGCGGAGGAGCGCCGCTACGGTGACGCAAGCGCACGCGCTGTAGCGAAGAAACTTTCGATAGAAAGAACAGAGGAATTTTGAATATAAATTGGAGAAAAGCTGATGAAAAAATGACACGAAAATTGAGCAAATTTCTCATACTTTTCGACAACACGAACCTACTGTATTTTCCCGGACACTTTTTGTCGGGACGCGTGCTCATCGAATTGGACGACGAAGCCTAGTGAGTATATGACAAATAGAGTTTAAAAATGTAGCGATGAGCGGGAAAAGGAAAAATTTGACGAAAATATCGTTTGGTGTGCGGTTCTCCAGCGTTTCGGGACTTCACTTTCACGTTATAGGAGAGGGAGTGGTGAGGGTGCGGAGTCAAAGAGCCGAGAGAGTTTACGACAAAGAGAATTATATAGATTTTCGAATGAGATTGCTCGGGGAGCCCGGTAAGTAGCGATCGAACAAGTTTCGCGAGTGCGATTACGAAATATGCGACGGAAAGATAAAGCCGCGTGCCGCGTCCAGGCGAAGGACCCTCGCTTCTCTCGCCGGGTATTCACAGTTTTCCATTCAAATTGGGCCTTCCACTCGGACTTCCGTCCACCTTTCTCGGTAAACACGGATGGGTTCAGTATTACTGCAAAGCAGCACTGAGGGAACCCGGCGGTCTTACCCACAAGAATCAGCAAGTCTTTGTCGTCATGAATCCCATAGATCTGAATCTCGAACCACCGATACTGGCGGTACGTATGGTGGCAATTTTCCTCGTCGCCGTTGCCGCGCGAGCGCGCGTTTAACGCGTACTGCTTTTGTCGGGCGCAGCAACCAGCGAGATTGGAGGTGGAACAACGCGTAGGCGTGTCTTGCGTGTCCGGGGGAGCCGTGTCGTGCAGGGTCAGCCTGGATCGCGGTGGTTACGTGCCCGGTGAGACGATCGGCATCTCAGCGACCGTGAGCAATCGCAGCAAGGTACGACGACGACGACGACGACGACGACAGGTTCAATGATAAAACGTAGTCGCGCGCACACGCCGCTCATTCGCGCTTTTCCTTCTTTCCTACGACACACGGGCGCGCGCAAACAGGTGACGATGAAGTTTACAAAAGCCTCGCTGACCGAGACGATACGGTACATGTGCCGAAGGGGCAAAGTACTCGCGAGCGAGACCCGGGAATTGGCGAGCGTGTCTCGTGGCAAGATACGGCCTGGCGAGGGCGAGGAGTGGCTCAACGAGCAGATGTACGTTCCGCCCTTGCCACCTACCAACTTGCGCGGTTGTCATCTCATCAACGTTCTCTATCGCGTTTACGTGAGTCTCTCTCTCTCCCTCCCTCCGAACAGACGGGAGCGTAGCTTCCAAAAATTGTTTAATTTTGTTTCTTTCACCCAGTTCGTCGTAAGCCCCAAGAGTTTGGACAAAGAGATAAAGCTGCAGATACCGATAGTCCTCGCTACGTATCCTCTGAGACAGGAGGGAGCACCGGCGGGTAGCGCGCCCTCCAAGAGAGGCGCTCACTATCCCTCGACGTTGCCCATCTTTCGACCCTGGCTCGACGACAAGGTCTTGGAAGTCGGAGAGTAAAGAACGGAGCTTACTTTTGTACCCCGACGAAGCTCGCCGCTGTCCCCGCGACGTCCGAACAACGTCGCGACAACGTCCGCTCCGCCGCTATATTTCTACAAGAATTAACGCAACAAAGTTGTATAACTCGCGGCGCCGACGGAACGTCACGCGTCCGACGCCTGTTCCAGTCTCAATTTTCGCAGAACCTCCTCGACGCTACTATTTCGGACGACTACCGCTTTGCGACGCCCGCGCGATCCCTGAAATAAAAATAAAAAAATACTCGTCGCTGGCCGAAAGGATGTGGCAGATCTAATCGCGATACGTACCCTTTCCAACGCCACGTCCGACTTTTTCGCGCCCAACACGGCCGCCAAGTATTTCGTTAATTCCGCATTGGCTTGGCCCTCGAGTGGAGGTGCGGATATTGCAACGCCGACAGCCTCTTCGGATATATCTACAATCGCGCGTCTTAATAATTAATTTGCAACTTTGTATGTTTTCTTCCGCTCACCTGTTACACTGTTGCGCTTTGCACCAGGTTTAGCCTGTACTTTGATGCTTACGTCGCCGTTTTTATCGATCGTTACGGGTCCTCTCGAAGCGGCAGCGGCGGCGGCGGCAGGCTTTGAACAAAACAAAACTGTGCAATTATTTCATTTGGTTGGGCGTTGCGAAAGAAGGAATGAATTTTCTCAATTTGTACGTTGCTCGTGTTTGGAGGGCCGGTTTGTTTTCCAACTGTTACCAACCGCGCGACACGGAATCTCGCGTGTCTCTGGTAACTTTGAAATTTGCCGTTTGTCGGATTGGCCGAGTATCGGAGAATCGCGGGGGTGCGCGCGCGCGCGCGCGCGCGTCGTTGCAGAAAATGTCGCGCTATCGGGGAATCTTGGATAGGTGATTGCAACCGAAGAAAAGAAAATATCAAAAGGCCGGATAATTTTGAGAATCGGGTGAGTAAAGAAAGGTGGCCACGGTAGAACGGTTGTGAGAAACTTACGTAGGGTTTTTCCTCGTCTTGCCCACCCGCTGCTGCAATCCTGCCAATCTTCTTGCTCGTTTTACGCTTTGACATTTCACGAACGATCAACGAATAACGTTTCTCGAGGAAAGACGCGAGCGGTCTTTGTTGTTTGGAGAAGGTAGCGGGAAGCAGCAACCGCGACAAAACGCCTCCCGACACCATTGAAAGATAATAATAATAATAATAATAATCGCGGAGCTTTGCGCTTTTCTCTATCCGTGCGCGTCTTTCTCGCGTAACCTCAAAGAAATGGCGCGTGCGTTGGGACGACTCGAGAGGCGCCTCGTTCGAACCAGTCACGATCGGAAGGGAAAAAAAAAAAACCTTTTGTTTCTTTCGACTTTTGTTCCAAGAGAAAAGGATGCCGAAAAAATTTGTGGGCGAGAACAGCAAGGCCGCGGTCGCGAGAGCTCGCAAGGCCGCCGCCAAAGAGGCCGAAACCTCCAAGAAGGCTCAAGAAGCGGAGGAGAAAGCTTGGCGGGACGACGACAGGCAACTCTTGAAGAAAAAACAGAAGCAGGTAAGAGAGAGAGAGAGAGAGCGCGAAGGCAGGGCGGGAGGAAGGGAGGGAAGAAAGGAAGGATTACGCGCTCGTCCGTCCGTCTTACGTCGGTAGGACGAACTGGAGAAGAAGCGGTCGCAGCAGCTGGAAAAGAAGGCCGAAGCGAAGGCTCTGCTGGAAAAAGAAATGGCCAACATGAAGATAAGCGGTAAGCAAGCGGCGGTCAAGATAACCAGAGCCGAAATAACGAACGAAACGGAGAGGAAAAACCAGGCGGCGCGGGCCAAAAGGCGGGAGGAGGAAGAGACGTCGTCGTCGGTGTCGTCGTCGTCGTCGACGCCACGAATAGAAGAAAATTTGAACAGAGTAATCGTCGAGGGTGAAACGGCGCACGGAATAGACGAGGCTCTCTCCGTTCTGAGGTACGCGTCGAAGGCTCGTCGCCGGAGGCAAAATTCGCGTAGCGTAATTTTATTCGTATTTTCACAGCGGGAGAGACAACGACGTCGATCGTCATCCGGAGAAACGTGTAAAGGCGGCGTACGCGAGTTTCGAAGAGCGCGCCATGCCCCTCCTGAAGGAACAAAACCCTACGCTGAGGCTCAGCCAGCTGAAACAGATACTCAAGAAGGAATGGATGAAATCAGCGGACAATCCGCTCAACCGAAGGTTCGACGATTGACTCGAACGAGAAAGGGGGGGGTTGGGGGGGAAGGCCGTCGAGGTCGAAAGCATCATTTCAATCGTTGTTTCGTTTTCGCTCGATCGGGAGGACCGATTCACCTCGCGCAAAATTTAATTCAAACTCGTCGATCCGCAGAGGATTTTTTCTTCTCTCGTTCTCCCATCAACAACGTTATTTATACAAGCGGCGAGACGGCGAAGCGGAAAGTATAAAAAATTATCTTTGGTAAGCCTCTTGACAAATCGCTCGATCGAATACATCTCTGACGAAACAAAAAAAAATATATATATATGTGTATATATATATATATATATATATATAAAATATGTGTGTGCGTGTAT
The DNA here is from genome assembly GCA_963932345.1 of Ophion ventricosus. Taxonomy (NCBI): domain Eukaryota; kingdom Metazoa; phylum Arthropoda; class Insecta; order Hymenoptera; family Ichneumonidae; genus Ophion; species Ophion ventricosus. Next base: position 39,553,439 of record OZ010711.1, on the reverse strand, counting down.
ATGTATAAATATGGAAGGAAAGGAGAAAAGGGTTTGTCCGTCCGCGAGTGTGACTCGAGACTCTCCTCCGTTTCGTTGAATGTTTTTGGCACAATTGTTCTCGGGAGCAGTCGTATCTTTCTCATCGTCTCTTTCGCTTCCACAAGTCCACGAAGCAGTGTATCGCGTGATTGACTCGCTCGGGGCAGTCGATCATGGGGGTGTGTCCGGCGGTTGGTATGGCGTCCAAAAATGCCTTGATTATAGTCTGTGAGAAAGCAGAGAGAGAGAGAGAGAGAGCGAGAGAGAGAGAGGGACGGTGAGGGAAGGGGGGCGCGCCAGTCGATGGTATCTCAAGATCCAACTTACTCTCTCCATTTGGCACTCTTGCACGAGGGACACCTCGTCATCTCGAAGTCCGTGTATGAGAAGCGTGGGAGTGGTGATCCTGCGGTGGAAGATGCAATCGCCCTCGGGCCAGATCATACCGTCGAGAACGTATCTCATGTGGGACGGACGTTGCTCGATCGACTCGGATCCGCGATACGGATGTTGACGTCCCCTGGCGGAATAAAGAAGATCGCGTCGGAGACCGCAGACGAGAAGGGGAGCGAGAATAGCCCGTAGGCAGGAGCGTCCCGGGCCCTCGGTGCTCGGTGGAGCGAGAGGCGTCGGACCACCGCCCGATATCAGAACCAACCGATCAACGTTTCTCTCGTATTTGCTGGCGAGAGCGCTCGCGAAACTGCATCTAAGCGGCGAGGGCAAGGACGGTACAGGTTGATGCGGAGGGAAGGAGACAATTGGATTTAAAGATCGCGTCGCGACGCTTACCCGTAGTTGTGAGCCACCAAGACGCACTTGTTACCGGGCGCAAAGGCCCGGTAGTGGCCAAGAACCGCCTCGAGATCTCCGAGAAGCTTGTCGAAACGATAGTCCCTCGGACGATTCGGAGCCGAACTCATACCGTGTCCCAATAGTTCCGGTGCAACGCAGGGATAGCCGAGATTCGAAAAGTATTCTAGCTGGTGGTGAAAAACTTGGCCCGACGAGCCAAAACCGTGAAGAAAAACGACGAGCGGTTTACGAAGAGGCAGCAGGTGCCCAACGGTGGAGGATGGTGGCGGTGGCGGCGACCGATCGGCGGGACCAGAGCTCGTTGCGTCGGCCACTGCTTCGTCCTTGCCTTGGCCCCGCCCTCGTCGTCGACTGTTCCGACCGAACCTTTGTACTATTTTTTCCCGCAGAGTCTCCGTTTTGGACAGTTGGAACGGATGGATGGCCGGTCGCGGACTTTCGGCACGCCCTCCCCTGTCCGCGACTCTATCCGATTGTTGGAAATTTGTCGTTTTTTCGTCCTCGAGCGAGGAAGAAGATACGAGACTGGTCGGATAATCGATCGCGTCGTCTCGTTCGGCTATCGTTCGATCTCTCGCGGACGATATTTCGCTGAATTTCGCGTCCATGATCTCCACGAGCGATTGCTCGAGACTGAGTTCTCGGGAGGAAGTTTGAAATTCGCTCGTCTCAACCGAGTTTATTCCCGAGTCGGTGCAATCGAAATTCTCATTATCGTTGCTCGGTTTTTGCTCGATACGGGAGTCGAGAGAATCGGGATCGGTGGCGGAACCGTCAAATCCTCGATTCGTATATCCGTCGTCGCGGTGAGTCGCGGCGGTGGCGGCGGCGGCGGCGGCGGCGGCGGCGGCTTCGGGAGTCGATCCCTCGCCCTCGTAACCTCGCTCCTCGAACAATCTCATCGTATCGTTCAGCACCTCTCGTAAAAGTCTCTCGATGTATTCTTCGAGGTTCTCGACTATTCGATTATCGTCGATTATTCTTTCACCGTTATCGAAGCTACGCTCCTCGAGGTCTCTCGAGCGGGATCCTTCCAAGGTGGAACGACGATGATTGCTCGACGATCGCGGCCTGCGAGATGACTCGAAATTATCATCCGGGTCTAATCGAGGTGTCCCGTAGGAGATATCGCCGCGCGGCACCAGCACTCGGAGCGTTCGCCTCGGTCCGACGACGAAAAAGTCACAATCGGTCAGTCGTATCCTGGCCGGGGCGACGCGATTCCGATTTTTCACGTACTCGAGTATCTTGGTGCACCGAGGTAACGAGCGTCGCTCTCGCGAGGCCGCCGCCGTTGATCGAGCGCCTGCCGCCGCCGCCGCCGCCGCCTCCTTCTCACCCCCTTCGATCTCGTTCTTCATTCCGCGATGTACTCTCGACTCGGTCCTACGTTCGCACCGCACCGCACGCCGATACACGTTGAACCGCACCATTCGTATCGCCGCGCGTCATTCTCCGGATGCACCGAGCCTCACACTCGTCGTTTCTCAAAGTCCTTCCCCGCGAATATTCGTCCAACGATCACCCACGCCCGTCCGGCTCGTTAATTTCTAATTGGACCGATCGGATTGGGGGGGAGACAAGGCGAGTACGCGCGCGCGCGCGGAACAGGTCGTGCGTTGCTTCTGCTGGGACACGAGTGCGCGCGCGCGTTAGATCGCACGACGTGGGTGCGCAGCTCGCGTACACCAAACGTTTCGTACGATTTATCGATGTAGAAACTTTGTTGGTGCGCGCACACGCCTTACAAGGTGGATCGCGCGGGGATTGTAGGCTTCGGCTTCGTCTTCGTTGCCCCAGCGTTTCCTGCTCGCGTCCTCGTTTTCCTGTGCCGCGCGCGTCGACGAACGGTGCACTTGTTCTCTCCGCGGAATGGTAATCGCTGGGCCTCTCGCGGGGACAGACGACGGAGGCGCGCGCCGCACGAGGGTGGGGGATCTACGACGACGTCGCCGATACCGCGATCTCGGATATTTTTCTCTCGTCCGCCTTGTTCCTCTCTCGCGTGAACAAACGATTCGCGAAATGTCGTGCATCGGGGAAAACTAGTATATACGCGAGAGAATGAACCGTGCGATCGGACAGCGGCCATTGCGCCGCCGCCGCCGCCGTCGCCGCCGCCGCCTTTTCAACGTCGTCGAGGCGACACGAGAGGGAGCGAAAGCGCACGAGGAGCGCGCTCCTTTCTTTCACTCTTTCCAAGGTTTCTCCCGCGAGGCTCTTTTCGAGCGATCACGTCCCGGGGCGCTCTCGACCGTACGATATACCCGTTACTTCGGCTCCCCCGCCGCCGCCGCCCATCTCCCCCTTATTACAGGACTGTTGAAAATACCGCAGAGCCACGGAGAGCGTATGCGGATCCGATAGCGTCGGCGCGGACCTGTTTCGTACTCGCTCGACGAAACTTGCTTGGGGAAAAACGCGATGGAATCGTGTCAGGTGTGCACAATTTTCTCGACGAGTCCCCCCGGATCCGATTTCCCGAATTACGTAGTTTGCCATTTTTTTTTCGTTTGAAATTCACTAGCGGAATTTGTCGGATCTCCGAGATGAAAAAATATAGCCCCTCCTCGTGGAGAAATTTGTCGGCGAGACCCGAGACCAAGTCCTGTAGAAATGTCTCAGGGACACCCTCTTATTAATTGGGATCCAATCGGATACCCGCGCGCTGTTCCCCGACAAACACCGCGCTTGGCAATTCTCACAACGTTCCAATTGAAAATGTGTGAAAATTGAGGAGAAAAGGTCGGGGCGAGTACGGGTATCGCGATATCGTGAAAAAATTCACTAAAATAAGTGAGAAATAAGAAGGTGGAAAAGGTTTGGTGAGGCGATTCGAATAGATTTTTAATACGTACGTGCGTTTGTCGAGACGGACTCGTATTTTGTCCATACGTATATAGAAAGAAAGTTGAAGGTCCGAAATGCGATTCCGATCGGAATGGAAGACGCGACGTGTTTCGGTAGAGGGATCCAACGCGACGACCCGTTGGATCTCTGTCCGAGAGGGCGGGAAGGCGATCGTATTTCGGTGTCGAGGTTCCTTTCGAGACGACGGCGGAGATAAAAATGGAGCGGAGAATAGACGGCGCGTATGCACCGTTGGTGCTCTCTCTCTCTCTCTCTCGAAGGTTGAGTACGAGATATAACAAGGCGCATCGAATAATTGACACGTCGGTGTAAGAAAGAAAAAAAGGCAGGCGCGCGTTTGGTGTGTACACGGGACATAGATTGTCCGGATAAGAGGCCCTTACCACCACCGTTTGCACGTTCCTGTTTATTCTCGACGGTGCGGACGCGCCGTCGAGTCGCCGAGTCGCCGAGTCGCCGAAGGAAAATACGGGGGGTGGATAAAAAGAAAGAGACGTTACGATTACGAGAGACGCTCGCGTAGATAAGCAGTGCAAATTTGTCGACGTACGCGCAGAGGGAGAATTCGCGTTCCAAGAGAGGTAAACAATGTATCCGCGAGTGCGATACGCCGAGGTTCGCGGGGCTAGAGCAGCGGGTCGTTTACCCGCGTCCGGGCGATATAAAGACTCGCGTCTTGGAGCAATTTGGACGAAACGTCGCGATGAAGTCGTCGCGAGTATCCACGAGGAGGAGGCGGCGGCGGCGGTGGCTCCTCCTTTCGATCGCAGTTGTAACGTTCGGTCTAGCGTGGGCGACGGAAGGGGCCTCGTCGGAGGACGGAGCCCTACCGCGGAGCCTCGTCGCTTCGTCGCCGTCGCCGCCGCTGCCACCGCGGCCACCGTCACCGCCACCCTCCTCCGCCAGCAGCGAGGGCTCGAACAACGAGGAACAAGTCTTGTTCGAGTGTCGGCATTCCGACTACAGGACCTACATAAAGTGTCTCAAGCGACAAAAGAGGCATCACTGGCAGCAGCGCAACGAGCACGAGACGAGCGAGGGAGGTGAGTTTTTCTTGTCGATCGCCGCCGTAGCCGCCGTTGCCGCCGTAGCCGCCGCCGCGCAAGGCCACCTCGCTAACGCGTCGGGTAACGCGCGCTGTCGCAGGTGAACCCAGGCGATGCTTCGACGAATGCGGATTGGACGATTGCGAGTCGACCAAGTGCGTCCACGAGTGTCACAAGCGCTGCATGAAAAAGACCAAGGAGACGCGCCAGATAATAACGCAGTACGAAACGACTTGTCTCGACGGGAACGACGATTCGGAGGATTGCGGAAAAAAGACGGGTCGAGAGGAATCAGCCGTCCCCCCCGCCACCACCAACGTAACCACCAATATAGATATAAACAACGTTATAAACAACCACAGGGAATCACAGGTGCCTTGCGGGACTTTCGGTTGCGACGATCGTTTGTCTCTCGTACCGCAGCTACAATTGGTACCACAGATTACCTTTGGCCTGGGAATCGCTTTCGGGACTAATTTTCAGCAGGTAATCTCAAAGAGACCGATACTCGCTTGCTTTCCTCGAAGAAATTACCGCTCTCTCTCTCTCTCTCGTTTGTTCGTGGGCTCCAGGGTGGCGGCATTGGCGGAGTTGGCGGCGGCGTTGGCGTCGGCCCTCGCCGTGTCGATTGTTCCCTCTGCGCTAATCCGTGGATGCGTTACCGATGCGACGTTTCCTGTTACTCGAGCCAAGACTCGCCAAACGTCCCGAAGCAGCCGTCCGATGGGACCAGCGCCGCCGGCATTCCTGGCGCCAATTGCATCCTTCCGTACTGCGTGGGTGGCGGCAGCGCTTGAGCTCCCCCGTCTCTCGTAGCTTTTATTATATTTTAACGAGCCAACGCGGCGAATATTTGTACGATCCTTTCGTCACGAGAGAATAATTATTGAAACGTCACAATAGCTGAGAGCCTGACAAATATTTTCCGTCCCTCTTCGTTGGCCCATTTTTTCTACACTTCAACGTGTCATACATATATATATATATTTATGTTATATTCGTGCCGCCGCGTCTCGACCGATGAAAACCTCGGATCCCTTCCTCCCTCGACGTTTATCTCACTAATTAACATCTCTTCCATTTTTCAAAAGTCTCAACGCGATACACGCTGTTGATTGATCGCTCGCGGACAAGGACGGTCCTCTTCCCGTTCAGCTGCAATTGCCGCTGAGGCTACTGCTCGTACGACCCTGCGAGTATCCGACAAGAGGCGAACGTTTAAAATTCTTGGCTGAAAAATAGCCGAATTCTTGGCTGAAAAATAGCCGAACGAAAAATGCTCGAACTCTTCTCGAAAGCGATCAACGTCGCATCTCGACGACTACTCGATGAAACTTTTTTTTTCATTTACAAGGAATACTTTTTTTTTTTCTCTTTCCAATCGTTCTCCGTCCCTTCACAGTCGCGACTTTTTTTCATAAATTTTTCATGCTCGACTTTCCATTCGTCGACATAGGGGTAAAAATTTGCATAATCAGCCGGCGGCCGTGTTTGTTTGTTTTTTTTGCCATACTATTTTATGATTTTTTTTAGGAAGCTCTCGATACACGTACCTCTTGGTGTTGGAAAAAAATGCCTCTAATTTCCATAAATTGTTTGTCGAAAAAAAAAAAAAAAAAAAAAAGAAAAAATCCGAATTTCAACATTTTTGTTTTTTCGAGCCTCTGGGCTTGCCGCGGAGCCCCTTGACGTTCCGACGATCGCGACGCACCGTTCCGCCGCGCGACTCTCTTCGATCAGCCCGCGCGGTACGACGAGGGGGGGTCTTGGTTGTAATTGCTCTCTCGTTCGTCCTCGCGAAGTAAAACGCCGTTGCACAGGCGTGTGCCGGAAACTCCCCAGAGACCGCAACGGAAAAAGTTCTCTCGAGCGGAATAAACTTTGGTACAGAGTCCGGGGGGGAAGAGGTCGCGCGCGCGCGTCCGGCAGAGGGCGAAAGAAAATGAAAAAGGAAGGAGAAAATAATAGGCGGTGTATCGAGGCTCTTTGACAGGAAGCGAGCGACAATGTCGCTTTCCATTTCTTCTCGGCGGTGTAGGATCTCGATGCGGAAGTCAACCGGTGCGGCGTGCGTCGCGCGGCCCTGCGAATGCTCGATACGCGTCTCGTGTGCGATACGACACTCGCCGAGCGAGAGCCGCGATCTTGGACTTTCGGCCAAATTTCAATAAACTACCCGAGGCGGCTCGTTGCATTCGGGGGCTACTCGCCGAATGAAATAATTGAATATTTGTTTAAAAAGACGCGTTCCTCGGTCGAGTCCGAGCTCCGCTGTAGCCGCGTGCGTCACACGGGGGGGGGGGACACGTTTTTGCCGAGGTGCTCCGAAGAGGCGAACGAAAGCGCGGAACCTGTTTCGCGTCTCAGCGTCAGCGCGCGGCTTTCTCCCTTTTCTTTCCTGTTCGTCTCGTCGAATCCCGTACTCCAAATTCTCTCGCACTCGTTACATATCGGATGGAAAAACATTGCAATCGGCCTGCTCCGATAGGATCCGCGTGCCCCGTTTGATATGGTTGGAAAGAGGGGCCGGGAGGGAGGGAGGGAGGGAGTAAACGGTAACGTCGTTACCGAGCGAGCCGCGTCTCGTCGCGACGAGTCCCGAAAGGACGCGCGCCGCCGTGCGGGAGAGAGGGAGGACGAGGGGCGAGAGACACACCGGGTGCTGCTCGGCCGAATCTCTTCAGTATCGGACGAGAAACGCCGGTGTACGGATGTTCGGCGAATACATCCTTTTTCGCGAACGGAGATAAACCGAGGAAACTGGTGTAGCGACGTGATTGAAAAAATTTTCAACGAGCACAGCCGAGCTCGTACCTAAAAGTCCACAATCGCGTATGACTCGTGTGTTATGTGGAAATTTCGTACAATTTGATACGTATACTCGTGTCGCAGGTGAGTCGTCGCCCCTCGAGATACCGAATTCATTCGAGTTATATTCCCTTTGGCGGATCGTTGGCGCGTACGGAAGACGCTCGATAAAATTTTCCCCGGTGTCCGGGAGACGTTCGATGGATCGCTCGAGGCTCGGCTGCCGAGAGATTTTTTTCCGCAAAGCTGTGTTGCCGAGCGACTACTCGCGCCTTGCTGCAACCGATGTATATTTTCTTTCTTTCTCTCAACCGTATCCAAGTATATTTCTTTGCTTCGCGGCACTTTCGTAAGAAACGAGTCGCTCGCGAAGAATAATTCGATAAAAGTTTTCCTCGTTACTTTGTAACGCGGACGCTGCCGGCGTGGCTCCTCGCTCGAGCCAATTTTTCTCCAAACAAAACAAGATACTATATATTCGAGGCAAAGTATCGGCAACGCCCCCCCCCCCCCCCCCCCGCTCATCGAGATACGTCGTTATACTCTCGAGTTCGCTCACATTTACGATCCGTATTTTCTACGGCTATCCTTCGAAATCGTATAGACGCGTAGAGTGAAAGTACACGGACGATTCTTTGAACGTACAAACCTCGCGTCGATATTTTTCTTTTTTTCTTTATGACTTTACCAAAGGGGTTGGGGGGACGCCGCGCGGGTTATTTGCGGATAAAGGTACAAGTACTTCGGGCTACAATGGAAATTGGAATATATTTTTAGAGCCTCGGAATATCCCGTACAAAGGCCGCGTATACCTGACTGATTTACGGTGCGTAGCCGGCTTTACCTGCCGCAGAGCCGAACATTCGCCTCGCGCTCGCTCCTCGGCTAGGCGCGTATGAAAAATAAGGGACGCTTTGCAAGTGTGAAAACGAGGGGTGCGCGTTCTTCGACGATTTTCACACCTCGCGCGGCCAATTTTTAGCCTTCTTTTTCTTTTTTCTCTTTTGTTTCTTTGGCAAACGCTGGGGGGGGGGGGCAACTCAAGGGGGCTTACTCGGTCGCCCGAACCAAAGAATCGACGCGAATATCGATAGAACGAAATAGCGCGTTTGTCATCGTCTACATCTAAGGGAAATATTATCGAGCCACATCGTCCCCTGTACGCGTCGAGTTTCGCCCCCCCCCCCTCCCCGCCCCGCCGTTCGATTCGCCTCAGGTACGATCGCCCCTCAAGGAGAATCGTCGCTCTGTTTCTCGCGAGGTGACGTAATTTACACCGTCGAGTACATTTATAGAGAGACGAAGGCGTTTGCGACGGTTGATGGAAAATAAAAACAGTTGGGAAAGCAAACGTGTGGTGAGCGTAGTGTTGTTCGTGCATAGAGTTGAACGAAGAGGAGGCTGTGCCGCCAATCGGACAACGAACTCTCGTGGTGTGGATCGTTCTCTCTCGCTCTCTCTCTCTCTCCGTCGTTCTTTTACCCTCGCAACCGGCGGGTTTCCCATCCTCTTTCAATTTCTCGTCCGTTGCGCCCCCCCGCCGCATAGTGTAGCGCACAATTGACTCTCTTCTCTCGTATACGGTGCTCAAGGCTACCTTTCTCTTTGCGCAAACATTTTATTTTTCTCTCTGGTAAACCATCGGCTATTTGGTCGGCCCACTTGCTCTTTCTATATGGGAAGGAAAGACGGACGGAAATTTAACGAGGGAACAACGGTCGAGACGTCTCTCGGGATTCGTGAAAAATTTACCAGACACTCTCTATTGTCGCTTATCGTGCAAGGAGCGATCCGTGTCGCGTGTATCTGAAATTTCAAATTGACGGTGGACGATCCAACGGTTTTTTCGCTACTGGTTGGAGTAAAAATATACGACGGGGCATCTCGTTGAAGTTTGGATCGTTGGAACGCAACGAAAATTCATTAGTTTCGAGGGCTGAAATTTTCTTTGGCCGTTCTAGGCTGTGAAAATCACTCGAACGTTTTTACGTAGCCTCCTTACAGATTTACGACCTCAATTTGAAGGGAAAAAAACTTGGAACGAAAAAAAAAAAAAAAGTTTGAAGAAAAATCGTTGCATCGTCGGAATACAATGAAAGTAAATACTTTGGAATTCCTTGAATTTCTTTTGGCAAATTTTCTCTACAAAAATCCCTCGAGCATTTTTTGAGATACGTATCGGAGCGATGGGTATAAAAAAAGTTTTTGTATTCTAACGAAAAATAAGGAAGTATAAATATTTATAAAAAAAAAAACAGTACGGTTGCATGCCAACGATGCAAACTTCAACACCGTCTCGCACTCTCCATCTCGACGGATTGTGAAATATTGAATTGGCAAAAGCCCTAGGGGGAAAGAAAGCGCGCGCGCGGGCGCACGATCGGGGCATGTTTTCCGTGTATCGTATACCTGTTCGTATTCGGTAAATAGCTGGCCGGCGCAGGATGGGAACCTGCCGCAGCGCGCGAGGGGCTACTATCCTTGGTATACGCAAGGGGGGCGAGGGCAGCTGTCGATCGTCCTCCCGAATTAGCCGGAAGCACAGGCCGCTCCGTTATATATTTAGCAGTCTCATCTTTTTCGTCCACCCTTCGATAAACGTGTACAACCCTCCCGTGCGCGACTCTCGAACGCTTCTATGTTTTTTCTTCAAATACGCGTCGCTCGTTCCCGCGGCGATGAGTAAGAAGGCGCGCGTCGCGCAGGTAGTAGAACTATTGCGCCGAGGGGCCTCGTCGATTCGATGAAATTTCTACAAATGGAAACAAGGCGATGTCGAATCTGAATCGAGGGGCTGCTGGTTCGAGATACAACCGCGTCGCGTCGGCCGGAAGTTCGGGCTTCCGCCGGCCGAGAGACGTTTACCGCGAGTGTAGCGGCTATTCTCGGATGCGACGCGTACTACGCGACACGTTCCAACTGCGAGAAGGGAAAAGAAATAATAGTTCGGCGCGGTGCGACTGGTCGTGAGACGAGACCGGAAGCTGAGCGCGCGCGTTTCGAAGCTGCCCCGAAATTCGATTCCACGCCTATCTCTTTTCGTCGACAGCGCTTACAATTTTTTCGTTAAAATAACAAAATGCTTGTAGATACTTGTGCAGCGAGTATCCGCAAAGAGAACAAAAAATACGAGAATTTCCCCTTACCGCCGGAATTACGATTTTCATTCGACTTTCACCCCTCCCGAGAAGGCTGCTACCGGAAGTTGAAAATCGTTGCTAATTTTTGCACCGCTTGTTCTCAGGCACTAGGAATATGTAACGCAAATAAGAAAAGATAAGAAAATCATGAGAATGTCTTTGGAGCCGGAGATACGATTTTTTTCAACTTACACGGAGAGAATTAAATGTTAAAAATTAGCGTGCAGTAACGGTAACCAGATGACAACCCTGAAACTTGGCTTATTATTACTGAGTAAAACACAGATTTTCACGAAAATAAAATAATCATTTCTTCTTCAGATAGAAAATTTTACCACATTTTCTAGTCAATTTTCATGTGTAAGAAAATACGCAAAACTTAAATTTTAAAAATATATAATATCAGCGAAATTTTACTGTGCATTTTATTATTTTATGCCTTTGAAAAATGTCTATAAAAAACGTATCGTCTTTATAACAGTTATTTTAAGATTTATTATAAAATTTAATGAGTGTTATAGGAAAATGTATTGTGCTCTCGGTAAAAATTATCGTGCGCGCGCGCTACCCTTCTTGTATAGTAAAATTTTAGCTACGTATTTAACATTTTCTGTAACGTGAGTTAAAAAAAACTAGTCGCATACGAATTATTATGCTTTTCTCACTTGTCACCACATTGAAATATATCACGGTAATTATTACCGTTAAACCCCCCCCCCCCCCCATGAGGCTGCGGCTTTCGGAAGTTAAAAATCGTGGCTCTCCTCAAGCACTGAGAACATATAACGCGCATAATAAAGATGAAAATGTCTTTACAGTTGAAACATTTTTTTTAACGCTTCGTACGGCCTCCAAGGATACACCGGAGTGGAAATATTTGCGAAAAACAATGTGTAAAAAAATTTTTCGCAATGCCTGCCCCGAAAGTGCGATTTTCGATTGGTGTTTAGCGTGCGGAAAGTGGCTTATTTCTCAACGATGCTTACTTTCCCGCACTAGTGCGGGAATGTGAGACTTTCCCGCACTAGTGCGGAAAAAAATCTATTTATAGCTCACTTTACCACATTGATTCGCGAAAAAACGGTTTTTTTTCACAGTTGATAGTTTTTTGTTCTACGATTTTGGACCGATTGAACAAACTTGAATGTAGCGAAATTCATGTCATATGAAACGTCAACTTATCACAATCGTATTTTCTGACAAGGAAATGATCTGAACTGATGTGATATATTTGAATATAATTGTTATTGGTTTTGTTGAATCTCAAATCCCACTTTCGAGACAGTCATTGCAAAAAATAATGTATGGGACATGTGCGAAAAAAAACGAATTACATCGCGCGTAAGTTGCCGAATTCGCCTCGACTTATGGTGCATTTCACACGAGTACGAGTGTGAAATGCACCATAAGCCTTCGGCATCATGCGGCAACTTCACGCGCGATGGAATTCGTTGTTTTCCGCACTTGTAGCATAAATTACTATTGTCGGAATCGAAAGATGCAAACTTGAGGCCCCCCCCCCCCACAAATGACAATGTTTGTAATCATGATGAATTTTATTGACAGAGAGGGAAAAAGATGCGGCTCTTCAAGAGACCGAGCACGAGTCCGCGGTTGGTATCGGCAAGCTCCCGTACGCAGGACGAAACCAACTGCCAAGTTTCAAGGTGCGAAAAAAAGAACGAGGACTCGTCGACGGAGGAGACGCGCTCGTCCCGGGACGCGAGGAAAGGTAGGAAAAAAAAAGTATGTCGCGTCGGCTCGTAAGATTGACGAATATTTCTAAAGTACAGCTATCGCTATCTCCGACACCGCGATAGGTGGTGGTATCTCGACGTGGGGAAGACGAGTGGGCCAAAGGTGGGACCGACTCAAGAGATCCGACAGTTCCGAAGTGCTCTCGGGAGCCCCGTCCGAACAGAGGAGTAGCTGGAGTTTCGAAAAGGGCGAGTCTCTCGGCGGTGGCCGTCCCGGCCGCACGGACCCTCCGGACGATATTCCAAACGGAGTAAGCGCGGAAAAGCCGAAGCGCGTGTCGAGGGTCGAATCGCTGCGTAATTTGTTCCGGGGGAGCGAGCGAGGTTCCGGGCCGAACCGAGGCGGCGAAACTTGGAAACGAGATCCAACGATCGAGGAGGAGGATGAGGAGGCGAATGATCGGTGGAACGGCGGAGACGCCACCGATCTCTCGGCTTACGGAATGGAAAAGTCTCTGAGCGAGGGAGCTCTGAGAAAGAGTGCGAAACTTTCCAAGCAATTTCGCAACGAGACACTCGTCGAGAGGAGGAAGCGGCTGAGTCGAAGTATACGGGATTTGCAGGAGCAGCAGCGAATTTTTGACTATATTCTCAACAATCGGGAGATTATCAAGACCGAGGAGGGCATGGCGCTCGTCCGGGAAACTCTTGACGGGAAGAAGCAACGTACGGGGGAGGCCGACGGCGACTCTCGCACCTCTCGCTTGGAAACTTTGGCCAAAAAGAGCAACGTCTTCGGAAAGAAGAAGGAGGAGAGGCGAGTACCGACGAGTCAAACTTTGTCAGATTATTTCTATATTCTTATTAATCGAAAGTTGCTTTTTTTCTTCTTCCTCCAGATCGAACCAAGACGGAAGATCGTCAGCCGGATGCCCGTTGGAAGAGCTCATGTGCACCCTTCGACTCGGTTGCGACGAGAGCGGCTACGATTCGGACAGTACGAGAGCGGGTGCCGATTCACCGGACAGCGCGAACCTCCCACATCCGGCGGCGGGTCTCTCCAACTTTTCCATAACCTCGGACGATTATCAGGGGATAGATCTGTCTCTGTCGATGAGTACACCGATAAAGAGGCAGGCTTCGGCGATGTTGTACGCCGAGAGCGATCGTCTAGATAACCGGAAGAAGGAGGAGCTTGACGAAATTTCGTTAAACGAGTCGATGAGAACGGACACGACCCTCGTGTCCGAAGACGACGACGAGGAGGAGAAGGAGGAGGCGGCGGCGGCGGCGGCGGCGGCGTCGTCCTCGTCCTACGCCGATACCGACAGCTGCGACGAGAGCGTCGTTTTCCCGGAATTACGATTCGAAAGCTCCATCGATCGGCTCGCGGTGAAAAAAATCGATTCTCGGAGGGAAAAAGAGAGGGCGAACGAGGAGAGGTTCGATAGGGGGATGAATACGAGGAAGTACGAGGGCGGTACGATGGGAGAATCACGGGTAAAAAAATTAAAGAAATTGCCAAAAAGCGCGATAACTCGGGCAGCGGCGATGAGAGGGGGGGGAGCTTGCTCGAACGCGAGTGCGACGAATCTTTTGGAAAACGCGGCTTCACCGAGCAAAGACAGCCCTCCGGCAGCGAGACTCGGGGCTTCGTGTCTCGATCACGCGCGTTATTACAGCCCCAAGAGATGTCTGTCGGAGCCAGAAGAGGGAACGAAACCGGCCAAAAGAACCAACAAGCTGCAAAAGTTGGGAGAAGATGGCGGCGGCGGCGGCACAAGCAAGGCCCGACGCGAGCTCAAGACCGTGAAACTTAGAGTCGAGGAACCGGCCAGTCTCGGGATAAGAGTCGAGAAGCGAGAGGCCGTGCGACCTTTTTACGTCGTCGCGAAACTCGAGGAGAACGGCGAGGCTGCGAAATCGAAACGAATACGCGTCGGCGACGAGGTCGTCAGAGTATGCGGGCGCAGATTGCGAGGCATGTCCGCGATTGAGGCGAGAAACGCTCTGAGAAACTCGGTCGGTACGGTCGAGCTGCGGATAGCGAGAGAAGCCGCGTCGTTCGAGGCGTTGACGAGGAGCGGCGGCGGGGAGGATTGTCTCTTCGGGGATTCACGGACCGATTCCGAGCTTCTTCGGGACGCAACGGCCATCGTCCCCCTCCTCGCTACCCTCGGCAAAAGCGTATCGACGAACGCGATAAACGTTCGCAAGGTGGAGGACGATCCGCCGGCTTCTTTTCTCACGGGCATGAGAAAATTTCAAGTAACGCGAAAGAGAAATTCCGTGCCGAGCGGCGGTTGTGGCGAATCGCGAGCAACGTGTCTGGCGGAAACGACAACGACGACGAGGGAATATCCGTTGACGATCGTCCTCGAAAAGGGAGCCGCGAAAAAACTTGGTTTCTCGATCGTCGGTGGTTCGGACAGCAACAGAGGTAATATGGGAATCTTCGTCAAGGACGTGCTGAACGGCGGTCAAGCCGCCGAGGAGGGCACGCTGCGACCGGGCGACGAAATAATCGCCGTCAACGGTCAATTCGTCCAAGGTGTCACCCACGCCACGGCCCTACAGTTTTTCAAGCTCGCCAAGCCCGGAGCCCTCGTATTGCACGTGGCTCGACGAGATTCGACGCGCGACAAACGCCGCCGCCTCTTCGATAAACCGTAATAGCTTCTCGACTCTCAAGATTTCCTCGCGTATTTGCCAATATCCCAATTGCCTCGCCATTCGAGTCTTGTCTTTTTATTTGTTTTATTTCATTGGGCTATTTGTACGATCGTTGGACCGAATTTCTCGCGAACAACGATAATTGTGATATTTCTTTTCCGAGCCACGGCGGGCGAATACTTTTTCCTTTTTTCGCGATTAAGATTCGAGTATATCGGATTTGGTGCGCGGCCAACCTGTCCCTGTTAGATCGACGGCGCTAACACTGCGGAATACGGTTGCCGCGTGCGCTTATTTTCTCCGTCGCGGAGCCTCTCCCCGCGTGGGGGAGGCCCACCTCTGGATCAATCTTCAACGTATCGCGTTTTACGTTGAAATATTGATCGCGTCGCTCGTAAATTTCGATGTTAAATAGCGGATATCGTATAGTTTAAGTTTTCCTTCGACAAGGCGATTCGAGCCCGCCTTGAACCGTGCCTTGCATTTTTTTCTTTTTATTACAAATACTGATTTATCGTCGGAGTATATCGATCGTTCCAAGGGCGAATAACAGCTCGCTGTCGCGTCGTAGCCTACGAGAGCTAGCCACCGCGAGGAATGACTGACGCGGAGCGGCTAGGAGCTCTACCTCAATAAATATGGCTGTGATACGCTTAGTCGCGTCGGTACGAGCGCTCTTCTGTATCGTACAGAGTCTCTCTCTCTCTCTCTCTCTCTCTCTCTCTCTCTCTCTCTCTCTCTCTCTCTCTCTCTCTCTCTCTATATATATATATATATATTAATAAATCGAATAAACAACCGATGAAATATTTTCCTTCCTCGTTGCTCGATTTATACGACTTTTCCAACAATCCCCATTGTTTATTCAGCATCGAGGCCGGCCGGAGGATCGCGTCTCAACGACCAGGTGGCAGATACCGTCTGTTCTGGCGCGATGGCGGATTCGGTGGGGACGGAGGCAGATTTCTTCTCGTCTGTGGCGGAGGCGACGGCGGCGGGCGTGGTCGGCTCGGTGGCGGAGCTGAGACAAAATTACGGGTGGGCGACAAAAAATACGCGATGAAAATATTGTTCGAAAGGATCGGTGCGCGCGTATATCCGTATCGATGCGCGCCTCGATTTAGAGACAAGCGCTCACCTGGTGTCGGACTCGGCGATGCTGGTCTATAAGGGGGTAGGTAGGTCGGAGCTGGTGTCGAGGTCCGAATCGGCGGAGGAGGCGGCGGGGCTCGTGGTGACGGTGGTGGGCCCCGCGAAGGCGGACTTGCTGGTGGTAGTCGCCTCGACGGCGGGGGTGTTTGTGGAGGCGGCGGCGGCGGCGGCGGCGGTGGAGCTGGTGGGAGATAATTGGATGGTGGCGGAGGAGAAGGCGGTTGCGGTGGTGGAGGTGGAGCGGGTGGCGGAAGAGGAGAAGGAGGCGGTGGTGATGGAGGCGGCGGTGGCGGCGGCGGAGGAGGAGGAGGAGGAGGAGGAGGTGGTGGTGGTGGTGGTGGTGGAGGAGGAGGTGGCGGTGGAGCCGGTGGGAGATAATTAGATGGTGGAGGAGGAGGAGGAAGTGGTGGGGGTGGTGGTGGAGGAGGCGGTGGCGGAGGAGGAGGAAGTGGTGGCGGAGGAGGCGGCGGTGGTGGTGATGGAGGAGGAGGTGGTGGTGGTGGTGGTGGAAGATAACTTGGTGGTGGAGGAAGTGGCGGTGGTGGAGGAGGGGGAGGAGGAGGCGGCGGCGGCGGTGGTCGTGGAGGAGGGGGAGGAGGAGGCGGCGGTGGTGGAGGAAGAGGAGGAGGAGGAGGAGGAGGAGGAGGAGGAGGCGGCGGCGGCGACGGTGGCGGAGGAGGTTGTGGTGGTGGTGGTGGATAATTGTAGGTAGGTGGAGGTGGTGATGGTGGTGGTGGAGGAGGAGGAGGAGGCGGTGGTGGTGGTGGATAATTGTAGGTAGATGGCGGTGGCGGAGGAGGTGGTGGTGGTGGTGGATAATTGTAGGTAGGTGGAGGTGGCGATAGTGGTGGTGGAGGAGGAGGAGGAGGAGGAGGAGGAGGAGGAGGCGGTGGTGGTGGTGGATAATTGTAGGTAGATGGCGGTGGCGGAGGAGGTGGTGACGGCGGAGGAGGAGGCGGTGGTGGATAGTTGTAGGTAGGTGGAGGCGGTGGTAGTGGTGGCGGATAATTGTAGGTAGGTTGTGGTGGAGGTGGCGGTGGTCGGGGAGGTGGTGGCGGCTGCGGAGGAGGTGGTGATGGTCGAGGTGGATAATTAAAGGTAGGTGGTGGGGGTCGCGGTGGCGGCGGCGGCGGCGGGGGTGGTGGAGGTGGATAATTATAGGTAGGCGGTGGTGGCGGAGGAGGGGGAGGAGGAGGAGGCGGTCGAGGTGGGGGTGGGGGATAATTGTAGGTAGGCGGTGGTGGCGGGGGAGGACGAGGAGGAGGCGGTGGCGGATAATCGTATCTGGGATAATCATATTGAGAAGACGGTGAGTGACCTCTCGGAGGCCCGTATTCAACTGGTGTTGGCAATGTATTTGGCGTCGGTCGTCTCGTTTCCGTTGGGAGATCGAATGAAATTTTGGGACGTTCGTACGAGTATCCAGCCTGGCGGGCGTTTCTTCGTTGCGCGATCGCACCGTTCAAGAGGATCCATATTTCGAGCTAAAATTGCAGTGATCGATAAAAAGGATGCGCCGCTATTACGCGTCCATCGTCAGATAGAGAGATAGAGAGAGAGAGAGAGAGAGAGAGAGAGAGAGAGATAGACGGGCTCAGTCGTAAACTCACCCATCGCAGTAGCGACATAATATTCCACGGGGTACAAGACAAGTCTCGAGATTGCCCCGGCTTTTATAAGACGATTCGGCGTATTTTGAAATTGGCGCCTCGAGCGTTGCACCACGAAATGACGCGCGCACTTAATGATACGACATTAAATTCAGCTATTACGCGATGTTACGAGAAAGGCGGATGGAACTCGTCGGATAATTATTCTTCGCGCTGGTTCAATTAAACTTGCGTTAAATAATAATTTTCGCTCTTGGTTGAGTCGTCTACGAAACGTCACTGCGCAACGCGTTGACGTCGCACGCGTGCAGAACTATTGTCGCAGGGATCCAATTGGATTGCCTTACTTGCTGACAGGGGGGCTCTAACGGCTCGTCGCATGGGAATCCCTTTACCAAAATGTCACCCTCGTACATTGGATTCTAATCGGGATTCCCAACTGGAATCCAATTCGAAGCTTAGGCTATTGCCACGTTATAAAACGCGCAGTTTAAAAAAGTATATCTTGTTTATCGATTTGAACGACACGACTGAAAATTCACTCTAGTTATCGTTTGTTATTTATTTTATCGCACTTTGACACAACACGAGCGTGTACAGGATCTCGTAGCGTATGCGGCTTGTCTTTCAAAACGCCGAGTTCTTCCTTGTGACTTGACATATTTTCGATTCGAGGGTGGTAAGTGTATTGTGAAACGGCGCTGATCGGGGGGAACAGTGCGGAATCCACTTGAATCACAACGAGGAGTCCCTGGGTGCGGTCTTTCTGACAAATCCCTTTAGAGATGTACGTGCAGGACGATTTTTTTTTCTTTCGGCAGAGCCAACAAATTTCCTTTGAGAAATACAACAACAACAACAACAACAAAAACATTCTCAAAGGACTTTGATCGGGTGATAGGGCCGCATCCACTTGAATTGTAACGCGGACTCCCTATGCGTGCAGCATCCCTATCGAATCCCTATAGGGATCTCGCGAAAACTTCATCCTACGAAACAAAATTATTCACAACGTTTGTGCAGAAAGATTCTCGGCGTATTCTACGTTGAAAACGTTTTTCCCGTTAAATGTATATTAAACGAGTTATATGGGAAATAATGTTTTTTTAAATGTCCGCCGCATCAACGAGGCGTTTGAGCGTGAGAATAGTTTTTATAAATTTTGTCAATAGATTAATAACGAAAAAGTAATGTTTCAAAGGTTTTTTTTGCGTAAAATTGATACTTTACCGACCGCGTAACTTTTTCCATGCCACTCGCAGGAGGAATCCCCCCGTCCGTAAGGCCGAACATTTCAAAGTAATAAGTGCACAGTAATTACAGCCGCACGCTCGTGGTTGCTCAAAGAGTAAGTGATTCCGCGATAATTTCTCAATACGCGCCGAATCAATCGTTTCGAGTGGACACGCGCTGCAAGCGGTGGAAATTACGGTGCATTCGAGCTGGCCGGTTTGCGCGAGCCGCACGTCGCTCCGCACTTTGACTTGCATTTTCATGAAACAAGTTTGAGCAAAGTTGTCTCTCGGTGCATTGTATTTGGGATTGGCAGGAGTCCGTTGAGCGTCCTTGGCCGGCCCGATTCTTCTGGCCGGCCAAGAAATACCGAGAGAAAAGACCGGGTCCGATGGTACGTTCTTGGAGTACGGAGGCGTGCTGCTGCATTACAATCTTGGCGAGTCTATCGATGCCCCCCCCCCCCCCCCCCTCTTGGGGCGCATTTATTTCAATTCGTGTGGGCTTCCGAAGGACGAAAAATAATTTCGCTTTGCCGCGGCGTTGCAAATAACAGCCGCTAAAGGCACGAATGAAAAATATGCTATCAAATAAGTCGTCGTATTTCAAACAATCGCTGGGACACATTTTTTTTCCACCTTTACGGCATCTTTCCGGCTTTTCCAAAAAGTATGGGGAAAAAAAAACCGTCGAGAGGGGAGAAAAATCCTCGTGCCTGCTACAGGATACCAGAAATAAAAAAGGAATCGCGGTAATTTGGAGAAAAAAAAGCCGGACGAATGGAACTTTTCACTGCCGTGTCTCGTAGGCGGGCCGTTAACGGCTCGCGTCAACGAAAATATTGATTTTACGAGAACAAAAAAACATATTTCGACGAAAATGATTTATTATGATATTCCGCACAACATTTGAAGCAATTACCGTTACGAGTGACCTCACTGTTGACCAGAAGACGACTTAGAAATTATTACAAAGATTTCTTTTCTTCAACAATAACTCGTTGAATTTTGATATTGAAAAAACGTTTAGAAGAAAGAAAAAAATTCGTAATATCGTTGGTAAAAATTGTTTAAAAAAAATTTTCCCGTCGGACGCACAGCTCACGAAATATCGTTGAAAATAGTGGAAAGACGAAATCGAAGACGCGGCGGCGCGTTATTTACACACCTGGCATCCCAACATTTCGGATCGAAACATTTCAAGGCGTCTCCAAAGTAATTGTTAAGAAAAAATAACAACCTCCCGGAATTTAGTCGTTTCGAGCCGCCATTT
The DNA here is from genome assembly GCA_963932345.1 of Ophion ventricosus. Lineage (NCBI taxonomy): Eukaryota > Metazoa > Arthropoda > Insecta > Hymenoptera > Ichneumonidae > Ophion > Ophion ventricosus. The sequence goes on along the minus strand of OZ010711.1, from coordinate 39,533,100 downwards.
TGGTCTACTTTTGTCAGATTAATCGTTGGTTTCCGCTTCTCTCGGCGCGCGGTTGGTTCGAATTTTGAATAAACGTCGAGAGAGAGAGAGAGATTTTTATTTTTTTTTATTTGTGCACTAGGACTGAACTGTCCTCTGGCACTCCATAATCGTTCTTCTCTCTGCACTGTAGAGAGAACAGTACATAGTTTTTCTGAGAAACGTCTCATACAGGAATGGATGGCAATGATTCTATATAAACCAAATTTTTGCATGACAGGTATGGGTAAAAATGATTTTATATAAGCCAAGTAAAAACACGTTGAGGTTGACATGGATCTTCAGATAATAGAATAAAAATAAAAGTGAAAATAAACTGCAAGAAAACTAAAATAAATAAAGATGAATGAATAAAACTTAAAAATAAAATATTATAAACTTAATACCTAAAAACTAAAAGCGCAGTGACTAGAAGAAAGAGTTGAGTTGTTACGCAGAAAGAGAGAGAGAGAGAGAGAGAGAGCGCTCGCGCGAACGGTGCCCGTACGTATAGACGTATATACCTATACGTATCGATGTATAAATCGAAAGTGTGTATTTATCGAAGGGTCAGATATCGCTGGATCGATCCGATCCTCGTACAAAACGTAACGCAACAAAGGTACGTTCTAGATCGTGCATACGAGTACGTACCTGAAGTATCCGCGCACTGTTCGGCGGCGGACCGCAACGAGCGCGCGGATCCTGCGAAGCAGTCCCACGCACGGGCTCACGGTTACGAGTCGAGCTTTTACGGCAGGTAGAACATTTTGTCACGTTTGCCAATTCCGTTGTGAAAATTCTATGTCGACAATCGTAGCAAACATATCGTGTAGAATTTGTTTGTTTCTCGCCCGAGTAAGCGAAAGAAAAGCGAGGGACTCGGATTTGAGGATATAGGGTGGAAAGGTAGTATATCGGCGGGTCGTCGAGTACCAAATATCCGATTACCCCAACCACCAACTTTCACATTCCATATCTCTTTCAGATTTCACTCCGACAGTTTTTCGTTTTTCTCCTTTATCTCGAAGCTACGCAATCGGCCTTTCGCATTTCGATTCGCCGAATGATCTTTTGAATATTGTAAAGCATGTTTCGCAAACCGTCTAACGACGGTTCGACGAGTTCCCGAAAGTATGCGCGAATCGGGCAGAACGAACAAATTGACATACCAGTTGAAGTGTCGGGAAAAAACTCACGGATACTCGACGCAAAACGCCGCTTCAAAGGAATCTTCTTTCCGCGATATACCGTACACAAGCATATTTTTCTCTCAAACAAATTTACCCTATAATTAGTGTAAAAAAAAAAGTCATATTACGCGCGATGAAAAAATGCTTTTTTTCGACGCGTAGAATTTTTTTTTTTTAAATTTATTTTTTTACAGAATTGACTCGCTCCGTTGGACAATGCCTGTTCCTCTTCCATCTTACAACGACACAATGCGTTACGACGAAACAAATAATCCAAGAGAAAGGTACAAAGAAAGAAGGTAGAAAAAAAAAAAAAAAAAACAATTGAGACAACGATCGGAGGCAACTTTTTCCGACTCGTCATTTTCGGCGTAATTTAGCGTGGCTCGCGAATCTACCGAGACAAATTATTCCCGGTGCCCTCCCTCCTCCAGGATCTACCCAAACAAACAAACAAACAACATAAAACGTATAATTATTTGAAAGACAATGATTAATTTGGTAGTATAGAGAAACATAGGAATAGGTAGGTAGGTGTCTCTCTGGATACAATGGTATATAGCCCGTAGGTAGGTAGGTAGGTCGCCACGTAGATGTACGATCGAACGACGAACCGAGGCCGCGGATGCTTTTAAATAATCTGTTGGATGTAGGCGCGTTTGTACAGGTGCGCCCTCGGAAAGCCGTGTGCGCGCCAGAAGAGGATCGATGCGACGGAGGGGAAAAAAGCGTAGAGGGCTCTCGAGTGTCGTCTCTCGATGCGGTTACTCCTCATCCATCGCGGTGTATGTACGGAACGAGCAAGTTTCCACGTCCAGTTTTTATCTACGCTGGGCTGCTAGTCGCGAGTACCCGCGCGCGATAAGCCCTTATACGCGGGCGTCTGCTCGCTTCGAAATAACTTGGATCGCACTTGTAACGTTTCTCTCTACGGGGAAACGGGGGCTGTGGCCATATATCCGGAGGAAGCTCCGCGGTATACGTGTACGATCATAGGTGTCCGCGGTAAATCTCGCACGGGCCAATGACCCGAATCCGTAAAAATTGCGGGGGGAATAGGGCTTGGAAGGATCGCGAGGGCCGCGGCGACGCCGCATCTCACCGAAGAATTTAACTCTCGAATTGATATAATACATATATATATATATATATATATTTGCAATTGTTACGCAACGAGTGTCGAGTCGGCTCGTTGACGAGCGTTGTATCGAAGAATTTGGCCGTTGCTCCGGGGCGATCGGCCTCTCGAACGAGATCATTTTTCGTTGGTTCGATTTGGCAATTTTCACTCGACTCGGTGCATCGGTACACAGCCGATGGATCAAACGAGAGCGAGAAAAATACCATTGTTCGAATATATCTGTACAGACACGCGCGTGTGTTTCTCGTTGGTACGGAAAGACGGTGCGCGCGTTCGCGTCGAGCGTGTACGGGGCAGTAGCAGCAGCATCGCTCGCACCGCGTTAAAAGCGTTCGTTCGCATCTCGGTGCTCTATAAATAGACAGCTATATTCGCTTCTCGCCGCGGATAGAACGCAAAGTCGCGGAACCAAAGTTTTGCCTACTCGTCGTCTACCGGTAATTTTGCCACGAGAAACGCGTATCTCCTCGACGATGGAATTTATCGCCTAGGAGAGACGCTACTTTCTTCGGCGAGTCACGCTCGTCTTTGACAATTGTTTTTCCAATAGATACATCTTTTGGAGCGCGCGAGCTCGTCGATTCCGAAAAAAAATTCTACGACGTTTGCCTGACTGCTCTTGGGCAGTTTTTTGTCGCGTGTCATTTGCGGCGGCCGCGGCGGAAGACAGGACGCGATTCGTCCCGCTTGTTTCGCACCCGTGACGTGAAATTGTCCAAGGATCGTAGAAGCGCACTCGAAAAAACCGTGTCCCCTCGCGCGTCCCTATCGCGAAAGTCGTCCTCAAACTTTCCACGCGGCGATAATAATCTCGTTCGAACGTAACAACGGGTCTCGTACGCGGGCCTTTCTAAAATGCATCGTGCGCGAGTTTCGCATAGATTTTAACGAAGCGTGTCGCCGTGGAACGACTCGCGCGCCCGCGAAACAGCGCAGCGATGCTTTGCCGCGTTAACGCGCCTAGATGAGGAGAAGCGATCCAACACGTTTGGTCGAGAAGACGGCGGCGGCGGCGGCGGCGGCGGCGGCGCGGTGCAGACGCGACCAACGGAAGGAACAAAGTATACGTCTGCGAAGCAAACCCGGCCCGCTTGCGAGAGTAAAACGTTGTCCCGCTACGCGGGCCTCTCACAGCCATTTACATATATACGCGAGCACAAGTCGCGTTCTCCAACTTTCCACCAAACTTGGTTATTTTCCGTCGAGAGGCGCGCGGTCGGTGACGCTCGAAATAATAGGTAGACCGGGGGCGCGCTGTGCCGTAGAAATACGGGCTGTACTTGTTATTATTTCGGATACGAGCGTGTGCGCGTGTACACGCGCAGACGCGCGAGTCGCGACGAGTCGCGCTCGGCTCTTTTTCCCTTCTACACCGCTCTTCTCTCTCTCCGCCCGTTCTTCTTTCTCTCACTCTCCTCTCCTCTCGGCGCTCTTTTCGTTCGGTCGGTACTAGAAACACGACGGGGCGGGGGTAGTACGCGCATAGAGCGAACGCGTCGGTCAGTCGGCCGGTGAGCCTCGGCCGATCGTTGCTCGCGCGCGCGCTTCTCTCGGATCCCTTCTTTCGCTTTACACACACACACACACACCTCGACGCATCCGTCAATTTGTACAAACGTTTGCGCATATTTTCCTTTCGTTCTACACACGTGCCTCGCGAGGTGTCGCGCGAAAAATAAACGGGTCGGCATATTTCTCGCTCCGTACCACAATCGAGTGACGAGTCTCGAAACGTCATCGATAAATGAGAGCTCGAACGATCGATCACGGCCAAAGGAGGACGAGGATCACCGGGTGTTTTTTTTCTTTGTTTGTTTTTTTTCTTTTCGAGCGGCGCATCCACGAAGAATACAGCCGAGAGTGATGTTCGTCGTCGTCCCCGCCACCCTCGTCTCGTTCGTTTAGTCGCGACGACAGCGGTTCGAATCGGTGAGTCGACGGATCGAACGTACACGAGCGATAAAAGTATATGAAAAGGCGGCTAAAGTGAATCGATAAAAATAATAGAATAGGCGAATTAATCGTTTATCGACCGTATCGCGTACGAGCCATTGCGGTTTGGACATATATTTTCGAATCGATACCCATCCCGATGCACACGAGTATATAGCCAGGGAACGATACATCGAGGTACGAGAGACCGAGAATAAGCGTGAAAACTTACGAGCATCGCGCGCGACGGACGAAACGACGAGAGCCAGATTTATCTCTCGCATTTATCTGAAAAGTTACAACTCGCAATTAAGCAAGTAGAAAAGGTCGCGAATGGTCTCGAGGTGTAGGAGTAGTTACGAGTTCGAAGGAGGATACGAGCCAACCGCCGCGCTATATCGCGTTATTTATATTTTTATCCCCCACCGATCGAGCCTTGTTTTTGTCGTTTTTTTTTTCTTGTTGTTTGTTTTTAGTCAATTATACGCTCGAAGAAGGGCGCGAGAAGCTCTTTTGGCGCTCGTCTGGCGAAAGAAAAATAAATAATATATCGTCTCGTTTGTAGAGCGGGTGTAGCGGTAGACGCGCGACTCGATCTCCTCGGATATTGCGGTGCGGAACGCGCGGGATAATTAGTCGACGGAAGCGCTTCTCTCTCGCTGCGCCGCGCCGCTACCGAGAGAGGACGATACAAGTCGGATAAACGGGGAGAGCGACGTCTTCTCGTTAGCCGTAATTTAGCGCCGGACACTCGTTCGCAGCGGCGAAACAGTACCTTGCCTCGGACTCTGCGCCGTTGAGGCCTGTACCTTGGCGTGGAAAAAAAAACCAAGAAATTTTCAAACACAGGTGTATCGTTGTTGTCGTCGTCGTCTCGGCTACTACGACGGTAGATGATATACACTCGATCTCTTTGGGGATCGGTCGAAAGTGCGAGATATGCGAAACAATGGTACAACGAAGCACGTCGAACCGCGTACCGGGCTAATACCTTGGAGAAAAAGAAAAAAGAAAAAAGAAAAGAAAAAAAAGAAAAAAAATAACAATCCGTAGCGCGGAACGGGAGAAGAATGACCGAAAAAATGGGGCCCTTGCCGTTGGTGCAGGAGCGAAAAATAGGGGCCCCTCACCGAACGATGCTTTTTCATCGTTTGCACCGAGAAACGAGTATTTATTTTAGCACCGCGACGGGACGAGAACGATGACTGCGTTCCGCTTGCTCGTTCTCGCGCGCGTTCGACCAAATTTATCTACCTTTCGAAGAAACGTGTATATTCGGCTATCGGATGGATGTACGGCTGCGCGGGCTTCCGACACTCGCGAGTCGCGGTGGCTCGCGTACAGCCCCAACGAGGATTAGGATGCGAAAACTCACGAGCGTAGAGGTGTGGGCTCGAGTGTCACAGGTCATCGAGCGAGCGAACCTCGTACTCGATCTCGTTTATACTTGGCGATAAAAAGCCCGAGCGAACGTGTACAAACGCGGCACGCGAGACACGTGCCACCCCCCCGCCGGAGCCTTTCGATTCGTTGAACGACAAACGCTCTCTCGGCTCGCTTCCGAAATATGTCTTTGGCGCGTAAAGCGAAATACGGGGGTGCGTAAAAGTGCGCGCGCGTTCGCCCGCGTTTTCGCATCGATAAACCGCATTGCAGTGTCGATAGGCGTTCGCGAGGCTCGCGCCTTACGTTCTTCTCACCGTCAACTTTTTCGATAGTAAGCATTTTTCTCGCACGTGTCGCGCGTGCTGTGGGTATATAGCGTCTTTACTACGCGAATGCTTATTGAGGGCTGTGGGAATACGAATCCTCGTATATTTCTTTGATTAAATATAAAAACACTTTATTAATATACAAACAAAAGTTACGCCAAGAGAGCTTGTATTTTCGCGACCGGAACAACATCGTTATTAATTTTACTTCTTCCTTTTTCCGCTAGAGCTGTCGGGTTACGCTGGTCTAGTTGTCTCAGGGAGTTTTTCTTTTTTGATGTTAGGACATTTTATCCTTAAACTTGTTCCCGTCGATCTGTTGCTGGTTCGTGGCGCTGTGCTCTCGTGCTATCTGACACGAGCCGCCACAGGTAGCTACCCCCCCCCCCTCTCCATCGATTGTTCGGTTCGCGACCGCACGGCGCGCGTATATTTCCGTACTCCTTCGGAAAATCGCTATTTCCGTCGTCGTCTGTACCGGCGCCGGCAGCGGCAGCATAGTTGCCTCTTAACTCGGCTCGTGAAAATCATTTCCAAATACGCCTCTGTATACTTTCCATCTGATTTTCTTTCCTCTCGTATTCCTCGTCAGCCGCAAAAATCGCTCAAAAGTTTCTACGAGAAATTTACGAGCCCAATTTGCGAAAAAAAGACCCTGGACGATGATTAAAAAAAAATGAGAGATAAAAATGGGGAAAAAAAAAATGCGTTGCAGCGATGCAAACGTCATTGAGAGGAGGGAGGGAGAGTGAGGGAATAAGGGGGACGTCGAAGGTGCGCGAGCGGAAGACGAGTATTATTTTCTTTGGACGCGAGTGCGAGAGAGCGAGGGGAAAGGCGAGGAACGCGTACAGGTAGAGAATCCATCTCGCTAGCGAGAAGCGAGTACGCGCTATCGGCCGAGATACTCTGGGAAGACGCATGGGCGGCGCGTCGAAAAAAAGTTTGAAATTTTGCGACGATTCCGATCAGGAGAAGCTAGAGTTTGTACGGGCGATCGATCGTCGTACGCGTGTCGCATCATAGACAGCCGTATCGAACGCCGTTGGGACGCTGGGCTGCGCGCGCCGGAACACCCGTGCACAATTTATTCTCGTACGGATCCAAACTTCGAGTTCCATTCTTTGCTACTTGCCGATAGGGATAGGTCGTCGCACCGCGTATCCCTGTAACGAAACATTGTCACTCTCGTACATTGGATTCCAATCGGGATTCTCCGATACGATTCTCCCATCCAAGTCGAATACGCGAAACGACGGATCCAACCGAACAAAAAAAAAACGTACGAATACTGTCTCAACCGAATACAAATCGTCTTAAAAACGTACGTATCGTGAAAATCAATTCGCGAGTCGAATCTCACTGAAAGTCTACGTTCTTATTTGTCCTTGTTTATTTATTTGATCGAACTTTTGAGCAACATCGGCGAGGTTTTTTTTGTTCTCCAGACTTTTCACATATTTCAAGATGCAGAGGTGGTAAAATGTTTTCAAACGGCGCTCTTCGGGGAACAGTGCCCACGATCCGATCGGAAGACCTCCTTGCGGGAGCCCCCGACAAATTTTTACACGGGATCGCGAAAGAACGTTTGCTCTTTCGAATCTCGTTTGAGAATTTCAAACAAAATATAGTTAAAGGACGCGAATCGGGCAAGTAGCGCGGAATCCACTTGGATTTCGGTGTGGACTCGCTATACGTGGGGGGCGTCCCTGTAAAATCCCATGTAGGGGCACGCGGTAGGATCCGGGGATTGCCGAAACTCCTTCGCTGCTCTTGGCTAATAAATTTCATATAGCGTTGAGAAAAAGAGAAAGAGATAGGTTGAACACCATCGCGGAAATAAAATAATGGCGCGTGCGCCCGTAGATGGTTCGAAACAATGCTCGCGGAGGCAGCAGTCCGTTGACTCTTCCCCTAGTCTCGCGCCGGCGGGGATGCCCGCGGAACGAGTCGCGTACGCCGCCGCGCGGCTTTTAGTGAAAAAAATTTTTAACGCGGACGGGAGAAGCCGCCGCGATCTTGATCGTGGAGCGAGACGCGTACGAGAGAGAACGCGGGAAAAGAGAGGCTGCGCCGCGCGGGCTGAGCGAGCAGGGAAGAAAAGGAGACGAACGAGTTTGTCGAGACTAGAAGAGACGGGGGGAGAGGGGAATGCTCGACTCGATCGTTTCAAAAGATGTCGGGGCGATTGCCTCATCGAATGTTATTGGACCGTGTAGCAGACACGGACGCTCCGGCCAAAGAGACTATATATAGCGTAATAATCGGCGCGCAGACTTTTCGTACGCGTATCCGTGTCTCTCCGTATAATTGTGTGTATTTATTCAGGCCGAGAGAAGAGAGGTCGAATCGCGTGTGACCGTATAAATTGAGCCAGAGCGGAAAGTCCGCGCGCTCTCGCCTCGAGGCGAGAGAGCGGGAGAGAGAGAGAGAGAGAAATGCCGAGGCTGCTGATAACGCGGGCCCCCCGTGTTGACGCGTACACGCGATATTGTTGATACGCGATGGGGAATCGAGCAGCGGCGTGGTTTTTCTCCGCGCGCCGCTCCACCGTTGCGCCACTGTCTCCGCCGATAAACGGAGGGAAATTTTCATTGAGAGAGATCGCGAGATCGCAAGAAGACAGCAGCCTCCGAATAGAACGCGACGCGCACGGCGGGGCGGCCGTAGCAGCGAGTCTGAAAAACAATATTTCCTAGAGTTCGAGAGGGAAGAGTACGCGGTTGGTATAGGAATACAGCCTACCGACACCTATTATATTTTAACAAGCGTCACTCTTTTTTTTTTTTTTTTTCGAACAATGCTCGATCTTTCCCTTCTTGCTACGAACGAGGATCAAAATATTTGGCTGCCGCATTGAGAAATTGAGAATGAGAAAGAAGTTTAAGCATCGTTTAAGAAGGGATTTCTCGAAATTCAAGCCTTAAGGGGATGAACGGGGGTGGCAAAGTTTGTATGGGAAATAATATTTTTATGGTCGAATTTACTTGAAACTTGGTATTAATGCTCTTTGATACAATTAATAAAATATGTATTTCGGGGTTTTTTCAAAATTCAGTCCTTAAGGTCGTGAAAGGAGGTGACAAAGTTTCTATGGGAAATAATATTGTTATGGTCGAATTTACTCGAAACTTGGTATTAATGCTCTTTGATACAATGAATAAAACACGTATTTCGGTGTTTTTCCAAGTTTAACCCTTCGCGGTCACCCGGGCTCGAAATGACCCCAGGCGCAACTGCAAGCCAAAATCACTATAAGTTGTTAGCGGCCACTTTTTATAATAAATCGCGCATTTTTCATGATTATCGTTCTTTATTTCACTTCAAAATGGCTCTTTAGATATGTAAGAATAAATACCATTTTTCAAACACCCACTATAGAGCTATTTTTTCCCTTAAAGTATCGTATCTCAAGAGTATCACCCTAAAGTTTTATGAAAAAAAAAAAAAAAAAAAAAAAAAAAAAAAAAAAATTCCCGCCATTTGTAAAATTCTATCAAAATATAATACCGTGGATGCCACATTCTAGAATATTCAAACTGATATCCTGAATTTTTATGATTCATTCGAAACGATACGGTCAACGAGGCAAACGTTTAAACATGGCTGGGATCATTGCGACCCCCCCCCCCCCCCCCCCCCCGCGGTTTATACGCCACCGTATTTTGTGAGCGTATAAACCAGAGCCCTCTCGAATCATTAGTAAATTACCGTGGCGCTTAATGAAAATAAGTTTCAATCAATTATTATACCCAACGATGAATGGGAATGAAAACATTCGCATAAATGTTGTACATTTAGACATTTTTACATGTTCTGTGACAAGTCGCAGTTACGAAAATTCTTCTGCTGGACGCATTTTTCAAACTTTTATCATTAACAATTCAAAGATTCGGTGACACCCCGTTTTTATTGTTGTTACAGAATCATTAGAATTTTTTTGCATGCTTGGAGCAGTTTATATCAGAGATCTAGGGTTACTTGGTATATAAATTATCAGATAGAAAGATGGCAAGCGTGTCATCTCCATAGAGTGCTGCATAAATTTGATGATTTTTTTAAGTCGTAGTTTTTTGCAACTTCTGTACTCCGATAACTTGGCTTGAAATTTTATCAGTATACTGAAATGTGGCGGACAAAGAAGTGCTTTATTAAAGTCTAGCTTTAATAAAGCACTTGTAGGACGTACAAGGTCGATTAAAATGAAGAAAAAAAAACTGTTGAAATCTAGTTGAAATATAGTTTCCGCGAGCCAAGCCGCGGGCAGACAGCTAGTTCTATATAAGTAAAGATTGCCATAATTCTTTTCGTACGGTCACTTTTCGTGAGTCAACCATATAAATAGTACAAACTTGCACTGAGACAAAAGTGCTTGGTATTTATAAAAAAAAAAAAAAAAAAAAAAAACCGCCTATAGTTTATTGACATCACAATCATAATATGGTTGACACAACTATTAGCGTATATCGTAATACGCTCGAGCCAACTTCAAGCGTATGCCGTTTTGGTCGTGTGCTTGGCTATCCGGTATCCCCGAAATAACTATCAAGTGTTGTGAAAGGCTCTGCAATATCGATACGGTTAGTTCAGAGATGTCGAAAAATCGGCGCACGAATAGCAATGCTGTGAATGGAATGTTACCACGTATATCCGGAACAAAACTCAACGTACGGTACTGGTATTTGCGTGCCGATTTTGCGATAACACCGAATCAACCATATCCATATTGCAAAGCCTTCGAAAATAATTTATAGTAATTTCGAGAATACCAGATAGCCTCCAAAGTCGCATGTTTGGATCTACTTTTCGCTTATAGTTGTGTCAAGCGTGTTATGATTGGGGTGACGATAAACTGTAAGGAATTTGACTATATCCCCTTTTACCATGCGCGTTTATTCAAAATACCACGCACTCTTCTCCCGGTGCACGCGCACACACACACACACACAAATGCATTGTTCGGGATACATTTTATATTTAAACGTGCCGATATCTGCAATTATGACACGTATAAATGTTAGAATTTAATGCGGTTCAAGTGTCGAAAAGTACACACGACGTTTATTTAAATTTTCTATAAAACATACACAATCGCTCTTTTTTAAGTAACACATGGCATTTACTACACGTGTTAATTCCTACAACAAGGCACACCTTCCGCGTAGCGAATAACAGATATAGATTTGCAGTGTATTCGAGGGAGATAAAAGAAGCGAATCGGTAGGCAAATGTTTCGCATATCCAAACGATAAATCTTGTATGAATTTGGTATTGCGAAATGAGGGATTGCGAGATGGCGATATAGGCGGTCGTTGGTTTTCGCATCGATTCTCCGGGGGTTTGAAAGGTCCGATATAGTGTCCCTCGAGGCTGACGACAAGGCTGCCTGGAGGACGCGTGCAGGAAATGCCGCGAGCCCTCGAGGAATGCAGCCGAGGCGATTCGAAAGCCGCGCATTGAAATGCGACGAGTGGGGCTGTCTGTTGTATTTCTATACATACGCTTCGTTCGAGGGGCGGCGGGCACACCGGGGAGAGCGAGAGTGGAAAACGGCGGAGGAGAAAGGGCCGCGCGAAACAAAGAAAGGCGATTCTTCGTCCTTCTTCTCCGTCGTACGCTCGCTACGACGACGACGACGACGACGAGAATACGAGGTAAGTAAGATGCGCGCGGCGGTGAATAAAGTTTAAGGAAAGAGAGGTGGGAGGAGAGAAGCCCGTGAGGCGACTGCGTCGATGCGGGACGACGTCCTCACTTTCCCTCTCACTCCTCACTGCGTCGCGGCGGCAACTCGGCGAGCCTTTCCGCTCGGTTCTTGCATCGCGCGCGTTTGGGAATAAAAGGCGCCGGGGCGAGAGGGGGGCTTCGAGTCTTTCCTCTCCGGTAAATAGAGAGGATACACATCCGATAGGGGCGAGTGTCGCGGGGGACGGAGCAATCGCGCAATGCAGGCGTGCGGCGGGAGGAGAAAGGGTCGCGGAACGCGCGTAGCTCGCGCCCGTTGGTACATGCCCGATCGCGACATTTAACACGTCTATTCGTATTTCATTGTTATTTTTTAGTACCAGCGCGGTAAGGAAAAATTGGCCGTTCGTTGGAACAACTGGCTGGCGCAGAGTTTGAAACACGAGCGCGGGTCGCGCTCAAAATTGCCCTCGTCTTTCGTTCGAGCCGTTGCTCTTTTAAATATTTCTTTTGTACAAAGGTGTGCCGCACGCCGCCTCGCTTCCACCTTCGAAAGTCTCCTTCTCTCGCGACAGACTCGACCCATTATACCCCGGCACGCACACACACGGCCGCGCGTAACAATACAAGCACAGGTGGTCCAACCCGATCGGGGTTGATGGGAATCGCGCGAACCAACGGTACACAAGGTGGATCGCCGTCGCTCGCTCGCTCGTAACAGGTGCGCGGTACGAGGTGGCTGCTGCCTCCCTTCTCCCTCTCACTCGGTTACGTCGCTCTTTTCCTTCGCCACGAGTAGAACCGTCCTTCGCACTCGCTCTCATCCTCTTTCAGCGCTCACCCGGACATTTTGCTCTCTTCTGCTTTTTCTCGATTACGCGTTATCTCTTCCGCTCTCGTCGAGCGTATCCGATCGCCCACGCGCGCGTGGCTTACCCGCGATATACGCGGTACGGGGCTTCCGAGTTGAGCGCGATTGTTGCGGCGAAGCAAAAGCGAGTCTTTACTTTGCGCGCTCTCGTTCCAACTCCTCGCTCGGCCGTGAGGGCTAATCTCGAGGCTATCGTTCTTACCGACCGCCACAGATCGTTTGTTTTTTTTTTTTTTTTTTTTTTTTTTCATTTCGCTTCAAATATTATTCGTCAATTCTTTTAAATATTTCACGATCAAAAATTCAAAATCGAATAAAGAAAATTTTTAATTATCGAGAAGAAAATACGATCTAATTGATTTTGAGCGTGTTTCACCAGTTCGGAGAATATTCCCCCGAATACAAAGAGGCACGCGTGTCTTGTGTGAAACTTTGGTGATTGCGTGTCCAACGAGACGTGTACTTGAAATAATTATTTTCCTTTTATTTAATATATTTTTTTTAATTCAGTTTTTATCGTGCAAGAAGAAAATAATTTTTCACGTATTTCGTCCATTGGAACTTGGAGAAAAAAAAGCGTTGCTCGTTTAAAAAAAAATTTACTCATTTTTTTACCCACAGAAATGAAATAAAAAGCGAAAAAAGTGTTTCTCTTCCTCGATAACTCGAAATTTATTCAAACAAAGACCCAAAATATTGCGTGACTTTTTTTCTTTTTTTTTTTCGCAGTACCAAAACGATAGCTCGGGTATCGAGAGAGAGAGAGAGAGAGAGAGAGAGAGAGAAAAAGCGCCTCGGGGGCGCAGTTTTGGCACGTTTATCCGACTCTACCCTGAACGCCTCGCGTGGATGCGGTTGGCCGACACGAGCGCAAGAGTATCGTCGCTCGTGTGGTTGGATCGAAGGGGGCCCGCTCGAGGCATTTTTAAAATTTTATTCGCGTGAAAAAGTTGAATCGAGAGTGTAAGGTAGAAAAGCGGACGATCGAGGTGCGTTTCGGTCCTCGATCGGGCGCGTCTCGCGAGTGAAAGTACTCGCGAGAAATTCTTGAGGCCAGTGGTGCGTTGCCTCCCGTTCCCGCGGGGGGTTCCTCGCCGCACTTGCGCGATCCGTCTCTCTCTCTCTCTCTCTCTCTCTCTCTTCCAACAGGTGCCTTTTCGCGTATTGCAAGAACGAGGTGGGCCCGCGTCCTGTACTCGCGTACAAAGGCAACATTTCCTACGCGGGTACGCGCGACGACGGAACGCGTTGTTCGTGCCTCCGCCTCTTCGCCTGCAAAGACATTCACCCGGATCCCGAACATTACACATCGCTCCGATAAGTAATGAAATATTTATTCAACAGGTTTCCAGGGGAAAGACGCCAAGGATGTTCAAGAGACTAGCTAAATCGAGGCGACACAGCGCCGATGAGGTCGGTTGCTCCCTACCTCCGGAATACGGGGAAAATCTGGAGGAACGACCGGGAGGACGAGTCGCCTCGTCGACCATGTCCGCCGCCGTTGCTGGACCTTCTCTCGAGATTACTCGAGGTTTCGAGGGCGCGGCACTGCTCAGGCTTTCGAGGAACAAATATATCCGACGTAGTTGCGGCGACGCACCGACGATGCAGTCGCTTCTCGCTTCCGCGGACGAGCCTTCGCCAGGTTCGGACTATCAAACGGTCACGGCTGTGCCGGCCTTGATCGTCGAGGACGAGTTCGAGAAGCACCCGGCGAACCAACCGACGCAAAAAGGTACGAGATATCGCGCGCTCGAGTGCGCTCGCCGTTGTTATACCCTGGCGAGCGTAGAAACATCGATGCGCACGAGCCACCTCCCCCGCGTATACCGTTCAAAAAAACCCTTCTCCTCCTCCTTCTCCCCATCTCGTTCTCTCGTCTCTTGTTTCGAAAGCGCGGCGCCACCTCGCGCGTTAAAGTACTTGTCCCAAAATACGCGCGGAAGCCGCTCGCCTCGGAATAACACGAGGTGAAACGACCTACCCGGAGACAAGCGCTTTTTATTCCCGCCGCAAGACTTTTTTCAGCGTCGTTGCCGTTTCAGCGGCAGCGGGCCAACCTACCGCTCGAACGAACACGCTTCGATCCTCGATGCCCGTTGCAAGGACCCTCAAGGACCCGCCCCACTTTTCCTACGTAATGTTACACGCTGGGGAAGGGGCCCACTCGTATCGAATGTATACGCGATGGAATAAGTCTCGATTGGCCGATTCGACGCGTTATCCAGTTATATTAAAAATTCTTTTGTACCCGAGAAAAAGTATAAAACCAAATTTCCGAGAGGTCTAAATATAACGTCGCAATCTCGTCATTTGTTTGGCATTGATTTTGGTCTTTGTTGCCGATTTCCCCGAGTGTTTCGATCTTAGCGAATCTATCGATACTTCCGACGCGCTGTCGCCCTATAGGCTTGTAATTAAATTCACGTGCCTGCGAAGCCCAGAAAGGACTTTAGCTTTGCGGTCGTTTGAAATAGCAAACGTGCCCTATCGCAGCCGCTGAGGAAGAGGCACGGATGGAAGATATATATATATATATATATATATTCTTCGCAATATTTTCGTCGTATTTCAAACGGTAGATGGTATATACTCTCTCCGGGTTTTATAAAGAGTATGGGGCAAGCAGCGTTACGAATGGACAAAAGAGTCGCAAACGTTTGTAAACAAAAACCTGGTTTAATGAAATTTTTCATTGCCGCCTCGTAGAGGCGCGAAGCGTGTCGCGTCAACGCTACAAATTTTTCACCTCGTGGGATATTGATTCGAAGAAAAAGTGTTTTTTTTTTTTTTTTTTTTTTTAATTATTATATCTTGTGCGACATTCGTACCAAATATTTCTAAGAGTTGAGCCACCGTTGAGCAAAAATCAACAGAGAAATATTCGTAAAATTTTATTTCAACGATAACTTTTTAAATATCAATAATATGAGGGAAAAAATCTTTGAAAGAAAATACGATGCGTAATATTATATCGAGTAAAAATAATTTTTTTTTCTTCACAGGACGAGGAGTTTGCGTATTATCCTCAAAATTAGTGGAATCGCGAAATCCAATATGGGGAAGTTATTTACACCCCTGGCACCCCGACACTTTGAGTCTAAACTTTTCAAGTGGTCTCGAAAATAATTGAGAAAAAAAAAGTAACCTTTCGATAAAAAGACCGTTCGATCAAATGTGCGTGCGAATGGAAATTATTCGACAACTTGCCCGAGTTTTTCTACGAGTTAGCGAGCAATAGTATCGATTAAAAATTACGATGCACCCCCTTTTTTTTCTCTCGATCCATCGTACCATCTTCCGTTAACGGATCGTCTCCGCGAAGGATCGGGAATCACCTGGGGACGGAGAATGAGCAAGAAAATAGAGTCGTTTCGTCGAGCCGCCGGCTCAAGGGAAACGATCTTCTCGTCGAAAGAAAGAGCCGATCACCCCAACGATGGTCCCTCCAACAACAACAACAACAACAACAACAACAACAACGAGGACGACGACGACAATACCAACAACAACAAGAAAAATGATCGCGTACCGCATGGAGCTGTCGATGAAAAAAACAAAAAGGCTAAATCGTCGCAAGCCAAGAAATCGGATGACAAAGGAGAGAAAAAAACGTTAACGGGAAATTTGTACAGATCAGCCTCGCCGTTCAAGTCCTTCTTTGTACGAATGGGATCAACGGGTATGCTAAATTCCAACCGTAGCGGCGGCGGCGGCGGCGGCGGCGACAGGAAAAACAGGCGCTCGGATAATTTAAAAGAGACGCGCGTTACGGCGAGCGACAATCTCTTCAGAAGTTGCAGCACGAGCCACTTGAACACCGATCCGAGTTACGTTAAGGGCGAGGATCCATCGGACGGCATCGAGCTGCGGATCGGTAATCGCAGAGACAAGACAATGTCCTGCGACGATTTGGCGACTCGTCGAGAGGACGACGACGAATTGGTCGAGGCTGCCGCTGGCGCCGTTCCCCTCGTCGCGTGTGACTCGATAAACTCGAGAAAGGAGATACCACTCCGTAAGCCGAGAACTCGGGGGGAACACCATCCGAAGGAAAATAAAAAGTGTAACTTTCCGTACGCGTTCCTTCGTTCGAAATTGTCGGTACTGCCTGAAGAACGGCAACAACAAAATTTGGGCAAGGAAGAGAGAATGTTGAAAGCTACGTCGGAGGAACACTTGGCGACTTTGAAGATGGCGGAGGACCGTTACGAGGGAGCGACGAGCCTCGGGAGGCGAGCGGCGACACCGAGAAACCCTACCGTCTCGTACCATCGTCGGGAAAAGGATGAGGCGACGAGTCGCGGTGAGGGACGCTACCACCGTCGCTACGAAGAATCAACGGAGGAGCCGCGCCTCAGCCTTCTCCTCTCCGAGACAAGATTGTCCGAAACGGCTGCCGCTTCGTCACTCGCTTTTGATCTCGATTTCGCAGCGAGCCTGCGCAGTCTGCGAAGAAATTCAGCTCCGTGCACCGAGCGGAGACTCTCGTCGCACTACGTGAGCTCGAACGAGTCCGGTTACGACAGCGACGGACCGCGCGGCGAATCGACGATCGCCTCCGATAATGATAATCAAGCCCCGACCCCGAGATTCCCAAACCCCGCCGACTCTTTCGACACGAGCAGCGTAGTGCCGGATATCGAGAAAGTTTCGAGACGAAGCGACTCGACGGCAACGCCCGGGGAGTCTCTGAATCTCGTAGAACCGATGGAATCCCTGGTAACCGGGAGGCTCTCCGCCGCCGCCGCCGCCGCCGCCACCGCCGTTTTTTCCATCAAAGCCGGGTGCAGCGACGAGGTGAAGAGTGGTGCGGCCGCTCTCCGATGGCATCGAAGCGCTTCGGGTAGAATTCTGCCGTCCATACATCATCGGGGTGACTGTTGCGCGAACCAACAGCCGAAAGCAGCAACAGCCTCGCACAACGATGAGATTTCGTCCGCGTTCGTGGCCCCTCCTCATCGGGCACGTTTGCAACACGACAAAACGAGATTTCTCAGTGGCGTCGTGGATCCTCCGCTAGTCCCGCAACCACCCGAGAGAATTCGCCGATGTAGACTCGTACGACTCGACAAGAAGGATTCCAGGGAGAGTCTCGGTATCAGATTGGCGCGGCAATATACCGGAGAACCGCGTTACATCGTTGTTCAACTTGAATACGGTGGAATAGCTCACAGGTTCGTACTCCTCTTTACTCCGACAGGCACCTCTTGAAACGTCCAAAAGTTTTTCTTTTTCACCCCGTTTGTGCGATTACAGGGACGGTAGACTGAGGCTCGGTGACGAGATTGTCCGAGTCGAGGGTAAAGATCTCAAGACGATGGACGGCCTCGCCGAGGTGCAAGAATTTTTAAAATCTTTCACGGCTAAGGAGGTACGCTTGGTAACGGCGTACGACGAGACACTGCCCCGAGTGTTGGACGACGATGACGACGACGACGACGACGACGACGATGGGGATGACGACGAGGACGATGACGACGTCGGCGATGAGGATGATGAGGGGGAGGACGAAGACGACGACGACGACGACGACGACGACGACGACGACGACGACGACGACGACGACGACGATGACGACGACGACGAGTCCACGACCAAAGATGCTCTCGTGGGTAAGAGTCTCGCGTCGCCGAGGTCCGAATCGATGAAACGTTACGAGTCATCGATCAACGAGCGACCGTCCGGTGGTGTACAACTCAGAAAAAAACGTCCCGATAATCTTGCGGTGTCCTCGTGTTTGCAAAACGCTAATCAAAGGGGGAGCCTGGCGATCGTCGAAAATCTCATCGAACCGCAGCAATATGTGACTCGGCACGTGGCCAAATTTGACAAGGGTTATGGAAAACCGAGTCTCGGCTTCAGCGTCGTTGGTGGAAGAGACAGTCCGCGCGGTGAAATGGGAATCTTCGTGAGACGAGTTTTTCCAGGTGGTCAAGCTCACGTCGCCAAATCTCTTTTTCAAGGTACACGCTTTCGCTGTTTGCACCTGCCCGCTCCTTCGAAACTGCGTAAATAACTCGAGACTCGTCGTCTCTCGCCTTCGAATAAATTGCGTACCAATCCGTCAAAGCGAATAAACACGTCGCGTCCCTTTGGGTCGTTTGCAGAGTTGCGCGGTCTTCCCGCGAGCCAATTCGAGATTCTATACCCCCGACGCGTCGTCCAGTCGACTCTCGCCGTATCGTTTGGCCAAAACGTTTTTTTTCGTCTATACGCGTTCGTGGGAGAAGAAACGAAAAGTAGACGTTGAAACACGTGAGCCGGGAACGCTCGTATCTCGACGTATCGATAGCAAAAATGAGCCGCGTACACGGCGCGAATCCTTGATTGCCCGATTAATATAACGGGGTTCGTTCGCGCGCCTCTTTCAACAGTTGCCGCGTGGGATCGCCCGCTTTACTCTCACACTCTCCCTTCCCACGTACGCGTTGGATTTCGAGCGTGATCCTCAAACCGAAACAAAGCCAATTTTTTTAGAGACACGATGAAAAAAAAACAAGAAAAATTGGGAGGCTTCGATCGGACGAGACGCACCCTACCTACGAACGTCGACATTTTTTCATTGCGCGTTTTTTCTCTTGTCTTTCCGAAAGCGTACATCCAGGCTGACGCGAATCGGGTTTCAGCCGCGTTTCGCGTTACAACCGAGAATCGGACGCTGTAAAAAAATAAGGAAAAAAAAAAAAAAAACGTTGGCACGGCATTTTTTTTTCCAATTTCTCGTCCAAGGCGGGGTCGCGCGTGCTCGCTCGCGCGAATCGTTTTCTTGTCTTCGGGGTAGAGCTGCCGCCGTGCGCGCGAGCGCGGTATTTTCTCGTAACGGGGAATCGCTGCGTCGCGAAACGCTTGCGTATACCGCAATTTCGGGGACGCCCTTATTCCACACGCCGGCGCAAGCCAACATCGGAGTTTGTCACGCAGATCGAAACTCATTTCGTTCCAAGAAAGCTTGTACGATCGTAACGCCACGCGTGTGTCAACCGTGATATTTCATTCTACGATATTACGCCGACCTTTCCACACTTTTTCAGAGTCGATTTATTCTTTTCTTTCATCGAGAAAAACAAGTCTATCGAGTAAAAGAAGCATCGCGTACGCTCGAGAGCCTACGGTTTTTTCACGAGCCACAGCTTCTAAAAGAAAGAAAAAAATCAATATATACGTTTGAACAATCGCCAGGACACGCTAAAGAATTTTCGTGTTTCAACAATGTTGCAGGCGATGAGATTTTGAGTCTGAACGGCAAGGTTCTTCGAGGTTACACGCATCGGGAAGTAATCGAATTGTTCAAAGCTGTGAGAGAAGGTCCGATTGAGCTTGATTTGGTGAGAAGACACAGGTGGGTTTTCCCGATCTCGTTGATAAACGCTAACGGAAAAAAGAAGCAAACACGATGCTCGTTGTTTTTCAGATATACAAAGACACCGGTGACGTCAGCACCCTATTGACGGCACACCCGGAACCTCGATGGTTACTCGCAAATTTTAGATTCTAGTCTATTCGCGTCTCGTTATCTCGTAAGCGGAGTGTCAGTCTCGACGCGTTTGCAGAGGGTCGTCGTTTCTATCGGCCGCCAAACCATCGTAAACAACACCGCGCTCTCTCATTTTCCAAGATGGCTCTTCATCTCTCCCAAGATTTTATACGCCGCTCCGTTCTTTGTATTAATATTATTATACAGTTGCATCAAGAAGGTTGAAAGTTACATACGCGAAGAATAGCGAATTAATAAAAGTGAAAATGGTAAGTTTCAACAAGTGCTTATACTCTTCCTAAGCGTCGCGCCGTCCTCTCTTTCTCTCCCTCGGGTGCTCCAATGTTTGCCGGAGCAAGTTTAGTCGATTAAATAAAACGAGAGTTTATTCGCTCGTTCGTTGCTGATCCTTTTTACACAAATATACAATATTTACAAACGCGAGTTATTCTCCTCGTACCGTTGTTACACCAGTCTTTGTTTTCGTAAGAATATTTTTTTTCATTGTTTCTTCGTTGTTTCTTCGAGATTGGTTGGCGGTCGAATCGTCGAGAGTCAGGCATCGCCGAGCAAGAGATCGGCGCACGACTTGGCTTTGGGTATTCTGCAAAAGGACAAGGAGAAACATAAATTAACGAGAAGCACGAGGGTAAGTTAAATTTCGGTTTTCGTATTATTCTCGCGCAGCGATCCGAGACTCACGGTGCGTCACGATTTTTCACTCGTCTGCAAATGTGCAGCGCGAGGGATCCGCTCTTGATGTTGCGAAAAAGTTGTACAGCCTCGCGGTGCGTCAGATCGTGACAGACCTGTCCGTTGACCGCGAGTATTTCGTCGCCGGCTCGCAAACGGCCATCTTCGGCGGCCTGACCTCCCGGCAGAACCGACTTTACGAAGATGCCTGTGTCGCGACCCGATATAGAAAAGAGAGAGAAAAAAAATATTGGTAGAGGGAAAGCGGCGAGAGAGGAAGGTCGTATATTTCATCGTGGAAAATGGAAATGACCGTTACCGATGCTTCCTTTGGGACTGTCCCGCCCACCGACGATCGTAAAGCCCAGAGACTTTTTGCCGTGTCCCTTCTCGAGAAGAACCGTGTGGAAGGTCGAGAGGGTGGTGGTGGTGCTGCTACTGCCGCTGCTGCTTCTCGAGGTGTTTCTCGGTAGGGTGCAAAAATTGGAAAGGTTCCGTTGGGCGGTAAGATCCACGAGACTCGTCTTGTCCGAGCGCATCGATCTGCCAGAGTTGTTTTTACGATCGCGGCGATTACGCGAATTGTGCTTACGAAAGTGACAAGACTTTGGTGAAACTGAACAACCCGCGTCACCGTCTTCTTCCTCCTCCTCCTCCTCCTCCTCCTCCTCCTCCTCCTCTTCCTCCTCCTCCTCGTCGTCGTCATCGTCGTCGCCGTTGAGAACGAGGAGCAGACGATCGTTGGCAACGATACGAGTGTTCTCAACGGAAAGGACGTTCTCGTAATCGACGCTACTCTCCGTCCATCTTTCGGGTTTGTCGAGGGGAATCTTTCGGGAGAGGAGTATGTCCGCGGAACCGGGACCGCTTCCGTCGCCGAGAATTTTTCTCGCCTCGGCCATGCTCAAGCCCCGCAAACGTTTTCCATTAACGACGAGTATCTCGTCGCCTATCCTGAGGGTTCCCTCGCGATCGGCGAGTCCCTCGGGTACGACGTGAGCGACGAGATAACCCGGGCTCGATTGAGCCGTCTTTGCGATAAATATACCGAGGCACTGATCGGCTCTCTCGCGAACGAGTTTAACGACGCTCGTCTCGGTCGTGTAAGAGCGGGACTTGACGACCGAGAGTCCGCGAGCCTTTGTTCGCGCATCGTCGATGCTGCCGACGACGAACCGTTTCTCTCGTAGCCGTTCGCCGGGGAAAAGGAGGCTGGCGCGCGGTGGTAGTTCCGGCGGACGAGCGGAGAAGGACTCGTTCGTAACGCTCGTCCCGCAACGATCGTCCAGGAGAGAACTCGTCGCCGAACCGTTGTCCAATATCCCGGAATCGTTGTCATCCTGGTCCTGCTGATGGTGCTCGTTGTACAACGGATTCGCCGAGAGTCCCTCGAGACCCGGTAGCGTGCCGTACGAGAAACTACGAAGCCTCCTCTTGTCCCGATCCTTGGCGTCTTTCCGATAAATCTTGGCTATTAATTTGCTCGTCGAGCTCTTGAGGTAGCGATCCTGCATGGCGCGAAATTTCGCGGCCAGACAGCTCGACGCGGCCAAACTGTCGCAACGGTAAGATTCCTTCTCTATTTTCGATTGCTCGATCGACCCGGCAACCTCCCCCCGCTTCTCTTCCTCTCCTTCGTCGTCCTCGTCGTCGTCGTCGTCGAGATTCTCTCTGCTGCGAGTGCAGCGCTTGGTTCGATGCCTCGTCGGCGGCGGCGAGTTTTCCAGCTTGCTCGAGGACGCGGCGCTCGAAAAGCCGAAAAAACTGAAACGATCCTCGTTGTTCTTTCGAGAGGGCACAAGTCTCGATTGTGATTTGCAACGTCTTCTTCTCTTGGTACGAATTTTTTCGTTTTCGGCAACAAGTTGCTTCGCAAGATCCACCTCGCACATGGAACGACGAAATTCGTTTCTCGCGAGTCCTCGTTTGCTCGATTCGCAACGAAATTCCGATTTATCGCGTTCCTCGTCGTTCTCGGTCGCCCCGTTATCGAGCGGTGGCCCCACCGCCACCTCCTTGTCCCTGAAGAAACTCAATCTCGTGTTTTTCACGCGATCGAGAAGTGGATTTCTCTTTTCGCACGAGCGTCGGCGCTCCTCCTGTATTCTCTTCTTGTCCTTCTTCTGACTCGCTCGTTCCGTCGTTACTTGGGACGTCTGGACGTTGTAACAGTTTCTCTCGGACTCGGAACTCGAGGATTTCCTTCGGACCCATCGTACCGGTGACATTTCTGCGAATAACAGTTGACACCGATAAGAGCGTTGTTTTCGCAGAGAGACGAAGAAAACAAGAAGAAAGAAGAGACAAAGCTTTTGAAAGCAAGTGCGAGTCGCGCGGCGTTCGGTTGAGCCGCGATATGTGGCGTACCGCGGCCGCGAGCAGTCGTCGCGTATAATCGCGAGAGCGGGCACGGCGAATAACTATACATGCGCTAAACGGTAAATCACTGCTCGGAGGACTGAATAATCTCGAATACGGTAATACGAATGATAGCTGTGTTTGTTACGGGTTATTCGGCACGGGCGAACTCTATCCGACGTCTCCCCTCGCGATCGCTGCGATATCTCTCGAGTATGATACGAGGTGGCGGCGGCGGCGGCGGCGGCGCCTTCGAGAGGCAAGACGACGCGTTTCAACGCGATATCTCCCTCAAAATTTATACACGTTCGATCGACGCGCGTCTTTCCTTTTTTTTTCACCAATAAAAACATCTCTCGTGTCTATCGCGGAGAATGTTTTCGCCCGTAAGTAGACGTATACCGCGCGTTCGAGAAATATCGCGAGCAGCAGCAGCAGCAGCAGCACCGTTACTCCCGCGGCGACTCGAGCCGCCTCTCTCTTCCTCCACGACGAATTCGGAGTACTCGCCGCGCATAGGCGAATCGACGGAATTCCACTTTGTTATTCGTGCGTAACGGCAAAAGCGAGCCTCTCTCCGCGATCTATTTAGCGGTGGAACCGAAGGAGAGACGCGGGGGGCGGTACCGTATACCGTCCTCCGATATTCCTCACCGTCGTATCGTCGTATGTACTAGGAAAATAAGAGCAATCCTTTTCCTCAAAGGTCTACAGACTCGATGTTGCATTTTGGCGAATGTAGGCAGCGAGGAAGGATTTTCGCGGCCAAACTCTCGGCGTCGAAAATTCAAAAATAAAGCAATCAAACGCAACGGAGTAATAGAAAGCGTGCTCGAAAAAGTAAAATCGACGAATGAGAAAAATGAGAATTACCTCTGAATCGAGAATCGGCGTGTAACTGCAGGGACCCACCCTCGAGTTCCTCGTCAGCTTGCAACGGGCTGAGGCTCAGGAGTCTCGGTGCATCGGCGTGTCCTCGGAACCAGCGCATCCTGTATAACCAATGTTTTCCAATAATGTTCGCGGTAGAGCGCAGGGAACTAGCGAAAGGGAAATCCTTTCGCGTTTTTAATATCGCGATCGCGTCTCACGGTGAATCCATTTTCGTCCGTCTTTCCGACGCTCGTCGAGGGGGGAAAAAAAAGAAAAAAAAACGAAACAAAAATAATCTTTCAACCGCGACGTAAGAGCAAAGAGCGAGGTTGCGACTCGATTTTCAGGGAGAGCCGCAGGCTCGCGTGTACCGAGTGCACGCTTCGGCTAATAGGAACGATTCTTCGTCGTAATTCCAATCAACGAGCATTTTCCAACCGTTTACTTTTTCAGACGATGGATCAACTCGAATACGAAAGGATTATCGCATCGCGGTGCGTTGTTGCGCCAGCTTTCCAAACTATCTACAGCGATGAATAACGAATGAAAAATCGTGTGGTTTTCCGTGCGCGTGTTTCTCAATCGAGATCTCGAGGGCTATACACTTTCTCGCGCGATCGTCACGATCGCGACTCGTTGCGTTCGACGCAACTTCAATCGCCCACTATCCAAACAAAATACACCGACGAGATGTGTATGAAAAAATCAATTGAAATAACAGGTGGACAAGGATTATTTTCTTTGAGCGTGCAACTCGAGAATACGTCGCCGCGCTCTGAACCATCCAATTATCCAAACGAATGATTTTTATCAATACGAAAGGTGACTTGCATATTCGCACACCCGTGTAATACAAATATTGTACGATGTTACAAAAAAATATCGTCGAGTTTTCGTCGAGTTTTCAACGAAGCTTCGGGTGGGGGGGCGCTCAAAGGCGAAAGCTGCTATATTTCAAATATGCCGGATCGAAGGGAGAACTTTGTACGCGAAGCGTGATTCGTTTTTATTTTTTTTCCGCGTCCATTGCGAGTATAGATAACTGGATGAGGGGAGGCGTTGGTGATACGAGTTGTATCATCGTCTTCGCGTATTTTTACGCAAATCCCGCGCAAAAGAGCGCCGATCGCGCCCGTACAAGAGCCGCTCGAACATTTAAAAACGGATGAATATATGTTTGAAAACATTGTAAATAATCGCGCGCGAGCGGGAGCAAAGATTGTCGCACGCGAACCCCGCCATGGGCGTCGATCGCCGAGGGGGAGGAAAGCTTAGAATCTCGCGGGAAATACACGTGCGGCGGCGCTTCGCCCGACCGAGAGACAACGAACGAGAGTGCAAGTTTGCATCGGCTGGGTATACGCACAGCCCGTCCCCGGCGCAGCGGCGGCAAATTCACACGTTTCGAAGAAGAATCGCAGCGATTACGAGAACATTGTTTCACAGAATTACGCAGCGTGGCGCGACGATTGAGAGAAAATCAGTAGAATGGAAATGAAGAGCAAAGTTTGTTTTTTTCTCATTCAAGAATGAAAAGTTTTGGGCGAGTCTCGTGTACGATTTGACGAAACGTCAAATTGTCAAGGTCGCATCGTTGGAATCCAACGAAAATCATTACTTTGTTCATCGTCTACACTTTTGTTTGGTGACTCTTGAGTAAACGTTTTTTCGAATTCTCAATAAAGGTTCGACATTGTGAATCCGTGGGACAAGATTTTGGATAATAACGAAAGTAAAGAGAGAGAGCGAGAAGAGAAATGTTTGAGACTCGTCGTTAAAATTGACCAAAGACGCGGAAGAGGTGGAAACAAGTGTGGTCTCTCGAATTGATCGGGGCGCCGCTGTAATACACAAGACGGTACGGATTCGACTTTCGAGCACGTTTTCACTTTCGATCGGAGATTCGAAACGATCTCGGGCGAAAGCTTTCCCCGCGGCCCGAGCGCGGCTCCTCTTCGAGTCTCCGAAGCTCCTCACTACGCCCAGCTATGAAAATATCGTATCCCACGAATGTCGCGCAACGGCAAGATCGGTGAAAAGTCGGCGGACGTGTTTGGTAGTGCGGCTGGCGGAGAGCCAATCGCGACTCGTCCCGGGCTGATACCACTTTCTCCACGAACGAGCGAGACACACCGAGCGGATCGCGCCGTCCGCTGTATTCGCGCGACTACGCAAATTAATATTTGACCGATAGTCGGATTTTTTTTGGAGGATCCGCGAAGAAGCGGCAAATTCAGGTGTGTAACGAACGCGAATGAGCAAAGAGGCCATTGAGCGTGAGATCCGATCGCGCGCGAGGCTGCTGTCGCACTTTCCCTTCTCTCTCTCTCTCTCTCTCTCTCTCTCGGAAAGACGGAACGAGTAAAGACGCGCGAAGCACGAGTCTGCTCCAAGCTCGCTTGTCCAAGCGTGCCTTCGAGTGTAATTGCCCGACCGTTGCCGAGTTATCCGAGCCGTTTGCGGCGTAATTCTCGTACCAGGAACGAACGAGACGAGCGGACAAAAAGACTCCTTTCGCGTTTGACTTTTTCTCCGAGAAACGACATCCGTTTACCGGAGAACGCGCGCAATCGACAAGCTCAAACGCCAAGCTCCGAACGAGTATGAAAAAAATGTTTATCGCCCGCCGATTTCCCGAATATTCGCGTGCACAAAAATATTCCGAAGAATACGTTCGGCGTGATTGTAAAACAAAATAATTTCACCATCCGTACGATGAGTACACACAGCGGTGCGTAGACGGGAAAATACCCCCCCTCTGTGCCCGAGAAGTACGAGCGAAGCAAACGCGATTTCAAAGCATCGCGTGGAATGCGCGGCGGATATGTTGTCTCCGCGCACTTGTTCGCGTGCACGGAATTACAAATGCCGCGGAGTTTGAATTTACGGCGGAGCTTCCGAAACGCGGGCTTGTCGCAGAAAGAAAAAAAAAAACGGGCATTCTTCGATATTTCGAAGGAAAAAATGCTATACGTGCCCGATATCCTGTACAGATATACAGTAACTGAAAAGGAGAAAGAAACGACACCGCCGCGCACCGAATAAGCATTCGTCGTCAAAAGTATATAGGAAATGAAAAAGCCTTTCCGTTCAAATAAATCTTGTTCGACTGAATTTTCATATTTGTAAAATATCAATATAGTTGATGCATTTTTCTTTCTCAAGACAAGGAATAAACCAAACGGAAATAAAGAGAGCACGTTAGATTTGTGGGAAAAACGTTACAATACTTTTAGCAAATATTAAAAGTTTTTGTTTTTATTTCCTTCGTTCCAACGTATAGAATTGCGGATTTTTACGCATCGAGCTTCGCAATTGAAGCCGCTCACCTATCACTTCCTAGCCGCACTTGGCTGATCCAAGGCAAATTCCGTTGCGTCCGCACAGCCGTCTCGAGCTATACCGCATTTGCCAAGGGTACGGGGAAGCTGTGTAAAATCCGTACCGGCATTCTTCCTATTCTCCACAGTCTAGAACTCGAGTATCTGCACCAAAGTCTCGGAATGATTGGCCTCCCGCTGACGGGCCGATGCGCAAGCCGGCGCACGGCTGAAAGCGTTCACCGTTCCTCCGCGGGCATTGGACACGCGGCGGAACGCTGCTCAACTCCAAGTGCAGCCGCGGAGTTTGAGCGCCGATCCGCCGATGTCGATTTACTTTTCCAAATAAACAATGAATATTTCGTTTCGCCGCCTATTACCTCGATAACTGCCGAAAGCATTCCTGGCACGCTCTCCACGACATTTTCAACCTATCCTCCTTCCAATTCCTCCCAAGTTTCTTTCACCGATGCGAGCAAGTTTTCTTTGCTGGAAACAGCGCGTTTATTGATATTTTTTTATCAAAGATGGAGCACAAATTCTCGATGGGATTCGAGTCGGGTGATCGCGGAGGCCAATCGAGAGTTTAAATGTTTTTTAACTCGAAAATTTATTGACTTTTTCTTTGCTCTGTGTTACGTATCGTCGTCTCGTTGAAACATTAATTTACGCTTCGGTCAAACTCGGCGGAGGACCGATCAGACTTTCGATATATGGTATGCGTGTGTGTATATATTTATCAGCCGTTCATTTATTTTCACCATCTCCGCGCTTGACCGTCTGCCGCGTGTCACGAGCTCTTTCCGGCCTTTCTCCAATTTTCCCGAATAACTCAAATTTCCTTTCATCCGAACAACCGATGGCTTTCCAAAAATCAATCTCGGCAGGTCCACGTATTTTCTAGCAAACTGTAGGAGCTTATCGCCTCGCTCAACGATCGCTCCATTTCTTTCAAATAGCTTGCAAAAATTAGCACAACTGAATTTTGGCCGAATCGTTCCACGAGACACACATTCGATCGAACCTTTTCTCCCCATCCTTAAACGTGGCTTTCTTCTTAGTTCTCGTGCCTGTACGAGAATCGTCTCGCTTCGCCGACGCTCGTTTTCTTCCTCGCGTCCTACTCAATTCGCGACAAAACCAATATCTCCATATTTTTCTTATATCTTTCGCTCTCTTGCTCATTTGGAACTTTTTCGCTACTTATCTTTGCAAAAAGCGTTTATACAAATATTTCACAATAATCTTTCATACCTGCGTACAAACTTGTCTCTTAACTCGCGATTCTACCATAATAAAGAAACATCGACTGGCGGAAACACACCGTTACCAAGTCATGGATAACAAACTTAACGAAACACGGTAAAATTGTACTTGGGCTGAGAAACGGAAACTATCAATCGGCCCTTCGTACTCTTAACCGAGGTCTTTTATTTTCCTCCCAGACAAATATGTAACTTTTGAAGAAAAAAATCAGGAAAACCGGTATACAAAGGAAAGAAAACAATAACGTTTTTTTTTTTACTGAGATACGAATGTTTTTTATAATATTATTCGCAGTGCGAAGCGGGAAACTACAAGTGACCTCTTTATCTTCTCATTCACTGTGTGTATATATATATATATATATATATATATATATAGAGAGAGAGAGAGAGAGAGAGAGAGAACGAGTTGGAACGCAAGGCCGCACGACGGAAAGGGGTCGGAAGGTGGGGGCCGCTCGGAGGGCAAATTCCCCTGGCGAAAAGACCAAAATGATCAAACTAATCCGATTATAACGGGCTCGTTGTCCAGCAGCACGGCGTTCCAGTCGCGTAACTTGTACTGTAAAAAGGGGTTGCCGTTACAATTATTGCCGCCGCTGCGTTGCGACCGAAGAAACACGTCGAGGCCGCTTTCGAAAACAGATTCGAAAGAACAGAGCAGGCTGAAATAAGCGGCCAATACAAGCTCGTATTATAAAATAGTCGTAGTCAAAGTCGAAGCGGAGAGGCGCGGCAGGCTCGAGATATGCATATGTACGTGCGTGGACGAGAGGAAGGCAGGGCGCGTTTCTCTCCCCGTGCCTGCAGAGGACGGACGCACGCGGGGACGGTGTATACAGCCTATCAAGGCCGTCCAGCAATATAAATCCTTTTATTTTGTGAGCGAGGATTCGATGACGAGGAACGCGCCAGGCATTCCACGCGCGCTGCTTCCAGCGTCCAACTATAGACGCGCTCCGTCAGGCTCCGTATGTTGGACGCGCACAGACTCGCGAGAGACCATCTATACTATGAGTTATGAACGCGACTAATACGTGTAAAGATACGCGCGGTATCGCGCGATAGCGCGTCGCATCTCGTTGGAAAGGGAGGGAGGGAGTTGATGCGGCTCCAACGCTACCGCCAACGGTACACACGCGCGCTGTATCCCCTGACAAACGAATCTCGTCTCCGCGACTTCTCAAAAGGCCACCCCGAGCGCGCCATTGTATCGTGACGCGTCGCGTCGTATCGCGTCCTTCGTACACGTCTGCACAGATTATTCGCGGCAGAACGTACGAACGTGTGGACGAACGCGTGTAGACCTACAACGCGCTATTTTTCGCCCGCAGCCGGGGGGAGGCCAAGGTCGCCTTGGCCGCGCGGTACGAGGATAGACGTTTCAGGGAGTGGGGCGGGGGGGGGGGGGGGGGGGGGACGACGGTGTCTCGAAGGGTCGTCGCCTCTGATACTTGGACTGCACGCGGTGCCGATACGCGAAGGGATTCCCCCGCGCCCGACGTCCCGCGAGGAGGACGCGTCCTTGCCAAGGCGACGCAGCCCCTCCTCGACCCAATTTGCCAAAATTTTGCCTTGAGAAATTACTCGTGCGCGAGCCTCGAGATAGAGAGAGAGAGAGAGAGAGAGAGAGAGAGAGAGAGAGAGACAGCAGAATGCGATGCGTTGGCTCGTAATCGCGGTGCAAAGACCCGGAGTAGCCTCGAGGAGGAGCGCGCGCGCGGCTCATAGCGATGCGCGAGATAGCACGAACGCCACCTCGAAGGCCCGAAAGATCCAAGACGAAAGAAAGATGCGCCATTCGAAAATTTGAGAACGAGCGCCGCAAGGCGTACGCCAAGAGTTTTCACGTTATCGGTATAGACGCGGGGGCGGGGAGAGGGGTACGCGTAGGTAGAACAAAACCGGTATAAGCTAGAGTAGAGCCCGCCGCGGAGGCGATTTCCCCTCGCGATCGTACCGATGCATCATCCCGGCGATGGATCGCGAGCTAATAATTAGGGGAAGAGATCGGGGTGTACGGGGAGGGATCTCGCGCGGCCGATAATAGCCAAACGGGGATCGCGAGCGAGTGTACGCGCGCGCGCTCGTCTTTCCGGTTCAATAGCTTTTTTTCTTGCGTCGGACTGCATTTCTCGAGCCGAGAAAAGCGCTCACCGCTCGAAATATCCGGACGTACGATCGACCGATTGGAAGACGAAGGCATCGGGCGGCGGTTGGCCGTTCGCTCGATGTGGGCCGCGGAGAAACGAGTACAAACGCGCAATGTGTAATCGCGCGACGACTCTCCTCGCATTCGGGTCGCACGCGACATCACTCGCGAGTACGATTCCTTCTTTTCTCTTCTGGCGTGCGCTACGAGTAGCGTTTTTCAATCTCGTTTATCGCATATTATTTCGATTTCACAACATGCGCACGGTCTTTTTTCCTCTCACGGAGTCGCCCCGTAAACGGCAAGAAGCACGTCCGATAACGCGTCCGAGATCAAGTTGGACAGATGTATATATATATATATTATTGAGAGCGTGAGTAGATAGGGCGATGGCAACGCTTCGATCAAGTTGGCGCCCGCAAAGTTCCACCGCGAAATAAGAACGAGAAAGGCTCGATGACGCGCGCGAGCTTTCACTCGTGCCTTCGTGATTGCTTCGACTCGTTGCTCTCACGAATAGGGGCGTCGTTACTTCTCGCTCTTCTCGGGACCACTCTCGATTGAACCGAAAAAGAAAAGACTCTTTAACCGCGCATCTCGTTCGAAAAGAAAGAAAAAAAAAAAGATAAGCCGTGAAAATCAAAATAACCGGTATGGCTGGAACTGTATCGTACGCACGAAGGAATTTCGTCTCGTTGATCGACTTTCGAGAGACGTTCTTCCTACAAACTTGCGGTAGAATCTTTCGAAAGTGCCTTCCGAGTTATTCCGGCAAGCTTGGTGAGAGGTGGGGAGAGGGAGAGGGAGAGGTTGAGGGGGGGGGGGGGGGCTGGGGCTCGCGCGCTCGCGACAACACCTTGCGTACGGCTAACGAACGATCGAGCTGCCTTGTGGATTGAATCGCTCAACTATACTCGGGACCCGTTTTTTTCGCGTCCGCTCGCCTCTCTCTCTCTCTGCGTCTCTGAATACTATGACGAAAAGCCCTTTTTTTTCCACATTCGAATCGTAAATCTCTGATACGAATTCGTAAAAACGTTTGAGTGACTTTGATGAGTCACATCCGAGTAGAAAAAATGGTTGACCGTTTTGTTTGGGTTTGTTTATTGGCTCGAATAAAGTAAAACGTCCGAAGAAAAATATACAAAATGAATGAAAGAAAATGAAGGAAAAAAAACTTTTCTATAGCAAATTTTCCGAAGCGCCGCGAAACGCACGAAACAATCGTTTAGTCCAGTCGTAAAAAAAAAAATACAATTACCTAAGAAGCGAAGACCCGTTATCAATCAAGAGGTTCAATTCCGTCGTGTGAACGATAGCTTCTAAATCAGTTTCTAGCGGTAAAACGATTATCCACGAGCGGCTGAGCGGACAGCTATAATTTTAACGAGGCTTAGGTTCGACCATTGGCTACGATAGTTGCAATTTTCCACGAAATTAACCAACACCGCGAAGTGACTGCTGAGGTTTAGCTCGTTTCAGCCAGAAAAGATACCGAGGAGCATAATTTGAACCTGAAAGGGATGCTTTATTGTCCTGGCTTAGTCGTGTAAATGTATTAAAAAATCAGTAAGCCCCTGCTGAAAAAATCTTGTGTAGAAAAACAATTTTGAAACTTGAAACGCTTTTTTCTCGATACCACGCTTCTCAAATCGAAATGAAGCCCCTAACTCGGCCAGCTTTCATTCGATTTACTTGAAATTTTAACTGTACCTTCTCAGATAGATTCCAACAAGAAGTGGACAGGATTTTTACGATTCGTCCACAACTCTTGTTTTTTATGAACAAAATGAGGCCGATGTTTGAGCGAAAAAAAAAAACAGGATTTTTATTCGAAATCAAAACTAACACAAATGACAATTTTTTTTGTTCCATATGATAAACCGCACAAGTAGCGCGTTTGCCGGCAGAACGCCTAAAAGACGCTCTCAGTGTAGCTACGTCTGAGCCGCTATTTTGCATTTTTTTTTCTTTTCCATATAAAATTTTATTCTCCACAAATGAACCCTCCAAACCTCATCGCTTCTTTGGTATTCTCCGAAAGAAAAATACGAAAATATTATGATTTTTCGGTGAGCCACGCAGATGTAACACCAGAAACGCCCTGAATAGGCGACAAAAAATATTTAACAATAAAGAGCTTCTTAATTCTCGACACACTGACTTGGCCATATTTTTGCGTGCTGTTTCCGAATAAGCAATAAGCGCGTGACACGCCCGGTTAAAACTCTTTGCGGAAAGATCCTGCTCGCGCTGTCGACGCGACTCTGCTACGAGATCGACAGCTTCGCTGCAATCAGCAATTTCGCACGCTCTTCTTGCGAATATTTTTTCAAGCCAGTCTCACACTTGGCGATTTCAGCACAGATTAGTCACGAGGAATATATACTCGGAGACGATGATCTCACTCGCCTCAAGGCGGGGAGGGGACTATTATTTTATACGAAGGACGTTAAATTTTCGACTCGGGCGGATAAAGAGCGGAGCGTGACTCGCCAGCGCGCGCGGATAGGGAAAAGACGTCGTACGGACTTTTCCGAGATTCAAGCGAAGCGAAGTCGCCGTTGCGAGACAACGAAAAAGACAATCCCAACGGCCGTATTCGCGTTACTCGTTTCGGCTTTGGTTCGCAAGTACGTCCGGGGCGTTGTGAAAATTCCGCAGCCGCCGCTGCGGGTTCTCATTAGCGATGTCGTTGAAACGAGAAGGAGAAAATTCGCGTGAAAATCCTCGTGTCTGGCGAAATTTCCCTCTTCCTCACCGACACACCTTTTTTTTCCACTTGTACCTACATATTTTGTGTACAAGGAAAAAAAAAGTTGACAATTGATTCGTGGGTTGCGGGGGGGGGGGGGTTCGGGAGGTTACCGCCTTTACGCGTTAAAAGTCTCCAAGTCCGAATGATAGGACGGTTCCCATAGTTTCTCTCTCCTGGCATCAGCCGCGAGCGAGGCCTCGCGGAAGAATGGAGAGGGCTGGGGGGGGGGGGGGGGGGACGATAAGACAGCAACAACGGCCGAGGGGGGTGGAACGACGTTACAGGTGTAAGCGCGAGAGATTAGTCGAGTCGAAGAGTATCGGATGTACACGCAGCCGCGGTCATTCGAGAAGAGCGAGGAAAAATATATTATTCTGTGATGATGAACGCGCTCGGTTGTGACTTTTAACGCTTACGACGCGTAACGTAATAATATATCCGGAGTGTGAGGCGATAAGGTGGCCCTCGGTGGTAGGTGTCTGTGTACGCGAGATATTTGATCGCGCGCAACGATTGGAATCGCGTTCGCCTGGCTAGTCGGGTGGGAAGAGGGGGGGATCGGTTCAACGACTCGTCGCAAAGCCCTCTTTCCCGAACTATTTTTCCGATAACGGGGCGCTCCTGATCGAATGGTACACGCGTTTGTTTCGAAGCGAAGCTGCGTAGGTAGCCTGCTCTCACCTTGCGCACCACAGCGGGTACCGGCTGCTGCGACTTCAACGATGGAGCGTCGTCCTTGTTCTCATCCTGTGCGTTCGCGAGTCCCTTGAGAATCGATCGTACGCGCACTCTTGCGGATCATCCGAGCGGAGGAGGAGTACTTTCGTCCGGTCGAGAAAGAGCGAGAAAGAGAGAGGAAGATCGACGTGGCAAGGGAGGAGAGGTAGCGCGTTCGCGAAGGCTCGTGTGCGCTGCGATCGAGCGAGCCTGATCGACTGAACGTGGCGCGGCGGTCTCGTCCGACCTTTCCGCGCTCCGATTCCTCCATTCGCGCTCCCACTACTCGACTACTCTGTTCGAGCGCGCTTCCTAGCTCTTACGAATTTTTCATATTCTCGGCGACGATGCGCGCGCGCGCGCGTGCGCGTGCATACCGAGAAAAAACGAACGAGGAGCCGCAGCAGCAGCAGCCCCGTCGCGGCCGCCGTCGCCTCGACAACGCTCTTACGGATGCTGCGAGTCGGGAGATGGCTCAACGACCGTGACGATTCTCAAGATGATTCGTTGGAAAATGGATGAAACGCGTCGCTTGCGGAAATACGGAAAGAGACAGACACGGCCAATTGGTCGACAGTAATTCTTTGGAATGTATTTACAAGATCGGTACAAAGAATAACTCCCTGTGTTACACGAATCCGTTACATAGACTTATTAAAATAATAAATAAGCGGGTGTGAACGGTTCGAGTGTATCAATCGAGGCACGTGATATTAAGGCGATACGTGCTATCGAGGGGTGAGGGCCTCGTTCCGATTTCTTTGCATCTCGGATATCAATGAAAATCCTCACTTTCTTTCATCACGTCCATACGCTTTTCTCTTTCTCGCGTATTCTTCTTGTCCTCTTCGGACGACACGTATATAAGTCTGTCGCTCGAGCTGGCTATTAAATCGACCAGGCTAGCCTGTCATTTATCATTTCTATCAATGTTTCAAATTTCACCTATTCGATCGATAGTTGTTGAGCTTTTTTTGAAAAATATTGTGAATCCCCGAATTACTCGATTCTCCGAATAGTATTTCGAAACACGTGTCATTTCGGCCATACATTTAAGAAAAATTAAACAAACCTCGAGACGGCTGGTTGTTTTTTGTCTTTTCAAACTCGGTAAAAACAAAAAAATAAATATGTCACGTTACGAGTGGTTTGAACAATCTATGTGTAGAGAGGAGGGTTGTGGTTGAGACAAACGTACGAAATAAAAAGTATCCCGCGAAATATAAAAACCAAGTAAAATGTATTCTATGGGCAACATCGTATGATAATTATAGCGCATATTATGCTTGATACACTGAAATATTAATCGTATATTGCGATGAGTTTACAAGTTTTTTTTTTTTTTTTTTTTTCTTTGTTTTCCTTTGTTTTTCTTTCATGATATAACGTAAGTGTGATGTACACAGAGCATTATCAAATAACAATTATTAATCGCCAAGTCATCGTTTCATTAATCTTACTGACCAACGATAGGCTATATATATTTATTCGTGTACACATACGCGCACGCGCGCCCACACACACATGATGGTACTTTTAATCTTATAGATTCGGTAAGTCATAAAAACGTTACTCCCATTCGTAAAAGGGGGGAGGGCGAAGCATATCGAGCACCAGAATGAAACGTACGGTACACGTAAGATGTTTCGATTTTTCTTTTTCGTCCTTGAGATTCCACGTTACGATTCACCGAGATGAGGTGTGTTGTTTTTTTCCAACGCCAACACACCGTTTGTCTTCATCACAGGTTACGAAATTTGAAAAATCTCGCACGCACGGCACAAAAACTATCGTACGATTCGTCAAAAGAAAATCGATTGAAAATGCTTACATCTTATATATTATATAATACATATATATTTGTGTGTATATATATTATATTACAATAATATTCAATTGGCGTTGTCGTCAATATGTGCAGATTGATTCAATGGTTTGTTCTTTTTTTCTCCTCAGCAAGCTTGGATAGATGGTTACATCATCGGAATATCGCAATTGATATATGTATGTATGTGGGTGTGTGTGTGTGTGTGTGTGGGCCGGGGGAGAGGAGGGGGGCGTTGGCAAAATTTATCATTGTTCACAAAATGGGACCAAATCTTTATCTGCAAGATCGCAATCACGCCCGTCCAATATTATCGCTCAACAATTTTTTTGTTCTAATAATTGAATGGAAAAAAAAAAAAAAAAACACACACACGCACAGCTCACACACGTTGTATACGTTGCTTTTTCTTCTTTTTCCTCGTAGTTGTTGTGCTTAATTAAAATGTTACGATGGCACTGTATGAATTAGTTTCTCATCTTTGCTCGCCGAATTCGTAACTCCCCTATAGTCCATATCTTCTCGTTACGAACTCTCTGGTTCTATACACATATCTTTACGGTTTCAAGTGTGTTCTCTTGAAAAAAATAATTGGATACAGATGTATAGATGTTTTTGTTACGTGTATATATCCCGTCAACACACATGCAAGCTCGTCATATATTTTGCAATGCAAATTCTTGCAATAAAAACAACCATCATCTCCTGACTCGCGATCTCTTCCGCCGCGTGAAAACATTACTTTTAACGTTTCTTTATAATCTCTATTATACAAATAAATGATACAATATTACAACACACCAATATCCTCGTATATGTTGATAATATTTTTTGTTACTTTTTATTAATATTCTTTTCGTTCACAGAATGCGTGTCTCGTAACTCGAAAGGTATACACGGTAAATGTCTATTTACTCGCTTTATTTATTTTTCTAGATTGCGCGACTGATACGAGAAAACGAATATTTGTGTAACAATTGTTCAACAAGATTTATCGTTTCTTCTTGAAATACAGAATAGTCCATTTTTAGCCGACGAGCTTTTCAAGACGCATCTTTGATAACAGTAACAGCTAGTCTGTGTGTGTGTGTGTGTGTGGTGGGGGGCTGGGGAGGGGGGTCGGCGGGGTGAGTGTACGTGTATCATTCATTTTACCTCCTTCGTACACGAGACGCTGCTACCTTGGCGCTATGAGATATGTTCAATGTTTAAATCTTTTATTTCTCAATATGTTTTATCGGTTAACCTGCAGTGACAACAGTTGTGGCTAGTACGTACATCTTTAATCTCACTTTACTAATCTTGCACACCGATACTTAACCGTGCTGTGCAATACGATTCATCATTTTTTATTCAAACCTGCTTTATTCTCTTTTTATGTTTCATCAACATACGGAGCCTTTCCTGCGGTTGCCCAATGTTTGGACATTTCTTCGGGGTACTTGTGAAGAAAAAAAAGAACAACGTTATTGCAAGCTACCAAAAAGATCGAGTCAAATTTTGTATATTAGCAAAACTACTCCCCCGTATTCAGCGTGTAAAACCGAATATCGCGACAAAGTTTCTGTTTTTTGTTTGTTTGTTTTTTTTTTAACGCGAAAACGTAAAAATAAACGAATGCTTTCCTCCGTTGTTTCGAATTTTTGCACAAGTTTGAAAATAATTTCCAAAAATTGGGCACTTCGAGTTGACGCAGGATGCCCTACATATACATATATGATTTGCTTTTTTTCGCAATAATTTTGTCTACAAAGCCAATAATAGCTTCTCCCAGATCATTTCGTTTATCGTATATTACTATATAAAAGATGCAATAGAATCTCTCTCCCTCTCGTCCGAATAATATTTACTAGTATATAAAGCTCCTTTTGTTAAAGATGGTCCATGTCATTCACAGCGTTCCGACAACTTTAACAGTCCCTGCGAGTTTTATTCATTTAATTCTTTATTTACTTCATACTGTCAATGTATAACAATATAATCTGTTATTAAACTGTTTCAACGACCAATTCGAGAACGAAAAAAGAAGAACAAAAAACAAAGAAACAGTAACTAGTTTGAATAAAAATGTCTTTGCGACGAATCGCATAGAGCAGAAAAATCTGTAGTACTGAGAAACAAAGCCGGTACATTTTACAATAAATGGTTCAAACCATTTTATTCTTACACGTGCTTGGGTTTCTTTTGTCTTTCGCACTTGCTATGCGCATCGTCGCCACGCCATCGTCAATGTTTTATACACCTAGTCCATATTAAAAAATATAGATTAATGTGTACGTAAGACCTAACGTTAATTGCGTACACGCGAAAAGTTATTGATGCAAGTTTTTTTTCTCTCACACGTCCATTAGCTCCGTGTAATCCTTAATTCTATATCACTATATTGTATTTTCGTGATGGAGCAAGTTGTGTAACCGACGTTGAAACTTTTTCTTCAAAAGTGCAGTGTGCATTTTTTTCCATACTTGTATCGTTTCTTTCGTTCTTTTTTTTCCGTCGTTTCTTTAATTCTTTTACGTCTTTAATTCCTGAGTTGAATTGTCGCTACTTGCTCGTATTTCTTTCGTGCTTTCTGTATGTGTGTGCGCGCGTCCAGTTTCAACGACAAAAAACGTCGTCTTTCCTCGTTTCTTCTCATTCTTGTCTCGTGAAATACAATCGAAGCTATTTCTAGTACGGGAGGAGATGGTTTTAACTTTCGCCATGTTATGTTGCTCAATAAGTTTTTTTTTTCTTTCGTTTATCAAAAGTCAAAGGCATTGAGTCCGTGGGCACCTCGCTACAAGTTTAAGCGATCTAAAAATCATCATTACTACTCCAACATCGGGGGACATTCTCTCTCGCTTTCGTTCTAAAAGGCCAAAAGTGATTAGTGTTTTTTTGACAAACCGACACGTGGGCGTAAACTTTAAAACTTTTCATCTCACTTTGTATCTCCAATATTTATCATCAATTTGTCGAATTGAACGAATTTGTTTCATAAGAATTAGGACATTTCAAGTAACTACGGGGGTGACGATATCAATATACTTTTCTTTTTTTTTTCTTCGATATACTATCAAACTTCGTATTTTCGTTATGAAAAATAACAATTTCTTCACACTCCTGTTTCTATGTCTCTGATTCTCTCTCTCTCTCTCTCTCTCTCTCTCTCTCTCTCTCTCTCTCTCTCTCTCTCTCTTTCTTTCTCTCGCTCTCGCTCTCTATCTACCTATCTATCTCCCGCATCCTCGGATTTTTTATTTCGTTCGATAAAAACGTGCGACGCCTAAAAGATTGCACTTTGTGACAATGTTAAAATGTCGGCCCTACAACGGGCACGAGAATATTTTACTTGGTTCGATAATTCATTTCTGTCTTCTTCATAATAAAAGATATTAATCGGGTATCGTTGGAGTTGATACGCGAGATCACTCGAAATACGATCTAGGAGAAGCGTAGTTTCTGGAGCGAGCATGCATCCACATATAGTTCCATTTTTTTTTTTTTTTCTTCACATTTACGTTACGAGAGGAGAGGGCCACATTACGGTGCCAGGCACTATTTTTTTCGTTACCTGTGTACTCCATCAACGATACATTACGGTACATTAATTCAACGGGTATACATAAATTTATATGTATCTATATTCTTTTTTCTTTTACCATAATAAATCCCTTTTCCATATAAAACGAAAGATAAAAACTTGACGTTCCAGATCGTGTAGTATTTAAAAGGAACAATTTTTTTTTTGTATATAGCAAATGACGTGCGCGCGTGTGCGTGTGTGTGTGTGTGTGTGTGTGATTTTTCTTGTGCTGTACCTCGTTAACGTTTATTTTCGTCCTCTTTGCCCTTAAAAGTACACTTTATATGATAAACTCAGCGATGATTGCGTGCGATTAAACCGCATTCGTACACAAGTATCAACGTGTTATCGACAAATTCTCACTTTTCTTTGTTTTTTTTTGTAAATTTTTTTTTTTTTAATGTTCTTTTGTGGAAAATATCAACAGAGGCGTTGGTTTCTTTTTTTTTTTCAAGAGATACTTATAAATTGTTTCAAAGATTATTGACACGAATATATGTTTGCGAAATGGTGTGCAATCACTCAATGCTTTTAGGCTGCAGCAGGTTCGTGCTCCCAACTTTCGTTTTTTTTCCTTACGTTAATTTTCTAAATGTCATATCTTTCCTCTCATCGTATCAAATGTGCAAAATGCTCGTGAAAAAAATTGTGTTTCAACGCACGTACCACTCGTATATTCTATTTCGCGTAATCTGTGCGACTCGATTTTGGATTTTTTTTTTATCGGGATGATCGAGTCCCGAAAAAAATGCAACAATTGGGCGACTACATTAACGCGGAATAGTCGTAATTGCGCGCCAATCTGTACGCGGCACAACGTTTGTGTTTTTTTCCTTCTTTGTCGTTCACAGTCTCGACAGGACAGGTAACTTTCGTAGTATCATCGTTACGAATTAATTTTTTTTTACTATTAGTGCTGTTATTTTTATATAACTTGTATTATTATTGATATTACTATTTCAAATGATGACGCGCCTATTGAAAGACCTACCGTTTCTCCCTCTTTATTTATTTTTTTCCAATTCAAAGTTCAATATCGACATTTTCGTGAAAAGTCCCTATGTTTGCTAAAACCAGCGTGTATGTACATTACAAACATAGAGATATTTATGGCGGTGTATTAATTTCGTTTCATTAACCAATACTACGTAGACACGTGATTCTCTATCTATCCAGGCTATTTCGTGTATACATTTATATTATTTTTCATTTTTCAATATATTAATTTCGAAACTTGTTCTCACATGACATTATTGGTATTTAATATATATATACATATTAATACATATATATATATATATTGAATACCCATTTAATTTTGTTTCTCGAATATAGTTTTCGTCAAGTATCTCGATCGCGCCAGCAGACATAGACCGTTAACGCAACTCATCCAATTACCGCCCGTATAAAAAAGAAAACAAAAAATAAAACACACACACACACACACGTGTCCTAGATACTGCCTAACGGAAATGCATCAACCATTAAAGATTGCAGTGCAAAGAAAACAAGGAAGCAAATTTTTTCGTATCTCACAAAACGATGGTGATCGTGAGAAAAAAAAAAAAAATAATAATAATAATAATGATGATGATGATGATGATGATAATGAAACTGGGAGAGAGAAGAGTGTTACTCCGATTGATGCCGTAATTTATGGGCGACGGTTTCGTATACGACTAACGAGAGGTATTTTTGAAATTCATTCCTGTCGCAGGAATGGCAAGAACGAAGAAAAAGAACAACAACAACAATAGTAATAATAATAATAATAATAATAATAATAATAATAATAATAATTACGAAAGAAAAAAAACATGATTTGATTAATCGAGTGCGGTTGTACCCGAATTAGACACTAATTTAGATTTTTTTTGTTTTGTTTAATGACTAGATCGATTGCCCATGGAAGATCGAACCCGGCTTTCGACATTGACGATTTGGCGAGACGAACTTGTGTGAGATTTGACTACAATTCTTATACTCGAATCTTGATCGATCGAACGAGGTAAAGTTTAAATCAACGGATTATGCTGCTGAGCAGGTCCTCTGTTTTTGCAAACGACGTACGTTTTGAAATCTCCCTTACTCCTTTACCTCACCTCCGGCTAGATAACTGTATACGCGCGTATACATATCGTGTATTAACATTCAATTGTTCACACAATCGGTCGACAGTTTCATTTGTTTCTTCGTTTCTTCTTCTTTTTTCACACGCATATAACGTGAATAACTTTGTTTCGTCTTATTTCATTCGATACAAAAAAATCCTTTGCTCAATTAACGCGGCGGCAAGTTCGATTGCACCCGTGCCTCATTGAAAAAAAGGAAACCATTATAAACTTCCGACATATATATACAAACAACACCTCTTATTATTATATACACTAAATGTATATGACATATACATATACACGCATGTGTGTATATATATATATATATATATATACACACATACTCGTACGTATAAACACACACGCACACACAGGCACACGCACATATTGATATATATGTGCAAATATAAAGGTTCAACATTATGGCACCGCGTTATTTTCATGAAGTTGTTCCGTTTTCTTCCTCTTGACAGCCTTTTTAAGCGTCGCAAAGTTGACGCGGATGGACTGATTTTTTTTAAGAGTACTCGCGTATCCATCCGTAGTTGCGAAGACGATTGTTGATACAACCGAGCGAATCGGTATTCTCCGCGAGGGAGAAAAAACTCGAGCGAGGCGACACAGAATTTAGCAGGATGAACGAGGAAAAAAAGAAAAAGGGGGTAGAGAAAAAAAAGAGAAGGGCCGCGCTCGTATTAATTGGTCCAGGAGTCGGTGATTCTCGTGCGTTTCATGAGAGGTCCGTTTTCGTAATCGGAATTGTTTCCGTGATTGATTCTCATATCGGTGGAATTGACGAGGCCACCACCAGAGGCGCTACCACCGCCGGGAGGCGATGGTAAATTCGTCGGTGTAATACTGCCCGAGTGCGACGGGGGTGGATTACTCGTTGGTCTGGTGGTGGATATCAGATTCAACGTTTGAGACGGTACGGTGTGAGAGAGGTGATGAGAGGTCGGTACGCTGCTACCGGACGAGGCTTGACAAACACCACCACCACCAAGATTCGTATGATGAAGATTATTCGAGGAGCCGGGAGCAATGTTCGTTG
Source organism: Ophion ventricosus (assembly GCA_963932345.1). Classification (NCBI taxonomy): domain Eukaryota; kingdom Metazoa; phylum Arthropoda; class Insecta; order Hymenoptera; family Ichneumonidae; genus Ophion; species Ophion ventricosus. Next base: position 39,490,377 of record OZ010711.1, on the reverse strand, counting down.
CGCCGTTACCTCCGTGAGGATCGCGCGGCGGGCTTATCGGTTCGCTCTTTATTTTCACGGGTAAGGGTGACGTGGACGAGGGAGGCGGCGGCGGCGTACTGCTCGAGACCGCCAAGTGAGGAAGGCTACTGAAAACAAAACAAAAAGAAAAGAAAGAAAAAAACAAACAAAAAAACGTGGTTATTTGAAAGGACGACGTTGTTGGAGGGCACGCGCGACGGCGGTGCGGCAGCCCCCCGTTTCCTCTTGCATTATTATTCTTACCTGATGTTCGACATTGTCGCGGCCGAGTACATGGACAAATCGTCGACGTATCGCTGATGAGACCAGGTCAAACTACCGAGATCCGAGGAATAATCGGTTGGACCGAAAGTGGAATAGCCGGCGGCTACGGAAGGTGTTTGCAACGCGACGACCGGTGTGTTGAGAGAGCTCTGTCCGTGGCCACCCTGACAAACAAACAATCGCGGATATATATACATATATATATGGGGAGGGAGGTTGAGATAGCGAGAATTCGTAGGGTGTTGCGCGCGTGGCAAACTACTGACGAGAAGGACTACTCACTTCGTAATTGGTATCTTCGGAGAGGGGTTGCGCGAGGGGTGTGGGTATAACGACTCGTAGATTGGCTCTGTGCGGATGTGGCGGCGGTGGTGGTGGTTGGGGAGAGTGCCGCGACGGTCCCTTGTTACCACCGACGAGACCGAGAGCGGGAGACGGTCCCGGACTCGGTGAGCCACCCAGCGGCGAGGCCGACGGTGGATATCCGTTGCTCATTTCCAACATTCCTCCCGGTGGATAAACTGCGAAGAAGGCGCAAGAAAACATCCTCCAGGAGACTATTCTTGGTCGCATTTGTTAAAAACTCGAGGAAGAAGGAATTTAATTGGCTCAATACCTGAATCAGTTTCAGAGGAGGAAGGCCGCGGAGAGATGCTGGTGTGGGCCATTTGAGGGCTCGATCCGAGAAGCGACTCTCCGTAATTGTTGACCGGTACGGTGACGGGTAGCGTGTAATTCGATTGACCCATACCCTGGCAAAACAAAACAAAAAAACAAAAAAACATTTTCAACGATCGTTGGATGAAAGGTTCGAGACGCTCGGTGCGGTGTCGCGAGGGAAAAAAGTAATGAATTTCCTTCGCAATTCGTTTGTGGCGCTTACCCTCGAGCCGTTGTGCTGATTTCTCTGCATCATTATTTGGAATTCTTCGTCGATCTTGGTGTACTTGGCCTCGGTACGGGGAGTCAGATTGTAATCGTTGGCGTCGGGCTCCGGGCTCTCGGGTGACATGGCGCCCTTATGCTCTTTCTTGTTGAGCGCCTGCAAGTGTCAGCAGACAGGTTCACGTGACCACACCGCCCGAGGGCACTCAACCTTCACTCGTCTCTCGCTCGCGCGCGCGCGCGCGCGCGCTTCTTCGTTTGGCAAACACGCGACAGAGACATTGAAAAGCCTCGATTTTCGATATATTTTCACAAATACGAGCAAAGGATTGTTTTCAATATTGGAAATTTCAATTGAGCGCGAGTTTGTTCAGCGAATTACTCGACTCACCTCGATTATATTTTTATTGGTGAGGGACTCGTGCGGTTCGTTGTACTCGGTATACTTGAGAAGAACCTTGTCCATGTCGGTGCTCGCGTATTGATATAGCTTGTTGCTCGAACTGAATATAATCAGAGCTATCTCGCAATCGCACAGTACCGACAGCTCGTAAGCCTTCTTCATCACGCCGAATTTTCTCTTGTTGAACGTCACCTGACGATTTCGCTCGTCGGTGATGCGCGATATTTGTATCTTCTTTCGACCCATTTTTTTTCCTTCCTCGTGCCCGTACAGTCTCGAAGCTCTCTCAAATATCTCCGTGGAATGTTAAAAACACTGAAACATAACAACCGCTTTTTCTTAACGTTTCTTACCAAATTTTCGCTAAAGATCGTTCCAACTCGTGGTATCTTTCTCTCCGTTAACATCGCGCACGTCGCGCGGCTTTCTCGGAAGTAAGCCTCGACGAGCTACTCGACTTTTTCGACGGATATTCCAAGCATGTACCGACCGTTGTAAAATCATTGTTTTTTTTCTTCCCTCGTTCGCTTATCATCGTACGAATAAAAGCGTGACAATACTGGTGACGAAAAAAAAACGAAGGCTGCGCGCGGCAACTACGAAGTGTCTCCTCTCGCGCGGCAACAGCCTCGATACGCTTCAAACTTTTATTTAATATATTCACGTTTTATATTTGAATGTACGCGTGTTCACGAAATACGTCCAAACACAAGACTCGTCGTTCAACAGGCCAAGTTACAATATCGATTCTATTCTATCTACGATTACATCATTTCGAGTATCTTTGAACAATTGGCTTTTTCGTATGTTTCGGCTCTGAAGCAGGCTCTTTGGTGTCGAGCATCTTTCGATTTGCAATCCTTCATTTTTTTCCTCTTTACAATGGACAGAGACGTTTTCGAGAGAACGCGTCAAAAGGAGGAAAAACAATCGAGTGACAGTGAAGCAACGGGACGAGGAGTGTGTGTGCGTGTGTGTGTGTGTGTGTTGGAGTTGGAAAAAAAAAAAGAAAAAGGAAAAAAAGGCCAGTGTGTATCGACTTTTAATTCAAGCACGGGTGACTGGACCTCTCGCGGCTGTGGATGCTGATGACGATGCTCTCGCGTCTTATCGACGCGCGTACGCGATTTTAACGTGCCGATGGAAAAGGTGAAGTGACGTTGAGCAGCTCGCCTTTGGCTCCCTCTTCGTTTCGATACATACATTACGGAGAGGCAGAGGAACGAAGGAGCAAAGTCGCATTTTACTTTGAAAAAAGAGTTTTTCCAATCATCTCTCTAGAATTATAAGGCGCGTTGGATCCAACGATAAATTGAATTTCCTAGAACTTGGAAAGCATAGACGTGGTTGCCCGAAGCCGCCGTGACCAAAACAACGACAAAATTTCAAACGAACAAACTTTTGAGGAAGAAAAAAATAAGTACGCGTGGAGGAAGAGGGGCGGCGCGACGTAATTTATACAGGTTTGATACAAGGATATACGAGGGAAAAGCGGCCGAAGGGACGGTCGATCGACCAATACCGCACGTATTCGCCCATCGGTTTGTATTACACGCTCCGGCTCGCTTACGTATGCTTCATCGATCTATATATACGTACACGGGCGACGTACGGGGCTTTGTTTCACTCGTTTCACGCGGAATGCCCCGTATATGTGGAAATCGGCGTTGAATAACGGATATATCGACACGCTTGAATGACAAAGGACCATTCAACTCGCGCGTACGTCGCTCCTTCGAACGCGAGCTTCGGGGCTTGTACTTTTGCGACGAAACGCAAACGTTTCGCCCTTTTTTGTCCTTTCGATACTCGTCCAAAGTTTCTCTAGCCCTCGACCCATTCGAGACGTTCCTACGTTTTCTACAATCGGGCGGCAAGTGAAGAAATATTTTCTCATCCCAAATGAGATGTGTCTTTCGTGT
>OZ010711.1:39253855-39486682 GCA_963932345.1 Ophion ventricosus | reverse complement strand
CCGGGTTAGTCAAGTTTATATATACGTATAAACGTTTTTTTTTGTTTCCCTCGTTCGCTTCCTCCATTGTCGGTATACTTATTTATACGAGTATGCAAGCGTAGACGCAGAGCGGGCGGAGGGAGAGGAGCGAAGGCGGAATGCTGAGGGAAAAAGTACGGAGGGCTCGCGATCGAATTCGGTCTATTATAGAAGAGCAAACATGGAGGGCGGGTCAGCGACCACCACCCCGTACATGTCCGCGTACATCCGTCCGTATACTCGTCGGACGACGCTCCGTACAGCGTTGCGCGCCGGTAAGCGCGCGAGCTTCGCGTTAACGAATTCACCGATATACCTGCGATGAAAAGGGACCCCTCCCCCGACCGATCGACGGCAAATCGCTGGGGAGATCGCGACCGATGCGTTAAAAGAAAAACATTGCCGACACGCGTCGAGGCAAATTTTCATCTCGTCGCTTGTGCGTACGGATTTTTTGCCGATAAACTTATGAAAATACACAAATGAATATGTCGAATAAAAATATTCCCAATGGTAAAGTTGGATTTTTGGCAGTCTGGGAGGCTCCGGCTAGCCGCGAATCACGTGGCTAGCCGGAGTTACTGCGAAGCGACAGGAAGGGGGGAAGAGGTGGAGGAACGAAGATGGGGGAAAGATGGAGAGCAAACTATTCGCCGGAAAATTGACACGTTACGAGGATACGCACTTTCTACCGACTCGAGCAGGCGACATCCCCCCCGCCGTTTTCTCGTCGGATCACCCGTATCGAAAAACCCTAAACTTTAATAATCGATCGAATCTATGTAAAAAGAAAATTAAAAAATACATCTCAAGCGCCCCCGTCCGCAAATGAAAATGTTGGTTGACCCATTCCTGACACAACAAAGTTGCGATGGGCTCGAAAGTTGGCGATTGTATTTTATTTGACTCTTCGAGTAAGCACCGCACGTGTCTCGTTATGTATCCCAGCCGGGAGGACGAGGGAGAGAGCAGGGGGAGCGAGAGCGATTTCCAGAAAACTCACCGATCTGCGATTGACGAGAAGGGAATTGTTGGCTTGGCAGGCTCGACGATAGAAAAAAAAAAGGTACGTCGTGCAACGCGATATCCAAACGCGTCACAGTTGCACAAATTTCGTCTTCGCGGGCGCGAAGAAATAGTCACGTTGCAATTCGAGCACGTTTGCACATATATCTGTCAAACTGATGAGAAAAATTCACTTTGGTTTATCGCTTGGAAAAAAAGGATGCGAGAGTAAAAAAAGATGTTTGCTTTGTTTTTGACGAAGATACGGGAGTGCGCGCACGTGTCGAAACTCGTTGTTGTCACCTCCAACTTTTCATTGACGAATGCAGGCGGTAAAACTGCAATCTCGAACAACACGGTAGCCAACGTCCGCGTACGTCTACCTCGGTACGTGACGCTTCGTTAGTTTCGGAAAAAACGTTGGCCCGTTCTTTGGGTTCCCGAAGCGAGTCGTCTTCTGTACAAACACTCGGATCAAGTACACGCGTTCTTCTTTCTCTTGTTCCCGCGTGTCGTATCGGGGGACAACGATAACAATAGTACAAAAGACATTGACGAACCAGTTGCGCGCGATATCCCGTTGAAAAACACACAGAGTTGAAAGGAAAAAAAAAAACGCCCGCTACGCGCACTCGAGATTCATTTTAGCAGGCTCTCCACCCGTTTACTTGCAATTATTCTCCAACGTATTCGGTATGGATCCTTGATATATTGGCACTGGCTTTCTTCGATACTTTTGCTTCTCCATAAATAATGAAAATGACTCGATGAAAATGAGGGGGGTGCGTTGACTGGACTGGTAAGCGCGCGCGAAGGATTGACGAAAAAGCGCGCACTCACACGAGGATTCAACCGTTTGAATGACGCGCGCGCACACACAAACACACGCGCACGCACACACACACACACACACACACACACAAACACACGCACACACACGTGCTCGGAGTCAATTTCGACTTGTTTCGTCTTTTCTCATCACACTCTTCTTTTATCTATGTATAAATATATATATGTGTGTGTGTGTGTGTGTTATCGTAGAGGGGGGTAGGTAGGAGGTTTGTTTGTTTCTTAAAATAATAGATTTCACGTGTGCGTCGGCAAGTCGGCCGTGGTAACGACGACGACGACGACGACGACGACGACGACTACCGACGGCGACGACGACGACGACGATAGTGAAGTACAAAACGAGGGATTAGCCGGTGTGGCGCTGCTGTTGCGCGCCGAACAATTTTCTCTCTCGCTCCCCGTGGCCCGACGAGCTTTTCGGCAACGCGCGCTCTGTCCACGGATACAGCTGGCGAGTAGGGGAGGTGTCGAAGAAAATCCGTGCGAGGGGAGATGCTCGAGCGAAGCCAAAGTGGGGGGCACCTCGAACGGGCACCGGTCCGCCTTGATCCGACTTTCCTTTTCTCGACGAAGAAGGTCCCGTCGTCGGGACCTTGCCGCTGCCTCCTCTCAAAATCTCACAACTTTTGGAAGAGCGCAATTTCCAAATCTCCTCGTCCACTCGCAACGACAGAGACAGCGGGGGAGGGGGCGGGGGGACTCGTTTTCTTTTCATTCTCTTTGCGGAGCTCCGCAAGCAAGCTCTCGATCGAGGTGGCCAGCGGCCGCGGGGAGTTTTTTTTGCGCGAGCCCCCTTAAAGCTCTCCGTCAGTCCCCCCCCCCCCCCCCACGATCTAGCAAAGCTCGTGCGCGTCGCGACGTCGACTTTCTCTCTCCTCCGACGACGTCGGATCCGCCTCTCCGATTGGTCGGTCGAACAACTTACGTCAGGCTGCTCTCGGCCAATCGGTAACCCCCCAAGAGAGACGTACACGGGAGAGCGAGCGCGCAAAGATTCGCCACACGTATACGCAGTTACGTGTACAGTACCGCGCGCCGCGCCACATAGAGATAGGTACATGCAGAGCGATACGCGTTTGCGCGATTCGACCGTATGAAAGGGGGAAAAAATTTCTACCCCACAAGTACACCGAGCTTGGAACGTGCCAACTAGTTTGCTCGTAGATCCGTCCGAAAGGACAGGGAGGCGGGGGGGGGGGACGTATTTATCACGGCAATTTTTGTTTGTTTGTTTTCTAGATGCAGATACGTGTCCCCGAGTATGAGGTGGCTTGAGAGGAATTCGAAAAGACACAAGCGTACAGAGACGAGATAGAAATGGTTATAAAATTAATGACTTTGTCTCGTCAATGATTTAGCTCGGATCAATATTATCCGTTCAAACTGTTTTCCACTCCGGTAAAAAGTTTATGGAACGAACAAAGCGTGAAAATGTAGTACGTAGCTTTTTTTTTCTTCTTCAACTTTCTTACGGTCCAAGCGTCGAAATAATTGTGTAACCTCGTTACAATTGGAAAATCAGGATATACGTTTGATAAAAGCAACTTTTCTCTATAAAATAATTTTTCGCGTGTACTCGTTACTACCAATTATCGTAATTGATAACGATCGAAAGATTGTTTGAAATGATTAGCGAAAGGCCTATCAACGAATTGAGATGTTTAATAATCGATTCTTATTAAATATTATAATTTCGATGACGAGTGTACGACTCGTACGTTGCAATTAATGATAGAAAGCTGGTGATTTTAATTGAATAATTGAAAATTCGTCAGCCTCGTGTGGGTATAATTCGAAATATCGAAGTTAATAATTGGCCAAATGGTCCGATCAGCGTTAAAAACGAGTGATTCGGCGTTCGACGCAAACGAGAATGACGGGAGAAGCGAAAAATCGCGGCTCGCTTAAAACGTTCCGAGTAATGATTCAACCGCTTTTTCGATCCGAATTCGATCTAACTGCGTATAATTGAAAGTAACGAATCGAGATGCAAGAAATATTTTCGAGTCGGGGGGGGGGGGGGGGGTAAATACGGTTGATAGGTTCGATATATTATTGTGTCCTCAGTGGCGATCGATCGATCGATCGATCTCTCTACCTCCCTCTTCGAGCCAGCGATGACCGCAAAACACCCAACCGTTGATGAATTTTTCAACATTTTCAATCGTACCGACACACACGCACGCACAGAAGCACAAAGAACCGCAAAGGTATACGAGGATGCTTCGTTAACGCGAATATGCATCATTATTCGTACATTTATCAGCGCAAGTACAATTTAATCGAGGCAAATTACGAAACGAAATAATGCTCGTCCGTAACCCGAGGCAAGCTCTCTTGTCTCTCGTACAAGTTTCCATCGGGTTCTCAGGGCACGATGCCATTTCCACGTAACGTTGTATGAAATGGACAGGTGGACGAAGGTAAGATATCAGTTGAGACGTTACGAAACCGCTACTATAGAGATACGTAGACAATAGGTGGGCAGTATGTGGGATAATAGAGAGAATCGGGTGGCGGGGAGAGGGAGCGACGAGCCGGGAGACACGGACCTTTCGCGACACGGCAGTCATATTCATCTTCGCTCGGTGGATTTGTTTCGTCTCGCGTGCACTTGCCGTTTCGTAAGGGATTCTTCCCTCGAATCAAGAGAGTAGCGGCGAGTCTCTCTCGTTTTTCTTGCCCCTTCAGTTTTTACGATTCGTTCCAATCGAGTATTTATCAGCCAAGCTCGTTCGATCGAAGCTAAGCTTAAAAATACAACACGTTAGAGAGAAACGAGAAAACAAAGAATCAAGTGCTTCCGACTCGGACGGTAGAACGAAAGGTAGAGCGAGGAGAGAAATTGTGCGAAAGCTTTCCGATACAGCGGTCGCGAAGAATCGACAATTGACAGAAAGAAAAAAATATTTCGGCAGCTCCGGGCGTAACGACGATTGCTTTTTAATTCATTACTGAATAAAGCGCGACCGCTTTCCCATCGAAAGTTCCAAGTTGGAAAACGAAAAAGTCCATCATCGTTATCGAATGATCCGTGATGTTGCGCGATGTGATCAATCAAGCATCCAACATCAAAAATAGAAACGTTGTACAAGAAGGGGCGCGCGCGCGGGCTCTCTCTATCCGTGGCGTCGGTGAGGTAGGAAGAGGGAAAGGGGGCAGAAGGACTGCCGCGTTTTCGGAACGTTCGAGAGTGAGAGAGAGAGAGAGAGAGAGAGAGAGATTCGACGCGCATCTCTCAAGTCGGAAATAGACATTGAACGTATGCATAATTGAAACATTCAAGTGAATCCTGCATGTGCGATCCTTCGACCTGGATTATATATCGGACCTTCTCACTGTACGTCCATCACTATCCGTTTCACTCGTCACTGCGACCGGGTCGTGCCCCCCCCCCCCCCCCCCCGCACCTGTGACAGACTTTTACGATTTGAAAATTCCTAACCGAAATCCGCTCTACTACAGGCCAAACGTCCGAATAATTAAAAAGAAGAAAAAAGCGCTCGTATGTGCGCGAGCTTGTCGGCTTTTTAATTAAGAATATTTGAAGCGAGCTTTTACGTTAATTAAAGAATTACGCTAAAAAAGGTTATCTATCTTGATGATTCGAATAGAGCGAAATATATGGAATGTTATTTTTTACGTAAACCTTATTTGCCCGTTGCATCGATCGTGTCGAGAATGGTTAGTTGAAAAGACGATTGGAGCGAGAGATAGAGGGAGGGGGAGGGAGGGGGAGAGAGAGAGAGAGAGAGAGAGAGATTTAGAGAGAGAGAGAGGGACAGAGAGAGGGAAAGGGCTCGAGCGGATGTATCTCGACGGAACAGAATGTCGAAACATCTGTACACATGGCGCCTCTATCGTCAACATTAACGACAAGGACTGTTTCTCTTTTCTTCCGGCCCTTGAGGACATTCTCTCAAGGAGATTCAACAGCGAGACGATCCCCGAGATCATCTATGGGCAACGTATCCCGATTTTTCTCTCACAGAATCGTTTTTTTTTTTTTCTCGTTTCACTCTTGTCGTCGCACGAGGGAGGGGAAAAAACGGCGAGAGCTTCCGTTGAGCTTGAGAAAAATACCAGAGGGCGAGTGAACCTACTCGTTTCGTCCGCGAGCCTAGGCACAATGGTCCGGCGGGCACTATCTTTCCGCCGAAAAATCCCATTCTCCCTGATTACAAAACGCGAAAGCGGTTCAACGCACTCGAACGATACTCGAATGATAAATGAAATCGATAATGAAAAGGGTTGTACGGAATGATGTAACTTATTCGTCTGTAGTCGAAGCCTTTGAAAATAGCCGCGGTCGCAATCTCGTGTGGATCGGCGACAATGAGATCTCGGCGGAGGGCTGCTCGTGTCTCTCGAGGGAAAAAGGGGGGGACGAGGTGTATCGGCTACGAACCGGATATCCGCCGAGCCGAAAAGTCTCGAACTCGTTTGAGAATGCGAAGGAAGCTGGCCCACTCGTCTCGCAAGATATTGCAAGACAATCGCGATATCGAAACTTGCGGAGCAGCCTCGCCAAGAGTCGAGATGTTTGTTTCGGGCGTACCCCGCGTGGCCCCCTCAAGTTTGCCCGTCGCGCGTTACGAGATGAACCCGCCCCCCTGTCCCTCTAGCCGTGTGACTAGTTGCACGCGCGAGGGTGTGGTGACTAAGCCGATGGAATATGCGCTTTGCGCGCAGTTGGCACGAGTTTGAAAGAAAGAGAATAAAGTAACGGCGAGCGGAGTTTTACCGAGCGTCTCGCGTTTTGATCATACACGTCGGACGGAAAGCATTTATCTCGGAAAAAAACATCGATACCCGAAATACGAACGTTTGACTCTTTGTAAGCAAAGAAAAAGCTCGGAAAGGAATGATTTGGGAATTATTAGTACAATTGAGAGGTCGATGGCAGTTGAATTCTTTGTGGGCTCTATTGAAAAGTAATATCGCGAGGCTCGTTTGAAATTGTTGCAATTACGTGAATATCTCGGTGTCACGAGCAGAAGCTCGCTCTTGCACAATGAAACAAAGGTTGTACACGGGGCGCATCGATTTTCGGCCTGATATTTCGACCGAAATTTCGGATAAAACTTGGGAAAATTCACGACTAAGGAGATATACACTAGAGGATAGATTATAAACGGGGAAACTCGGGCATGTTCCTTTGTGAGGAGATATTCGGTAACACGCGTTACGCAATCGTTGGGGCGAAAACTCGCGGCAATGCCGGAGACGCGCGAAACCCCTCACCAGAGAGAGAGAGAGAGAGAGAGATGGCTCGATTTTGTTTAAATCGTTGCGAGAAACTGTAAAATCACGAGGAATTGATAAAAAGAAAGATATCGCGAGGTCGCAGCAGCACTATCGAACTAGTGCTCAAGGAGGAAAGTCGGAGATGGGAAAAGAAGGGTGTCCCGAGTGAAAGCTCGGGATTTCAATGAACGGACAACGTCGAGTCGACGCGCGCGCGCGCGCACCCTACGAAGAATATTTACGCTCAACGCACGTGCGGCTCGCGCGTTCGCGTCCAAATTGACAAAGTCATTTGTATTTTCCTCGAGCACGCTGGTAAGACGAATCGATAACATAATTTTTTAAGGAGACACACGATATTTGATAAAAAGTACGAGGAGGGGTTTATCGTCGTGTTTGTCCCTGGATCGAAGAGACGCGCGATTGGACTTTTTGGTAGGAAGGCGCGCGCGGAAGCTCCGTCCCTCTCTCTCTCTCTCTCTTTCTCGCTCTCGCAAAGTAAGTTACAATTTTAGCGTTCGCCCTCAGCCGCGTGTGAAACCGAGGCAAAAGATAGCCAAAAATAATTTTCGTTGGCGAGACCAAGATAGCGCGTACTTGTATACACGTGCACGCACGCACACACGTGTACGCATATATTTAAATATATGCGTGTATACAGATAGAGACGTGTATAAATCGAGAGGGCGAGCGGGATAGGAATAGAGAGTGAAGAAATAAATCGCGCAGGGGTCTGAAGAGGGTAGGTTGAGGTGTGCGGTGGGTATAATACTCGGAGGACCAGTCGAGAGTACGATGAGATCGGAAGCGCGCGTTTCTTCGCGCTTGTAAACTTGCCGTTATTTCCCTTCAATCTACGTAGACTGTAGACATTCGTGTACGAACGGAGAAACTTATCAAGCCCGTGCGAAAAGTACGCGATAAGGAGGAAGAAAAAAATATGCCAAGCGCGCGCGCGCCCCCCCCCCCCCCCCCCGCCTCGAAAGGAGTCGAGAGAGTCGAGTGGAATCGCGAGATCGTTACGGAGGACTTTGAAATCAACGAGACGAAGCGGCAAACTCGATACGAAGGGATTACGTGCAACGCGATTGATGTGCGTGGGTGGCTATGTTCAAAGTGCCTCGGACGAAGGAACGCGTGAAAGGTTGTTGAAAACTTTCTACGCTTCCGTTCAAATCGAATTGTCGGTTCAAAGTTTTCATAGTGAAATAACAAAAAAAACATTCAAAAATTCAAACAAAAAAAAGGAATAAGCTCGATTTTTTCGGTCAAAGCTGCGTCGACTGTGGCGGAATTTACCGGAGAGAGAAAAACAAAGAATTTCGGACTTTTTTTAATTATTTATTTCGAGACGATCGATTCATCGACCGTGCGAGTTCATCTTCCTCGGGCGGATTTTCTTTTTTTCAACTTGTCCTCATCGATGCTCGCGCGTGTGTGAAAACCGAGATGGAACTCGAAAGTTTCATTTTCGCGGCAGTTGGTTTGTTCCTTCCGAGAGCTCTTCTACATCGCCCGAAACCGAAGAAAAAAAAATAATAAAAAATAAAAATCCCATTCCGAAAAACGGCCGTAAAGTTTGTTTTTTGTCTTGCCGAGAATTCGTTTATCCGCGAGATATTATCCATGGAAAAAAATATATCGTCGAAGAATTCTAATTGCGACGGAGGATCGCGAGACGAATATAAATCGCGATCGGTGATGCTTGGGCGGAGAAGAGAGGGAGAGGGAGAGGGAGAGGGAGAGGGAGAGCAAGAGAGAGAGAGAGAGAGAGAGAGAGAGAGAGAGAGGGCGAAAAGTTTTGGAGAGTCTCGGATACGATGGTTGTGTGTCTTTGGGTGCTAAGTTCGAAGGATGAGCTTAAAGCGCGATGGCAAAGCGAGTGAGCAGCGACAGGCTTAGAGGAAAATAAAGCGGCAGCTTGCCGGGTAGGAACGACTTACCTCCGCTGTTTTTAGAACTCCACTCCCAGAAGTGCGCGACTCGCGCCGAGCCAAAACCAAAATACCACCGATATACCCGCGCGAACGTGCGCGCCCTCCCCTCGAACCTCGCGCGCTCTCTCCCTCCCTCTCGTTTGGAGCTTTCGCGGCTCGCGCGCACGCACTCTTTCCCTGTAGTATCGGCCGAGGCAGCGTTGCACGAGCGTGCCCCCAACGCCGCCGCGACCAGACCCCCCCAAACAATCTTCCTACGCTCGTCTCTTTTATTTTTATTTTTTTATTCCACGTCTCTCCTCTTCAGCACGGACGCGCTAGCCACTATTCGCGCGCCTACTCTCTTCTCTTTCCTTCCTCCTAACGGCGAATTCTTCAAAGATGGTTCAAGCGGCCCGGTACAATCTCGGACGGTGAACGAAACGACTGTTGGACAAGGCGACCTTTTGGTCCTTTGGTTGTTTCGAGCAACGGCGTTGCGCGCCCCAAAATTGTGCCAAAAATATGTCACAGCTATGGATCGTGAAGATTACACGAGGTAGGAGAGAGAGGAGGGCGCGCGCGCGAGAGAGGACGATTGTAACCCGAGCCGCGATCTACATTATTACCCATCTCGGTGCGACTCGTGAATAATATATTCAGCGTGAAACGTCGTATAAATCACATTTGCCTCGAGGACGGAAAGGTTCGTGGGAAAACGAGGGAGCGAGAGAGCCGAGATATTTGGCGAATTACTCGGGGAGCCTCGGATACGTAAATTCATTTGATCGATCTAACCACGATTCGTCTCTATCCGCGAGTCAATTTTTCACCCTTATCGGGATATTTAGCGAGATCGGGCATTATCCGCGCTTTGCACACTGCAGCCTTACAAATATATCTCTCTTCATAAATTTATTCAAATATGTCCACGATGCAAAAAGTAGGATCCTTTCGGAAGATTTTACTCGAAAGATGAACGAAAAAGTCTCTTACTCCCGTACAACACATTTTTGGCCTCTCTCCGCGCGTTCCCGATCGTCAATCCCTCCCCCCTTCCTCCCGCCACCCCGCTTCTCGTTCCACATCCGTCCGTTACCGCGAAATATATGTATATCCTATCGCGATATGCATTATTAATCGCATCGCCTTCTCCGTTATCTCTCGTATCAGCGTCATTTTCTCCTGCGCGAAATGAACATATCGGGGCTACTAAACGGATTATCGGATAGTCGAAGTAGCGCCTTTCAAAATAGCTTCTCCATTACTAATTGAAGAGAGCGGAGAAAAGCTCTCGCTCGAAGCGCGAGAAGGCGGCGGCGGCGGCGGCGGCAGCAGCAGCAGCAGTAGCAGCAACGGTAGCGGCAGCGACATAATCGATATCGATTACCGTACGAGAGCCGAGGCGGTTATTGGCCAAAAAAGCGGTCTCGTTTGTTGGCCGCGTACCCGCCGCCGAAAGCTAATTTTTTCTCAACTCTCCTCACGCGACGACTGAGCGTGCAAGGAAAAATAATTCGCATCGTTTGTAGTAATTTCGATGCAGAAAAGAGTCGAAGAAGGAAAGTAGAAATGAAAAGGAAGAGAGCGCGCGCGCGATGGCACGTGCCACTCGATAAATCTGTTGGCAGCTGAGAGAGGGCCGCGGCAGCTCCAGCCGGCCCGGCTAACCAACAGCCGGCGGACTCCCCTGCCGCCGTCTCACAAATTTTAACATCTTCCGAGATCCCGCGAGAGCGTTTCGAAGCGTCCGGGCGTACGAGCAAAGACCGCTGCAACGTTTGTACGGTCCAGGAGGGCATCTCGCACACGGCACCGTTCCGCGAGATAATATCCCCAACGGAGCGCGCCACACGTGCTCCAAGAACCTCTTTTTTTTTCCTTCGCCATTGACAAATTAACGCGCAAACGTATGTAAAATGAAAGATAAATAATTAAAATAGCTAAGAGAAAAAGGCAACGATGAACTGTAAAAATATAATGAAAAACTTGATCGATCTCTCTTCGTAGGCGTTCGGATATGCTTTTTTTTCTCTCCTCGGGAGAGGAATAATAATGCACGGGAGGGAATTTAGCGGTGCGACTTGAGTCGCGTTTGTACCTATCGCGGGCACGTTGTGCTCGCGGTCCCTACGAGAAACGGCCAAACTCAAAGTGCTAAAATTAAACTTCCACCGAGGTCTGCTCTCCGGCTACGAATCGCTCTCTCACTCGTCCACAAGCGCTGTACGCTGTAACATGGTATAGAGAGAGAGAGAGAGAGAGAGGTCTCGGCGACGCTTGGCAAAAGCGTGTCTTGTGCCACGAGGCCAGTTCCGAAGGAGGCTGTAGCTCTGCACCGATCCCTCGTACCAGCCGCCAGAAACCAGAGCACGTGCCGACGATGACGCCTTTCGCCCCCTTGTTTCACGGCCCCCCCCCCGACCGATCTACAAATCTCTCCACCCAGTACGCATTTTTCGTACGCTCTGTCTTTTTTTCCCCCCCGCCATCCTCGCTCGAGTCGTCCGGCTTGAAAGATATATCGACTATCGACACGGAGAAGGAGACTGCAGCTTGGAATATTTTAGAATATCGCTCGAATTGTCGAAAAGCAAATTGTAGAGTATTATCATTTTCCGGATGACGTTGCAGTTTCCATCGTTGGAACGTAACGAAATAATTTTTTCATTTTTTATTACTTAATTTTCATCACTATCGAGAGGCTTTTTTTTTCTCGTAAATTGAGGCCGTACATGTCTAACGAGAATACGTAGCGTTCAGCGTTTTACACAGTCCGGATGGACGGAAAAAAAATTGAAGAGTTAAAAAGAATTAATTTTCGTTGCATTCCATTGATAAAAAGTTCAATGTGATTGTTTCGGATGTGCCAAGCCCCGAAAAAAACGGTTATGTTTTGATCGATAACGAGCGCACTTCGAGAGGTCGTATACGAGGGGACGTCGGTGAGAGCGAAAGGCCCCCTTCGAAAGCGCACACGTGCTTTCCGGACGTGTCGCGAGAATCGTGGCGAGTCGAGATGCCAGCAAAGGAACGCGTTGTATCTCTCCCGGAGGAATATCGCTGTAGGAGGCTGGAGAACACATGTCCCTCTTCTCAACGTTGGCTCCGAGCTATCCCCGAATCTCGGGCCACGTGTGTGACCGGGATGGGGGGTAATTACGAAAGACGCGCCCTCGCCGCGGATAAGAAGCATTATCGGGAGCCTAGAGACGAGCTACGCTCGGGCGACAACTTGATTTTCTCTCCCTTGGCATATCTCTGGAAAGAAGAATGCGTTTTCAGAGAGGAAGGAAGGACAGAGAGAGAGAGAGAGAGAGAGAGAGAGAGAGAGAGAGAGAGAGAGAGAGAGAGAAGGGACGGAAGAGTGCTGCAAAGAGGAAGAACAGCAGCGACGGTGAGCCGCAAACGTGGCGTGCAAAGAAAAATTGTGCAAAAGGTGCGTGGGGTGGTGCGGTCGATGGATAAAACGACCCGTGACTACGCACGGGTCATCGAGCTCTGTGCGTAAGGCGATCCGTACGAAAGCTCACGGGAGCGAGAGAGCGAGATAAAGAGCGAGAAAAGCGTTGCCGACGGAAGAGGAGGGTTCGAACACACCCGCCGAGAGGAGAAGGAGGAAAAGACCGGACGAGCAGGGAATATCGAGGGAGTTGAAACACACACGCCGGATGTGAGAAGGAAAGACACCGGGACGGGAAAGCCGCGCGAACGAGCGGAGAACGTTATAATTGGGTCGAAGGAGAGAAGCGCGGAGATACGTTTTTTCTTTTGTTTTTTTTTTCTTCTTCTCTTCATTGGCAAACGCAGCGTTGTTGCAGCGGGGTTCGTTCGTCGACGGAGCAACCGGTTAAATACGCGTAAGCTGCGCACTCGGTGAAACGCGACACCGCCGTTAACTTTGCGAGCGAGGAAGAAAAAAAAGAAAAGAAAACAAATAGATAGCCGATATACACGGAAGAAGCGGCAGTGCCCGGGAAGAGCCGTGGCCGCATCGTCGCGGCTTCCACCGCCTCGCGTCTGCTCGTAAATTTTTCATTCGATAGTCTACCGGTCGCCGTCCCGCGCAACTTACCGACGAACAATCGTACATCGGAAGAGACCGATAAGATGGATACATACATCTCGTACAATTTCATCGTCAATAGCCCCTCGACGTATTTTTTTCTTTCATTAATTTTTGACGGCTGTCCGATGATCGGACACGACCGAGCGAGTGCCGCGGTATGGATCTCGTCAACGGGGGAGGAGGAGGAGGAGGAGGAGGAGGAGGGTGTCGTTTTTCGTACGAGCGCGCGGATGACTGACGAGACACGATGTTGACGAAGAGAAAAAGAAGAGAAGGAGGAATTCGTGGAGCGACGAGAGTCGGTGCAAGGAGACGGGTAGAAAAAAAAAAGAAGAAGGCAAGAGCGAGCGAGCCAGCGAGAGGGCGACGGAGAGAATCGAAGAGCGTATACGAGAGGAAGAGGGCGAGAGCGGTTGGCTGGCAGCTGTCGGGCGCGTGCGGCGTCGAACCTTTTAAGGCGCGATCACTGGACGCCCGGCGTCGCGACGTCCCTCTTTTCTCTTCCAACCTCCGCGCGAGCCTCCCCACTTTTCTCGTGCTTCGCGTCCGTCGCCTCCGCTCCCGCTCACCAGCCGAAAAGCATCTTGCCTGTCCGCGATCTATCTACGCGGGCAGCGCACGTTATGCGACCGTCGCTCGCGTGATCAACATACTTTCTTTCTCTCTCTCTCTATTCGTCGATAATCCAAGATATTTGGGCACTGTTCGAGCTCGATCGCGTACGCCCTTCCGTTTACTCTTTTTACGAACTTGCTCTCTCGCGCGCGCGCGCTTCTTCCTCCGCTTTCTCTCTCTCTCTCTCTCTCTCTCTCTCTCTCTTCCGTATATCCTTTCCCCTCTGCCTTTTTTGTTTTTTCTCCGCTTCCGGGCCGGGGAGCACAGGCGCGCGCGATCGTTTCTTTCTCCGTCTGGTCACGTTTCACAGCCGCGCGTCGGAAGAAGGGATCGACGCACGCGCGGACCCTCTCGATTCCCGCTGCAACCCGAATCTCGTCCACGACCCACGCGGATCGCCCGCGCAACAGGCACGCACTCCTCACCCGCGACTCTGACGAACGGGCGCGTCAGATGGAGGAGGCTCGATTTTTTTTCGGTATATATCCCTCGATGGGAAAAAGAGCAGGATGCCAGCGGAAACTCGTTGCTGGGAGGAGGATCGATGCGCGCGACCCCTCTCTCTCTCTCTCTCTCGATCTTCGAGACCGTTTCGGCAAAACCTGCTGAGGCGCGTTCGATACGCGGAGAAAACAGCGCCGAATAATTTAACATGAGACTCGTCGGGAGATTTCGATTGCTCGCGTGAAAAGAAATAACGGATCGACGGTGTATGCCGAGCGGGCCGAACGGTAGAAGCTTTGTTCCTCTTTCTCGCGGATCGGAGACAAACCTTTGTTTCGGTCCCTTGGATCAGAATGCGCGCGCGCGATCGGCAACTGTCGCAACTTTGTACAAATGTGTAGCCGCTACCGCGACAAACCCTCGTCCGATCGAATACAAAAGTCCCGTCGACGCATTTTTCTTGTTTGTTTTCTTTACGTCTCTCACTCGCGTCCATCGCAATTGTACCGTCGTCAACGCTCAAGTCGAATCTAAACAAAGGGTATAAATACTCGCTAGATCCGCGAATAAAATGACGAAAGAATAAATAAAAGTTGAGGAAAAAACGAATAGAGCCGCGAAAGGGACAACGTTCGCGCGATTCTCGCAGTGATGAAAAATTCACCGAGGATCGAAGGTATAATTATAAATTTCCCAATAACGGTGGACTCGTCAACGTCACGATCGAGCCTAATCGTTATACACGTCGCGTAGCTCTAGGATATACCGTACCGAGTGTGACGTCACTGCGGTGCTTGGCTACCGTTCGCTCGGATGCGACATTTGGCGAGAAAAAAAATCTTCAAGGATCCCCTCCCCGCCCCTCTCGCTTATACGCGGACGAACGATACTTGCGTAATCGCAAAATATAAGCGTATACGCGTGTATACAGTGCCGGTCAAAAGTTTTCCATCACTTTGGATAATTGCCAAATGATATTCGAATAATATCATTCATTTTATTTATTATATTTTACCAAGATAACGTTTAGCTCTTTATAATTAATTATATCGTTCTAACATAATAGTGCATGTATCCAAAAAGTTATTGGAAAACTTTTCACCACTATTCTGTAAATATTTAGGTATTTCGACAATGACGATATTAATCGGCGGCATTTCAAAAGGGTTGGCGGAGGGGGGGGGGGGGTGGGGGGGGCAATCTCAACGATACAAATGGCATGTCCGAAGAAAAAAATCGTAGCTGCAGGATACAAAAAAAAAAGCGAGAACTTGGTCACGAGTGCTTCCGGAAGAGAATAAATAAAAATGAGATTCGCGATCGTTGGGAGAAGAGTGAAAGAGAGGGAGAGCGGGGAGGATAGGTCCGCGTCGCTCCAATAGCCGGTGTAACGCGGTGGATCTCGCGTAGCGGTGTTGACGCAACGACGAGCCACGAACGCGCGAGATCGACGTGGGTGACTACACCTACGGCCCACCTGGATCCTTTGTATTCGTATAAATGTGTACACTAACGTTACAGGTGAAAGAAACGTTGCCATGGATACGACCATGGCCACCCTCAATCAATACACGATGGGGTGTCGGTGGTGTACTTTTGCCCCTTCTCTCTCCCTCCCTCCCTCCCTCGGCGCGGTTCTTCTCTTTGCTCCGGTCTCTTGTGACGCAGGCGAGAAAGAGACCCACGTGGTCCTATCACCACGTGCAGGATTCGACTGCGTTTTTTCATCTCTTTTTCTGTACTTAGTCGGTTATGTTTGTGTCGAGGCGGCTTTTCGTTGATCCTTTCATGCGAATTTACCCGTAAACCGAAACGACCTTGATACGCTGCTTTCTTGTAGTAAAAAGACGAAGAACAATCTTTCGTTAACCCTATCGAGCCTTGGAATAAAAATTAGTCGCAGCCATGCCACGCAGCTTCGATCGCAAACGACGTACGTTACATCGTGACGTATTACAGGGGCGGCGGTGGGCTGTGTTACTCGATGCTTCAAATTTTCGTTGATGCACCGAGGGATGGCTTTTGGCAAGCGCATATTAATTTAATCCCGCCTACGTACAAATCGCTCAATCATCCCTCAAAATTAATAATTATTTTTCAAGTTGAGTTTTTAGCAGCGCGCCGCCCTTGGGAATAAACGTTTGTAGGCTCATGCGCGCTCGATGCGATCGGAAAAAGGCTTTTTTTTTTTTTCACGCGATATCTTTCATTATGATTTTTAGCGTTTGTTACCGTGTTGGCACGACAGCTCGGCAAAGTAAATACTATATTATTGCCGATGTTTCGTCATCCAGCCGTGACGTAAGCTCGCGAAGAAGCACCAATCGTTGCGTACCTTTCGCACAACTGATTCGTCTGTAACGTGTCCTTTTGCGCTCAAGTACGCGCGTATATTTCACATCTTCATTCACCGTCGCCCCCCACACTAGTGACTCGATACTTGTTCGGCTAGGGCGAATCTACGCCAAGACGTATTCGTTTCAATGTTAATACGTTCGCGAGTCCCTGGTATCGAGTTAAACCGCGACTGAAAGACCTCTCAATAAATAACGAATCGATACATAGTGCGATTGTCGGAAAATTCCTATCGATCTCGTTCACTCGTTATCCCCCCTTCCTCACGGCTGTATACGTACTCCCAATTATCCGATTAATAAATTAAGCGCGACGAGAGGAAGAAATTGGACGCGGCTGTCGGATGTACGAGCGAGGAGGGAGGCGGTTCGACGGCTAAACGGAGTATCGAAAATGTCATACGTTGTAAGCGCAACAACGTATGATATAACGGATCGATTGCTCAATGGCAATATATTGCAGAGTTTTGGTTGAGGCATAGACTCTTCTCTCATCTTCACCTCGAGGAATGCTTTGGGAAAAAAATGTTTTTTTTTCTTCTAAAGAAGTCTTTGAAGCCGAGAGAGAGGGGCCGCGGGACGAAGAAGAGGAGGAAGAAGCAGAGGCCGGAGTTACAAACCGGCTCCGCGGGCACGCATCGCTCTTGTCTCTCCGAGACCTTGCCAATTCACCGCGTTATCGTCCACCACATTCTCTTGCACCGCGCGCACGCATCAACAACGTACTTCTAGTGTACATCAGCTGATACAAAGTTTTAGGAAAAATGAGGAAAAATATCGATCGATGCGAGGTAACATGGAGAAAACGGAAGAAAAAAAGAAGAAAAAAAAATGCACAATAAAAGCATTATATTCTCCTCGAACGATGCCATTGTTTGTCTTCTGTCCCTATAGAATTTAGTTTTTTTTTTTAACGTATATTTCTACCGAGAGTCTCCGAGGATACACGCGTTTACTATCCATGGACGCAGCTTTCGTAGTTCTCGTCCAAGATTGCTACAATTTGATAAAGAGAGTCACCGTACAGGTCACGAGCGACACTCGAAGATTTCCATCGTTTTTTTTTTCAACGCCTGCACACGTACGTATACCCGGTGTTCACGTATATACGCGAGTCTTCGCCCGCATTCACACGTGGAGACGGTGGATATTCGATATTGAATGTTCTTTATTCACGGAGGTCAGACTCTATGAACCACAAATGCCATTATTGTGCGACTCTTCTCCTCTTTTTTTTTTTTTTATCTCACCACGAGCATAGATGCGTACGATACACACGTGCGGGGGTGATTCAACGAAAATTTGGCCACAACGATCAATACCGTTTATTTTGGAATTGGTCCGTAGTTCGGTAGACTACGTCGCTCGGGGATGCAAACGATTCGAGCGCTTGGAAAAAAAGAAACGGCCAATAAATCGCCCTATTTGTACAGTGTATTTATATGTGTGTGTGTGTGTGTGTGTGTACGAAGGTCACGTTTTGCGTGGCGTAGGTCTAGGTTCGCGAGATCGTCGAGGATAAAAGACGCGGACGGTTCGAGAGGGGGGGGGGGGGGGGGTGCTCACACGAGTAGCCGCGCGGGCGGCTACTTCTTTATTTCTACGATACGAGCTGTAACGTTAAAAACAAAACTGTTCGGGCGAATAATTTTTTTGGTGCTCTTTGTCATTTTTGTTGTTGCACGAGAAGAACGAGACGACCTATTATATCCTGCGCCGTGATCGAGCTCCTTCGATTCCCCTCGTTACAAAACAGTTATCCGACGAGCGCCGGGGCGCGACGCAAAATCGTCTTACCCAACAATCGAAGCTTTCTTTTGATTTTTCGAGTGAAAACTAAACAAACAAAAAAACAAGTTTGAAGAATAAATACTGGTTGGGAAAAGACCGCGTTCAAGATCCTCGCACAAGAGGCGACTCCTCGACGATACATGTGTTTTTTTTGTTTTTATCGAAGCGATATCGCGGTGTCCGGGCAGCAAAGAAATTCTCTACCATACCGGTGGTGGTGCGAGCGAGACGCGTAAAATGTATCGTTCGGACGTAGATGGCGGTATCAAGCGCGAATACCACGATGGAAACATTACGGATCGTTTTTTTCCTCTTACTTTCAACGATACATTGATACGCGATTCTTGTTTTCCCTCGTTATTTTGTTTGCCGTAAGTACGAAAAGATAGGAACTGGCGAGGGAAAGATAGCCGGTATCGCAACGGGGATGCAGCGATTTCTCTTCCAGACACGTCCGGGACAAATTCCCAACTACGCGATCAACTTTGATTAATATTCCGATACGCGAGTTATGAGAAATATATTCGTATGCGAGCGCGTATTCGTCCCGAAGCAGAATCGTCCCGCCGTCGCGACGCTTTGCCACCGTAGTACGATTAAAATGTTAATTCCGCACGAATCGTTTGTTTGCCTCTACAGTCGAATCCACCGTGTACGCGTTACGTACACACGGCATATCAGGAATAAGCGGACATGCTCGCGATCTCGCAAATTTTATTTTATTTTTCAATATCGCAGGCGTGACACGAAAAAACAAAAAGCCCTTCGCTGTCGTTTCATCGCGCTCTTTCAATAGTCGACCGTGATTCGTTACGAACGAAACTCCGTTAACTTTGTTCTTTCTTTTCTTTCCCCTTTTCATTCTTTTCTCCCCTGGCATCGTCAAAGTTGTAATTCTCGCTGTGCGACGCAATGCCGAACGTCGCGATCGAAAAGTAAGAAGAAATGCCCGTCGAACGGGGAGGCGTCTAGGACGGAACGACACGAGAGATTCATTTTTTCCATACAATTGCCAATGGTCGAATGAAAAATAAGGGCTCGGCGTCGCGACCAAACGTTTCCCATTTGTTACACCCGTTCCAACGATTCTTCCGGCTAATACATTTACGATAAAAATGAAAAATAAAAAATACTCGCACCTACGGCGAATGCGCGCGAGGACTACGACGCTTCGTTGTTGGTCAAACTCGTAGAATAGCCTTGGAATTGTTTTGCCCTATGCTTTCGGGACAGGGCATTTTCTTAAAACCATCCTACCGCGGAGCGATACTCGACCCTTTCGGCGAAACCCAGGGTTCGCTCCGTCGAGGTACCCTCCAATCTCTGATCGAGCGTTCTCTCCTAAAAACCATTTACAATTTACGACTCTCGCCGTCTATCCGCGGAATCTACGACTCTCGCGACAAACTTGTCGTCTTTGGGAGAAGAAGCTCCGACGATCGTCTCGCTCCCAAGCATTATTTATCATATTTGTCCAATATTTCGTACGTCCGTCTTTGGAAGGCGTTACGGACGGAGCATCTACGAGTTTGGTTCGCCAAGCCGGGGCGAAGCGTCGTCCGACGGTTGAGAAATTATACTAGGCAAAGTCGGAGAAAGGGTGCTCCCACCCTTGGCACCGAGGAAATATCGTTGCCGAGAGTCGAACGCTAGAAGGAAATACTGTTCCTGGTAAGGTTGCGAAGCTACCGAAAAAGGTTCAATCTCGAGCGGAAGCGACGAGCCTCTCACCGCATGTTTAGCCTCGAAAATAGTGTGCTTTAACGATAAAACGAAGGTGGCGATACGTCAGGCGCTCAGCTACCGAAGGCCGTTTTTACAACGGTGAACCTGAGAACCTGCGAGAGTTTCGAAAAAGTGGAAAAAGAGGCAAATAGAGTGTTCGTATATCGATGATGGAAAGATGCAAGTTTGTGTGTGTGCGTGCGTGCGTGTGTGTATCAGCCTGCGTTCAACATCGCGTGAACGGGTTACTCACGTTTTTTTTATCCTCTCGATCTCTCTTTTTTTCCACCGGTCCACGAAGATGTCTTCTCGCGAGGCGTCGGCCTCGCCGGTGCGGGAGGAGACGGGGTGGCGCTTCCCACCAACACCGCAATTATTTAACACGTCGTAGCAACATTATCCGACGCACCGAACAAAACAAAAAATAAATTATCGAAAGGAAAGAAAAGAAAAGAAAAAAAAAACAACAACGGATCGAGCAGTTTCGTCAAAACCACAAATTTCGTGACGTCATCGGTACGCCGGGAGCATGCGCAGACGTATTTCGGTGATTTTCCATGTAACGAGAAGAGAAGCACGTGCGGATTAGAGGCGCGCACGATATTACACTAGCGGAGAAAACACGCGCGCACTTGTACACACACACGTACCACGCGCGGAAATACGTATGAGAAACGCGCGCGCGCGCGCGCGCCCGCGCAAACAACACTTGTTTTGGTGTGTCCCCGCCTGCCGCTCGACGATTTCGTTTTTTTTTCCTTCTTCACCGCGCAGAATTATTCTTGTATTTTTTTTATACCTCGTTGTTCTTGGCTAGGTTGCGGCGGCGCGAAGCATCCTTCCGAATCGTCGAGAGTGACATCGTCGAGTCGAGGGCTGTTGGTGTGTTTTACGCGTTCCTTGGCGATCAACGAGAATGCGGATTCGCGAACATGTATAAAAAAAAAAGCCACCACCACCGCACGACGCGAACGTTTCGCCGTCCGTCCATCCATCCATCCACTCCCACTTGTTAAGTGACGTACACTGACGTCATCGATAGTTTACCTTGAAAGCATTGACATTGAGTCGCAGTCTTGCCAATTCACCTCACCGGCGGGAGAGCCTGGGGAACTTTTTTTTTTCTCCATTTCTAAAGGTTATATCGTGGGGACTTTTGTTTTGTTCATTAGGGCGGCGGCGGCGGCGGCGGTGAACGGGGGAACTAAGCGCCAACTCGAGGGCGATCTAGGCAGCAGCGGAGGAAGAAAGCGGTTTCCGATGCTAAAATATTTTGTCGAAGGAATTTTTTTGAGTGATCGTTATCCCGATCTTGCATGTTTTTTTACGGGTCGAAATTGACTTTTATTGCCGGCAACATTGAATTTCTCCGATGGAACGCGTTTCCCCCGTATACGTAATAATATGCCTGGCTGCTCAACGGATATCTCGGTGATGACAAAAGAAGACGTTTGGAAAAGAAAACAATCGATGCGTTATCCCGCCGTTGAAACTGCGAGTCTCCGTCACCAAGATGTCACGAATATATCAATAAATAAATCGGCTTCGATGGGTGCGTACGCTAGTTAGACCCTTTTTTTGCAAAGCTTCGACATCGCGATCCTTCGTTTATTCCAAGTGAAAAATGTGACAATTGGCTCGCGCGGGCTGAGGAGACGACGCGCCACCGGGAAAGCTTGGCGGAGCCAAATGTCCCCGCAAAACGGATCGCGATTGAGTGTATTTGCCAGGAAATCACTATTTTCGTTGGCCAACGGGAATCGTGCACACGTTCGCCGCGCCACGTTTTTCCATTGAGCGCGAATCGCGAAAAAGTGCTCTGCCGCCTTGTATTTCTTTCAATCGATCACGCATACACACACACACACACACACTTCCTAAACTAAAAGAGAACAAAGGAAAATAATGACAGTGGTAGCGCATATTTTTCCGAATTTTCCATCGTACGAGACAACTCCAACAGCCGGAGACGCTTCGAGCGTGCGAAAATTGTGGAAAGGCCTTCGTTCACTTTGGACGTTTAGATTGTAGCACGTATATTTATTCTTATGAATTTAGCGGCGCAAAGCCCGGTCTGCCCGTTTTTTTTGCCAGGCAATTGAGGAGAAGGAGGTACCGAAGAGTCATCGTTGGAGTATGCGGCGCGAAACGACGGATGAGACGAGAGGCAGGCGCTCTCCGCCGCGAGAAGAGGATGCCACGGACGAGGATAGTCGGAGAGTGCTCTCCGCTGCGCGTCCCGTGGATATACGCACCGGCGATGAAAACACGGAGAGAAAAATTGTCGCTCTGAGATCGGTACTGAAGCGGGATCCCCTCGCAGCTGATTTGAAATGGTCGCTGTTCGTAGCGGCTTGCAACACTTATCGTCATCGCTCTTGTCTAATGCCGTTTCCCCCCTTCTTTACGAAAAACGAGTGCAGGGATATCGAAGCGCTGGTAACGAAAAAAATATGCCTACTTTAGTCCGATTTTACTCGTTCGACGTATTCTACCGGCGTACGACGTTCCAGAGAGTCGCCGTGGAAGCGATACCGCCTTTGGCTGTACTTTTTCGACGATCCAACGAGACGGACGCTTGCGAAAAATACGACACGGCTGTCCAACTTTTGTACTGGCTGTTGGCGCGCTCCGACGACCCGTACATAACCAGCGTCGATAAAAAATCTGTAAGACCCCGAGGACACGGAGAAAAAGAGAGCTTGTCGCGAGCTGGCTGAAAAAATTATTAGCTCGTCGGATGCGTAATCCAAAGATTTGTTTCCAGTACCGTAGCGTGTTGCAAAGGGTGCCTTCCGAAATGTCCATTCAGGGACCAAATTTGATATTTCAAGTAGGAAAGACGAAAAATTCCGTCAGAGAGGAAAGATGGAGAGTCGCTTCGCGGACTTTCTCAACGTTTTACGCTTATCACGGGAGTCGCTTGGAAAATTTTCACTCCTTGTTGCATTATGGAATACAAAGAAGCATGTGCAAGGTAAAGAGCGAAAGGCTCGCGCGCTTCGATTCGAGATCGATCGAGGCTGATAAAGAGAGTAAGAAAATTTGCGTGTACGCAGAGAGGAATGTTCGGCGATGGGATATATTTGTCGAGCGAGCTCGGAGTGAGTTTGCCGTACAGTCCTGTCGGTTACGGATGGGGCGCTAGTATACTGGGTAGCGAACTTAGTTGCGTCGCTCTCTGCGAGGTAATCAACCATCCCGACGTGAAGCGCGGCGACAGAGGTAGACCGATCGCCGAGGCGATTCTCGATCGCAGGGGCGACTTTCGATTGCGACAAATTTTATCTATCCTATTGCCGCAAAATTGTCTCTCAGCGATGATATTATTTCAGAAGGCGACGGAAGAAACATAGTCGAGGGCTCGGTTGATGGAAAAATTCCAAAGAAATATTATTTCGTGCAAAACAGCGAACTAGTCAGGATACGTTATCTTCTAGTCTACGGTCAAGGTTTCTCGAGATCCAAGTGAGCCAAATTAACGATCCTTTTTACAATCGAATACCCAACGTCCATTGTGACGAGAGTTTGTATTTCAGAAAGTCCAACGATCGCGGTCTGGTTGCTTGGTTCAAGCGCAACAAGATGCTGACGTTTGTGCTCGGTTATGCGGTCTTACTGGCTTCGGTCGGTCTCACACAGAACAAGAACGTCGAAAAAATTTACAAACTTGTCAGCGAAAAAATTGGATTTCAATGATAACCCGAGGCTTTTCTCGCAAGCACGTCAATTTACCCGTTACACTAAATTTTCGGTATCTTCCAAAAATTCCCTTTTGGAATTATACCGCACGGCGGCCTGTACTTTTTCTGCATTTTTCTTATCTCAGTTATTTTTCCTCGATTTGGTTCCGTCTGTGTCGAATTTTCCTTACTTTTTTTTTTCTTCAACAAACATTCGAAAACTCGATTAAAATATTATGTTATTTTACCAATCGCCAATGGAGAGTTCCGTCGTCTGGCGTAAAGCCCAAATCGGGACCTCGGTGCGCGAATTCTTTTTCCTTTGTCAAGTTCCGAGATTATATCGGATATCAATTCCTATTGGTATCGACAATTATTTTCAGATATGATTAAAGATCATTGGGCGGTAGGCATAAAAGGAGTGTTTATCCGCCGAGTTAAAATACATTCGCGAGTTCGGATTATTCTGATTTCGTCAGACTTGTTCTCTCGGAGACACCCTCCCCCGTATCTGTATAATATCGGGTTCGAGTGCTTCAGAGCCGCGGATTCAAATCGGCTGACTCTTTGCAGCATGCGGTTTAAAAAGAAAATAAAATATACATACGAAAATACCCTCAAGGTAATTTGAATGGGGCTAAGGGCAGAGAGAGAGAGAGAGAGAGAGCGAGACGGACGGCGAATTTCTTATTTCGCAGCACCTCAAGCGCACAATCACTTTTATCTTCCGAAAAGAAACACCTGCAGCGATATTTACGCAAACCGTTTGGAGAGTGCATAAATTCTTTGAAGTTATCATGATTTACGGATACACATTTTTTACGTCGACTAAAGAGAAAGCAATAAAAAATAAATAAAAAAAAAAGACGCGATGGAAATTTATTTTTCCTCAAAAACGACAATTTCGTCCCAAGCTCATCAGAAAAGGGAAGTTTTATTTATTTACTTTTTTTTTCAAAAAATTATCTTCTGATCAAATACAGAGTTAAAGATGTCCAATTGCCATACGCTGTTGCCTGTGGCATCCGGTGGATACATGAAACGGGACTCTGGGGGAAAAAAATCAGTTGCAGAGAAAAAAAACTATTGGAGAAATGCACGCGAGAAGATGTCGCTTACCGAGGAGACTTTGTGGAATATTATTGTTCGGTTGATTGTTCTTTGGACATATCGCTTCGTCCCTCTGAAAGACGAAGAAAAAAAATTTTCACGACGAAACGAAGGAAATAAAAATATGACGAAAACGTCGTTTCTGTGGCGCAAAACTATTGATACATCTCGGAAGAAGAATAATACAACATTGTTCGAGTGTCCAAAGTACCGGGACGCTGATACTTGAATAATATGAAAAAATAAAGAGAAAGAACAAACGTACCGTATCGAGAGAATCGATCGACGATTTCGTCCAAATTTCACTCTTGCTATGTTCGATGAATTCTATAAATTCACCGAAAGTCTTTTGCAATTTTTCGGCCGCTTCGTCGCGTTCGAAATTCAGCAGCATCTGCGTTACCAATTTAACTTGAGCTGCGAAAGACAAAAAGGCGTAAAATCTCGAAGAGGATACGTGTAAAAATCAGAATGAGGATCGACTCGAGTACCTTTGTCGGCACAAGTAATCGTTATTATTTGATGCAGAGCTCTCACGAGTGCGAGATCTTCGAAGAAACTTCCCTCTTTGATGCTCAAGAGCTTTCGCTCCTGTTTTCTGCGATTTTTGCTCGACCGGTACGTTCTCCTGGTAATAAAAAGAAATTGCAATATAAAGTCGAATAGTTTGGAAGGAATAGTCGAGGAGGAGAGGAGGTGGAGGATTACCCGGAAGTGCGGGAGCTTCGGGATGTCTGACTGGCGAGGGAGCCGGTAACGCTGCTAGTCTCGCTCAACGAGTCGTTGATTCGACGACCGCCGCTTGGATAATCAATATCTGTCCCGAGTGTTTCGTGGATCCGGAGATCTCGCGCTGCGTTCTCTCGTCTCACCGTAGCCAGACGTATCTTGTGTTTCTCAAACTTGTCTCTGTTGTGACTGGTCGTGAACAAAAGATACGCCGCGTGCTCCTCGACTCCGGGTTTCACGTGAGTTTCTGAAAAATCACATCGAGACGATTTGATCGTTTAAGAAATTCGCCAACGTCCCAAGCTCTCGGCGCATAATCGAGAGAAAGATCGAAAATAATGCAATACCGATGAGATCGAGTCGTTTCATAGAGTGCGCTATTCTCATCGCTTCGCGCCAATGTTTACCCTCGCACAATACCGAGACCGCATCCTCGTGCTGCTTGAGATACGTAACGAGAATTTCGGCCGCATCGCGATACTTTTTTTCCTCGCTCAGACGAGACACCAATTCCTCGTATAATTCCTGCATGTCTCTGAGACTGAAAAAAAAAAAAACGACATATTCGTCAAATCCACGTTCCTCTTTGGCTAGACGTAACGAGGACTCACCCCAAATCCAATTGCACGGCAACGATGATAACGTCCTGCCAACTTCCAGCCGCTTTGTACGCGCAGAGGGCACTCTCGAGCTGTCCGCTTCTCGAGAACATGATTCCAGCTTCGTAATATTTTTCTCTCTTCATCAACACGTCACCGTACACATTGGCAATATTTCTGTACTCCTCGCTGTTGTTTGGAAATATCTTCAAGGCGCTCCCGTACATATCGTGATCGCGAATAAACTCGAGGCACTCGTGAAAGTTGCCCGGAGACTTGGCGATATGACCAAGAGCCGAGTCGTATCTCTTGAGATCCTTGTCGATTCTGTACTTCATGTAATTTATTTCGAGTTTTTTCAAGTCGTCGAGGAGCGGTATGTATTCCTTGGGATCCTTTTGCGACTTGGAAGCGACGAACAGCGCGAGCTCGAAATCGTACATACCCATTGCGATATCGAACAAAACGTTTACTTCGACCAGATAGAGCAAGTATCTCAGGGCATCCTCGGAGAGAGATCTTTTGCCGCGCGTCGAGCTATCCTCGCGAGACCTGATATCCTTGATTTTCCTCAGAGCCGCCTCGAGCCCGTCAATCCGCCGATTTTTCACGAGACTCGTCAGCATCGGTTGCACGAGGTTGCAACGATCCTCGCGGGATTCCATCGCCTCGCGTAAAACTTTACAGACTCGATCGACTTTTCGTTCGCGCAGCGGCAACTCGCCGCTTGGATTCGAATAATTCCGACGGGTGGTGTACGCATTTTTGTATATCGTGTCGGTGACGTTTTCTTCCTGCAGCTCGGAGAGAAAGAGATTGAGAAAGGTGGCATTTTGAAGATCGTCGATGAATTTTTCGGCATTGGCGAGGAAAGAGGACGGATCGTGATCGTAAATGAGATTGAGGTTTATTCGTTGCTTTCGCATCATGTCGAAGGCCTCGGAATAATTATGATTGTCGAGATGAGTTCCGATAATGTGCAACGAGAGTGCCCTCGGTTGTATACATTCCAAATTGCCCCGTGGCATTTGTAATATCGTTCGAGCATCCTTCGATACCGCGAGGATCAAATTCGACCCACGTTCGACGCGTCTCACGCTCAGCCCCGAATTATTTTCCTTCTCGTTGCAACAGCTCTCCCACGGCTTTGTCGTTAGATCCTGGCTTATCCGACGAAATCCCTCTTCGTCGAGTCTCACGCATACCAGGCTGTGCTGAAACGTCGTTAGAAGCAAAAATTCCGAATGTACGAAGAAACTCGTGACGTTACTCGCAATCTCGTTGCCATCGACGAAAAAACGTCCTCTGCTGGTCAACGACAGTATCACGTGGCGATCGTCGATTTCAATAATCTCGAGGAGCGAACACGATTCGGGAATTTGCAGGGAGGTCGGTACGATACCCTCGCCCGTTACGTACTTGAGGACGCTCTTTCCAGCCACGATGTAAGCAACGTTCTCGTCCGGCGACGATACCACGTGCTCGATCCAATCGTCCAACTCGTGCACCTCGCTGTTCAATCATTTCATTTCATTTTCTTTTCGCCCCTACGAACAAACGTAATCTCCTCCGTCCCCTCCGCTATTCCCTATTCCGGTCATATTACAAAATTTCTATTACCGCGCAACGACTCGGCCCTCCTTTCTAAAGTCTTCCCCCTCGAGATCCAGAACGCACAGAGAGCTGTGCGCGTCTGAGGATGCCGAGCACAGTACAACGTGTTCCTTGAACCACAAGAAGTGATGAAGCGAATAAGTTTGCGCCTCTCTCACCGGACCACCGCTCCTCCACTCGATCTCGTACGTTCGAACGTTATTGTATTCCAAAAGGCGAGGAGACGTCTGCACGGAAAGAAAACGTTGCGAAACAATTGCGTGATAATGAATTTGAAAAAAAAAAAAAAAAAAAAAAAAAAACGTTTGTCGAATCGTGCATACGTGGGAGCGAAGACAGAGCGCCAATCGGTTGTCGCTGAGGAGGCACATGAAAACATTGGAATCTAGCCACGAGTCACCGCGCACGTAAGCGGGCGCGAAAACTATGGAATTAACGGTCTCGTTGAACCGAACGTTCGTATGAGCCATCGGTGGTGGTACTATGCCGACGCGAAAACCGGTCAGGGCGGCTTCTCGTCCATCGATGACCGCGACAACCGCCCTGTCGTTTTCCCCGAGACCACGACTGTGATCGACGCTCCAACGGAAGGTATACGTCATCGTGTTCTTTCTCGTCAGTAGGATCAATCTTTTGCCGGCTCGCGGTGCGCTGCTCCACGTAAAATAAACGAGAGGGTTCGTGTCGGGGAATTTGATCGTCTGCTTCAGATACCAGTGGTAATTGTTCTCGGTCCACAGTTGCAGACGCGTTTCGGTGCTCTCGTTCTCCCTCAACCAAATGCTCAGAATTTCCGAGTCGCGCGACCACTTCATACCGATTATTGCCTGCGATGAAAAAATTGGATTACCCTGCCATCGTACGATCGAAACGACGAGGAAAAGCGGAAGGATCGAACTTACTTGAATTTCCTTTGGTTTCGAGGGAAAAGTCAGCTCCCTGTGCTTCAAGCCGTTTTTCTCGAAAAATGCGATCGCGCGTCTGTCCGGCGTTAACAGGCTCGCCGCTATTACATTTCCCGAGGGTTTCCAAGCTACGACGGGCTCCATGCCCGCGGTTAGCTCGCCGGTGCACGCGAGTACTCCCTCGCGATTGAA
The DNA here is from genome assembly GCA_963932345.1 of Ophion ventricosus. NCBI lineage: Eukaryota > Metazoa > Arthropoda > Insecta > Hymenoptera > Ichneumonidae > Ophion > Ophion ventricosus. The sequence goes on along the minus strand of OZ010711.1, from coordinate 39,457,811 downwards.
TATCTTCAAGAGTCTCGCCGGAGATTCGCGTCGGACGAAACTCACGGCGAACATCGTGCCGTCGCCCCGCCAACTTATACGCGGCTGTCGGTCGTCGTCGGGGTTTTCGCCGATTACGGCTCTGTTCGCTTTTGCCGCGGCTTTGCCTTCCGAACCGTGAAACTGCGTCTCCTTCTTTCCCCATCCCACGCTTATAAACTCGTTCTTTCCGTATTCGCCCGAACATAGATCCACCTGTGAAATAAAAATGCTCCGACGAAGATGCGACGAGTTTCGAGTAGTGCTTTCGGTACGCTATTTATAAATACCTTGGATACGACGTGGAAGTTGGAGACGGTAGTGATTACGGTATCGTCCGCAGTGACGAGTACAAGAATTTCTCGATCGGGACTGAGCTTTATACATTTGAGTGCCTCTGTAATACGATTGGTGGCTTCTACGCGCAGCTTTGGCTCCGTGTCGACGGAGACTACGGCACCCGTGTCGTAGGCGCACCACAACTGGCCAACTCCGCTAGAATATTCCAGGCCTACGGGCCTTCCGCCGCATTCTTCGTCATCCAAGTCTATAGCTGCAATTTTGAGGACGTCCTTGGAGGAAATTTCCCAGAGTCGGGTTTCTCGCAAGACGTAAAGTAGATCGTTGTCCGGATTGACGCAACAGAGGACCCGTTCGTCCAACGATTGCCGCAGCTCGAATTCATCGTCGGTGAAATTTTTTACAATGTGGCTCTGAACCGCGAGGTTCCTCATTGTACACGGTGGCAACTACCGACGACCTGGCGACCGCGTGTGTTTTGAAATTTTCCTCTCACCTCGACCGTCATACGCCCCAACACTTCTCCTCTTTCACGCTCAGAGATTAAACCGACACAGCGCAGCGACAATTACATTTTATGTTAAACACATATTTTATTCTCGCGGTTAATTAAAAAATCACGACTATCCCAACTCGTATAGGTTGAGCGAAATGCGTGCTCCGAGTTCCTAGGGATATAATTGTTTACGAGTCGAGTCCATGCTAGTCTCCGAAAATTCAGAGACGCCAACTGGCTCCCGACCCCGATCTCAAAGCCGCGTGTCACACGTTCGATCGGTAAAAATTCTACGGCCAAGTTTTCGTCCTTCAACAGAGGGGAAGGTGTTTCTTTTATTTTATTCCGAAATATCAGCCATCTCGGAGAAAACTGGGGGTGCGTTCGCCTCGGGCGCCTACACACTTACTTTAGGAGTGACAAAGAGATGAAGTGGGAACATTTTTCCTAATTTTTAGATATCTCTTTTAAAAGAAACCCCAAACCTCGGATTCAAAACTACACCTTCAATATGTTATTTTATTATAAATAGGCCATCCAAATTAATTGAAAACAATTTGCGTGAACCCTGTTAGCGCGATCCATTTTTCAGAAATTCTCACGAACAACTGGTAACCCGAGTAGCAATATTCAAAAAGTTGTCCAAAAGCTCGTCCAGTCATCTACCTAATGACTATCCGGAGGTTACCTTCAAGTTGAAGACCATCCAAAAAGATAACTGTTGAACACGTATGGGTAACTTCCAAACGGATATTGCTACCTGGAAAACCGCAGTGTTTTCGTTGTGCTCAAGAGGCGTAACTTTCGAAAATAAGCGCGCTCTTAACGCTCACGCTTTTCCTGGCCCTACGTCGGAAAAAGCGTTAGTGAGTACAATATGGCAGCGGTTATGATGTCACCCGTGACGTCATAAATGTTTGTGTAAGCTAGCAGAGCGTCAAGTCGAACGACGTGGAGTGTGTTCCGATATACACTGTGAAACTGCGAGGTATGACGTGTGGTGTGCTCCGATACACACTGTGAGTACTGTAAGGTATGACGCAAACTCGCAGTGTACTATGGCGCAGTTCCGTTTTTAAGGGATCATCACAGTGTGACCGCCCGAATAATAGCCGATTTTCGCGATTTTTTTTAGGTGGATAGGATAAGTTAATCGGTCTAATGTTTTTTTTCTTCACAAATTGAAGCACCGATAAAGAATACAAAGTGATGTTTTTTTTAAATTTCTTTATTTATTGTTTAACATTGTTTTTATTTGCGAAAAATTGCGTCGGAAAAAAATGGTGTCCCATGGTGGCCAAGATTGCGGCCGCAAATTTGATCTGAAACAAAAATTTCAAAATGATTATTAATCTGTAGGAAAGCCGCCATGTTCCCATGGAGGTTTTTTTTTTAAGTAAAATTTGAAAAAATGCCGGCGGTTCGAACAAAATGTATCAAATTTAGCCTTTTTTTCGACAGTTTTTCGTAAAAAAAAAATAGGAAGATTAAAAAAATAGCTTCCATAGCAACATAAGGAATGACGTGAAGAATGTTCTGTTAAAATTTCAAACGGATAGCTTGAAAACTCTTCCTCTGAGAGTGGCCACCGTTATGAAAAACACCATTCCGAGAAAAACGTGTTCAAAGCTCGGAGTGTGGGATTTTCAGATAAATCGTCTACTTACGATTAATCGGCGATGCCAGGTCCATACAATATTCCTTCTGCTTCCTCGAATTGATCGTTTTTGGCAACAAATTCGTTTCCCCGAGCTGTCCTGGCATCTTTGCTGTCCAAAGAGCTGCGACGGTTCGCAGTTGCGATGCGCTCTGCTTTGTACTTAGCGGCCAAGTCCGCGCGGCTGCCGGTCCTATAGCGACTCCCATTGTCTCGAGGATTTTTAATATTGGATCGTACCCCTCGTTGAAGGTACAAGCTGCACAATACGTCGCAATTTCCACAATTTCTTTCCCACAGAATATATGTTTGGGAGCGAGTTGCCACACGCAATTATTAAAACTCTCATTATTGTTTTGAGTCTTTGCGCCCGTACACGTCTCTCTAACAAATCGTCTGTTGTCAAATCTTCGTAAATCGGCTTCAAAACCTCTTGGACATCGTCGTCGAGCGCTGGTGGATGAGAATATTTTTCCGGAAATCCCTTGGCCTCAGCTTTGCGTCATTCGCACCACGAATCTTCTCCCGAAGGACAAAACTGATGCTGGGGGTTTGCATCGGTTGAGCTTTTGTGTCAAAACGTCGCCCATGTCGCTTTTCTCATATTTTCAACGGTATCGGAATTTCGACGAACCGCTAAGCCATAATACTGGGAAAGATTTTTTAACAACTTTAGTGTTAATTGGGCTTTTTTCGGGTCGTCCTTAGCAGGTTATATAGTTGTATTTTTTTTTGCTTTCGGAGTAGTCGAACGACTTCGTTTTTTGTCCGGTTCAGTCTTTATTTGCTTGTCGGCAATTTGCTTTTTGGCTTTCTTCGTGCACGTGCACGTGCAGGTAGGAACAGGGCTAAAGGAATAACGGTTGAACGGGGAGCCGGGGCCGGGGTCTGTGACGCGCAGTCCGCGCCAGGCCTCGCGCGCCAATCACTTTTTCTAAGAAAGGCTGTAGCGACCGAAATAATTCGAATTTCGATCTAAAAATTCGACAGAACATTTATAACCGTGTATACTATCGGAGAATGCAAAAAAAAAAATCGAATTTTTGAAAATTTTACACTGTGATGATACCTTAATTCATACACCGGTGGATAGTTGAAAACGCAAGACGTTACAGTATATTGGCGAGTATAAGTGTTCAGCACTGTAGCGGGATTCCGTAACTCGTTATAACTCGGTAGCAACGGTTCTCGTTATCGTTAGCTCGCTACCGTCAATGAGAGGCGTCCCTTCTGCTGTAATCCTCAATGCCATTGGCTGTCGCTAGATAACGATAACGAAAACTGTTGCTACCGAGTTATAACGAGTTACAGAATGTCTACAGTAGTGGGATACCGTAATATATATAATACAACCAGAAATCTGGTTTTAAATCCCAAATGGTTCATTAGCCGCTGAGAAGCGGCTAAAAATAGAAGAAAATAGTCGTTTTGCAAAACCGGCCGTACAGTGGGCAAAATAAAAAATATTGACTCTTGCTATTCGAAAAGCTCCATCGGATGTAAAATTGATCTTTTATTGCAGAAATGCCAGTCCCGCCCGTTAAAAATGAATATTTCATAAAAAATTTCTCCGAAATATGCCCCCATTGTGTTTTTTTACTTGCAAAGGCTTTCTTTTCTCAAAAGAATCAAGATAGCCGGATAAGACCAGCAACATTCTCCGAGTCTATAAAAATCCGTTTTCGAAGCCTGGTTACGAAGCCCGTTAGTACAATCGCGGCTGATACGCCGCGTCGTCTAAAAATGGTAAAGCCATAATTTGGGTATTTAACATGTCTGACTCTTTATTGCATCGATAACGAGTAATTCGTAATCGCGCTCGAATTTAGTAATTTTACGCTTTCAATAGAAAGAACTGCAGCAGCGTCGTACGACGAATATACGCGTGTTCGCGGTTATTCACTTGGCAGAGGCCGCCTTGAATCTTTGACCGATATCGTTCCAATTGGCGATCTCGAATATCGCTTTGACGTAATCGGGTCTGACGTTCTTGTACTGGAGATAATAAGCGTGTTCCCAAACGTCGATACCGAAAAGAGGCACGAGGCCGGTCGTTGCCTCGAGCGGATCTTGATTCGCGCAAGTCGCGACTCGAAGCCTCTTCTCCTTGGTGTCCCACCCGAGCCAACCCCAACCGGAACCTTGTATCGCGACTGTGCTCTCGGAAAGGCGTTTCTTCATTTCTTCCAAACTACCAAAATCCTGGACGATCCTCTTGAGGAGCGTTTCTGCAAAAAATTTGGAGGCATACGCGCTCCGGATAAAAGGTGAGCGCGGAACGTCGCGGCGGATAAAAAGTATCGCGCGGACTTGCATAGATCCATTTAGCGAAACTAGTTAAAAGATGAGAGCTAGAGAGTATCGGCGTCTTTAAAAACTCGAGACCGACGGAAGCTTCGACGCACCGTCAGGCTTTGTGGAGTCGGGAGACAAATTGGACCAGAATATGGTGTGATTGAGATGCCCGCCGCCGTTGAACTTGACGGCTGGTGCGAGCGCTATTTGCGCCGATACGTCGCCCCTGGACACGGCATCCTTGAGCTTTTCCTCCGCGACGTTTAAATTGTTGACGTACGTCGCGTGATGTTTCGAATGATGAAGCTGCATTATCTCGGCGGATATTATCGGCTCGAGCGCTTTGTAGTCGTAGGGTAGATTGGGAAGGGTATGCTTGCATCTGCCGATCGTCTCCCCCTTTCTGCAACATCGACGAAATATTTTGCTTCTATCGTACATCCGAACCAAACAGAAATTTGTTAGAAATCTGAACAATTTGTCTCAATTCCGAGATTAAATGCCGATGCGAGGCATTGTTTTTTTTCCTTTATCGCTAGCTTGTGCGACGTTGACGAACGAACCTTTGGAACGTTACAACAATGAATTATTTAATAATAATTAAATCTGAACAATTTGTCTCAATTCCGAGATTAAATGCCGATGCGGCGAGGCATTATTTTTTTCCTTTATCGCTAGCTTGTGCGACGTTGAAGAACGAACCTTTGCAACGTTACAACAATGAATTACGCCACAACAGTGGAATGAATTATTGTGTAATTTCCAATTAAAGAATTCCTTTCATTTTCCTTATCGTAATTGCTGTATTGCGGTAACGCAGTAAGTTTTTTTCGTTTGTTTTAAATTGAAATCTAACGGCGTGGAAAATGGGGTTATCAATTACATAAGTAGCGCAAAGATCCGCGCCGGTAAGTTATTATGGAGAAAGACTCACACAGCAGTGGCGACGACCCGTCGTATCGCGAACATCTTCCTTTCGAATAATCTTTGGAAGGCAACGGTCAACGATTTGTTCGATGTAAAAAGTATCAAGTTGATTCGAAGCCGGATCAATTGTTAAGCCCACATAACAAGTGGAAAGTGACGTTCGCTCGAAAAACTTAGGGCCCGTGCTCATGAAATGGAGCACGCGACATTTTGCACACCGGATCGGGGAACGACGATAATTTATAAAGATTTTTCACATCAGTGTTAGGGCGTTCGCACACTGCACGCGATTTGTTACGAGCGATATCCAATCGGAGCTCTGATATTCCAGAAAAGCCCTAGGAGAGGGGAGCTCCGATTGGATATCGCTCATCGCTCATCGCAAATCGCGTGCAATGTGCGAACGCCCTTATCCCGGAGGCAGATTGAGAATGGATTCGCGAAGTTGCCGAGTTAGAGCGCGAAATTTGAATTAAGATTCGCAGAGTGAGTCTTTGATTGGCTTCCACGTGAATTCCGAACACAATTTAATAACAATTGGGAATTTAGAGGATTTTTAGGTGCGTGTTTCTGGATTGAGAGATGGGTTCGCCCGAAGGATTGATCGTTGATTTAATAAAAAGTTTAGACGCGTAGATTTGGTCTTAATTCAGATTATTAAGTTTATTAACCTCTTATTCATACAAACTTATAACTCGGTACAAAAAGATACGCCTATAATTGTTCAACGAAAACGGAGAGCAAAAGGGTTTAATTTTGTAAGTCGGCTATTCGATTCGGAGATCAAGAATCCTTCGTGAAAGGAAAAATTAGGAAGGTTTTATTTTTGGGGGAAGGAGCTTTTGGGGAATGCAGTTTTGTTGTACGTAGCTTAGGGATTGGATAATGAGTAATATGAAATTAGGTCGACTTCGGTGATAGGTTGGCATGACGTGGGCGAAATTTTTATTCATTTATTAATTAGAGCGCTGCTGTGATTAATGCAGTCGTTCTGTCTCTATCGTATAGATTTGGGATGTATAGGTTTCTCTATAGGAGCGGATTACGTGATTTGACTCGCACGAGTTTTCTTTGTTGGGTGGATTCAGGTGGTAGGACAAAGAGGGATTACGTGGCGGAGCTTTACCTCTGGGTTCCTGTTTAGATGGTCGCGAGAGTATAATTTCTCATCTTTTGAGGTGCTAGTGTATTGTGTTTGTCATCGGCTGTGTTTATGAGAGGCAGGCGATGGCGACGCTCTTTGCCTTTGGTCGTCTGAGAATTTTGGCTAACGCTTGATTGCGGCATTGATATAATTTATAGTTCGCTGGTCGATAAATGGAGAAGCTCTTTTGTGCGCATATGTAAATTCGGCGCGTTCTGAAATGAACGGGAAAAAAGTGAGGCTGGGAAGTAACATCAGCACGATATGAAAGACTCGCGGTTAAAAACTCTAGCGAATCATTCATTTTTTCATTTCACTTCTGGACGCGAACGAACGCGCAAAGATGGGGAAGAACTTGGAAAGTTGAGTTTTTCGCAGTCAACTTCGCGTCGGCCAAGCACGCGTCGAAAGCTCGCTCAACTTGTTAGCGCCCTGACCTCGCAATTTGAATTTTTTTTCTTTCCAATCCTTTTTAAATCGTTTGTAGGTGATAGAAAAATAAAAACGACTTTTTGTGCAGGCCTTCGTTAAAAAGAATAAATAAAAACGAGCGGCTGTGAGCGCGATTTGGACCGTACCCAGTTAACGCGACGTCGCCACGTTTAACCTACAAGTTTCCTTCATCATGTCCGAAAACAAACGATTCGAGCTCAAAATTCACATTCTTTTTCGAGTATTATTAATCAACGAATTAGATAAACGACTTAATTATTTTCCACGACATTACTAACATTATTAACACCGTTTTGCTCAGTGTGTTTGCCTCAATCCCGGTATTATTTTTCGCCCTATAACTGGTGTTTACGAGTTGACACGTGTACTGCCAAATGAATAAAGATTCAACTCGAACATTGAGAATCCCCGAAAGTCTGTTGTTAAACTGATTAATTTTGTGGACAGTTAACGCATCCTAGATTAATCTCTCGGTCATATAATTTTCAATCGTCTACAAACATTTCGATTTTAGTCTCGAAACTCCTTATTAATTCGAATATTCGTCACTTACATACGATTCCACATCGCAAGAGCCCTCCAAACAATGTCAATGGTGATGGAAATAGAAAATCGGCCTCCCTAACTCAACGCTCATTTGTTGTTTCTATTTTTCAACGGAGGGCTGACCCAACAAACGTTCCAATTGTTCAAACAATCACCACCTACGAACGACTAGAAATAAAAAAAGAATTGAAATGGAAAAATCGTGGCGCCAAATTTACCTAGCTACCGTGAAGCGGAAGGTTGGTTTTACAATTTTTAGCTAGTACGGCATTGATCTCTCCCAGGTCTTGACGGACAGCGAAAGCGGCATTATATCGGTAATTTACTAGCGTCGCTTTGGTGTTTCACCATGCTATTCGTGGAACGCTAGAAACAATTAGTAAATTAGCTCGAAAAATTGCCGCACCCGTGTACGATGGCGTTGCGCGTTCACCGTGAGCTGCGCTCGAGTTCTGCCTCTACAGCGTGCCACCTACCGCGATCCTCCGAAAAAAAGAAGCATTTCGCCATACTGCCCGAAATGCAACATGTCCGCCTAATGTTATTGAGAAGTTGAGAAAAGTTCGCGGCGAGAGACGTGCGCGCGGTATAACGGTGCGAGAGCATTAAATAAATTATCAATAATTGAAAATTCCGAGCGATTGAGTGAATTGGCGAGAGAAAAAGGCTAACGCACCGTGGCAGTGACGATTCACGGGTCGGAAGGAACGTCGAGTTATTTCGAAACGCGGTACGTTGAAACGTCGAAGCAAAGTTGAGGAAAAAAGTGCTCTCGGAAGGATAAACGCAACGCGCGGCGGGGGAAGGGGAAGCGCAGTGAGATGAGACTGATAAAATACATTACGTTTTGATCGAAGAGAGAGAGAGAGAGAGAGAAAAGTCTTAAAGGAACTCGCCAAGCAATTCGATATTAAATTGAATAATTGGATAATAAATGATCGAACAGCACTGAAAGTCCCATCGTGGAATTGAAAAAAAATATGAGTGCGCACGGGCAAAAGGTTCGTTCGCCGTGTCAGATTTATTTCCATTCACCTCACATACTTAAGTCCAATCTAGAACGAGAGAGACAACGCGAAGAGTTCGGATTTAGCAACCCAAATTCAAACAATAACACTATCTTTTCTACATTTGTGCCGTTGTTTTTATTTCCCCCCCCCCCCTTTTTTTTTTTTATAAATTTTCTCCATTAAGCGGAGTTTCCGACTTGGGCTTTGCCACTCAAAAAGCCAACGAATGGCTTCCCCTTGAAACATTTTGCGACGCGCTTCCACCTTTGTACACGGCGAAAGTACGGCGAAAAAAAAGAGTTTATTTTTTTATGTCGCGCGTTTATTTTTCCTATCAATTAATTCCGTATCATCGGGGGGTGGATGGATGGATGGATGAGGAACGTCGTACTTTTGTAGGTGCACCGAAGGACAGTAAGATTTTAAAACGCCCTTGGTTCAATTTTGTTCGGATCGAATCAGCTGGTCTACTGCCTGACTAACCTCGAGTCTGATTCCTCTACCCCCACTTTATTCTTCCATTACTACGATTCGCACGTTTTTCTAGGATCGAGGACAATAGCTCGTACTCACTGATTTGTGATTTCTTGTTTGTTCCGATACTTTGTCCAATCGGTATTACGATTGTTCGGATGAATAATGATTTTTCAGCTGTCGTACGCACGACTCGGGGGAAAAAAAAACGAAATTACGTTTTTTTTCTGCAACTTGTGTAATATATCATTAGTATTTGTTAAATTGTAAATAGATGTTTTCAAAATGTTCGATACATTACATTTTTTTCTCTGCCGTTGAATGTTAACAGTGTCGATGTCTCTTTGATTTCTTTTTTTTTTATTCCGAATGAGAAGGGGAGAAAAGAAAGCTTTAATTTATGCGAAGCATTTTGAAAGCGCTCGAAGATGAGCTTTCCTTAAAGGCCATTAAGGATGCTTAACGGAGAAAGAAAATCCATCGATTAAAAAATGTCATTCTCGTCTCGAAGTTGGTAGTCGGTATTTCTTTTAAGACGAGCGCGTTCTAATTCAACACGGTCGCGGGGGGGGGGGGGGGGTCACCCGATGATGAAAGTACCGAGAAGACGAACTCTCGAGAATTCATCGGACCCGGTTCCCCACAACGACGCGTGGGGTGTTCGCGCTGCGGTTATGTTTGGCAAAGAACACAAAAATATGCACGCGAAGGACACTTTTGTTTTCGCCCGCCCCCGTTGCTTCGCGCACAGGGATATACGTAGGATGACGCGCTGAAAATTGAAGAAAGACGCGATGAAGTGATGCTTCGGAAAATACGATGGAACTTTGCCAACGAGAAAGTTTTGCCCTGTTCCCTCCGGGGTTATGCGCGAGCTCTAGAACTAGATAATCAGACCGTGAACGGGATACGAAAAAATACATAGAATATAAAGAGTACATGCTCGTTTTATTCCATTTTACAAAGGCAACCAAAAATTGTATGGACTTTTTATTTGCTGCCTGCGCAATTGTCCACGCGTTTGTTCGTCCGACGCATAAATATGCACTCCCTTTTCTGTAACCTGATTACCCAATTGGCAAAATTCGAGTGTAAATAACGCCCGAGTTGAAAACAAAAAAACGTATTCGTTTCGCGCATCTGCATTTTTCATTCTCCATTCTTGAGAAATCTTCGCTAGTATTGGAAAAATAAACAAGGTAGCGTGTATCGTTTTTTTCCATCTCTCGTCGACTCGTCTCATCGAAGCAAAAGGGATAGAATCGTAAAAAAAACATTGTACATCCTCTAATAAGGATCCCAAAAGCGTCGGAGCGATCTGCCTCGCCTAGGAAAAAAAAAACCTCCAAGCGACGGAAAAAAATGCACGCTCGACACGATGCGACTATGCAAAATGCAGTGTAAAATTCTTTCGACGATACGTAACGTTACCACGTATCGTCCTTAAAATGATTTAATTTTGTCGGCGAACTCGACCATACGACAAAGTAAGTCTTTGGTTTGACGGGTCGTGTACAGATTTTACAGATTTGCCGTGGATGAAGAAGAGTTATGCGGCTTCGGGACACGATATATACACGATAAAGTGAATCGAGACTGTCGCAAGGAGAAAGAGGAGGATGTCGTTGAAACCGCGTATGGTAGATTTTCGCGAGACGTGGGACGTTCTTCGGGAAACGGTGAAGGGTGTGATAACACTCGCGGACGTACCGCGCTCCACGTGGAACGACAGATTTAGGTACGGAATCGAGGGAGAATTATTTTGAAAACAGTCGTACTCGACGTAGCTTAGAAAAGTCGAATTCGAATAAATGAAAGTTGGCTTGTCCTTACAGCGACGTTTACTCGCTATGCGTAGCTTATCCCGAGCCATTGGCGGATCGTTTGTACAACGAGACGAAGCGTTTTCTCGACAACCACGTATCGCAATTGTTGATGCGCGTGCGCGGACACGGCGAGAACGGCCTCCTGCAGGCTTATCATCGCGCCTGGAGCGAGTATTCGCAGGGAATAAATTATCTGCATCGTTTGTACTTGTATCTGAATCAGCAGCACATCAAGAAGCAGAAGCTGACCGACGCCGAAATTATTTACGGCGTATCGTCGACAATCGCGGCCGATTGTCAGGAACAAATGGAGATCGGTGAATTGGGTCTCGACATATGGAAGAAACGAATGATCGCACCGTTGAGGCGACAACTGATCGCGCTGCTCCTCGAGGGTATACACGCCGATCGTATGGGCGAAGCACAGCCCGCAACTCCCGACGTTATTTGCGGTGTTATACAGAGTTTCGTCAGTGTCGAGAAATACAAGATGAAGGGACAACTGGACGTAAGTCGAATGAATAATTACGATTAAAAATGCGTTTGCTGAAAGTTTGCCCGAGCTCTGCTCGTCCACTGGCATCAATGACTCAACGCTGCTTCGGCACTCGCGACGTTCAGATGTACCAGGAAATATTCGAGGGCCCTTTTCTCGAGGCGAGCGGTGAATTTTATTCCCGCGAGGCATCAGAACTCTTGCAACAATCGGACGTGACGCGTTACATGGAACGGGTAACTTGGCGGCTGAGCCAGGAGGAACTGAGGGCTCACAAATTCTTACATCACAGCTCTACGCCCAAGGTTCGTACTTTGCGAAGAAAATCCTGTTATTCCTTCCGTCCGTATCTGTGCGATGAGTTTTCATTTTTATCGTGTTTCCTTTCTCTCGCAAAGGTCCGTTTGTGTTGCGAGGAAAAAATGGTAGCCGCGCACGTTGCCTGGCTCCACACGGAATCCGATCTGATGGTCGAGCACGAGAGACGGAGGGATCTCGCCCTCTTGTATCCGCTCGTTCGACCTTTGCCCTCGGGACTGACACCGCTGGTGCAAAAACTCACTCAACATATAACCAAACAGGGACTAGAGGCGATCGGACCGATGCAAGGAGAAAACGTAAAGCTTTGTTCTCGTGCTTGAAAAATATATAAACGTTGTTGTGATTCGCTCGTCCCGAGGCGAAACGACACACGAATCGAAGAGACTCCCCGTACCACGCGGATATTCGTGTCGTCGAGAGAAAAAAAAAAATGTCACTCACGCACACAGGGCGTTGTCCGGATGGCAAGAGAGCCCCCCGCACCGTCTCGAAATTTCTCTCAGCGCGCGTCGTTTCGCCTTGATGGAAAAAATCTCGCGCCTCGTTGCGTCTATCCCGATACGCGCGAGTATTTTTATCGATGGCCATTGTACGTTTGTCTCTTTATTTTGGTAATTAGGTTCACACGCAGTTCGTCGAGAGCATGCTGGCCGTGCACGCGAAATATGCCGAGCTGATAAAGGACGTTTTCAAAGGTGAGCAAGTGTTTGTCGGTGCGTTGGACAAAGCTTGCTCGGCGGTTGTCAATCACAGGCCGGCCGCTAGACAACCAGTTCGCGCCCCCGAGCTCGTAAGAATCCAAAAGAAATATTATCAATCTTGTTTCCGCAATGGAAAGAACGAGGTCGAAAGATCCAAATGAATCGTGTCAAATAATGATTGGTGAATGTTTTTTGTTTTCCTCGATCGTTGGGCCCACAGCTCGCCAAGTACTGCGACTCGTTGTTGAAGAAATCAGCAAAGGGCGTTTCCGAGGCGGAGATTGACGAGAAACTTACGCGTTCGATAACGGTATTCAAGTACGTCGACGACAAGGACGTATTTCAAAAGTTTTACGCGCGTATGCTCGCGAAACGCTTGATACATCAGCAATCGCAGTCGATGGACGCGGAGGAGTCTATGATCGATCGACTGAAGCAAACGTGCGGTTACGAATTCACGAACAAGTTGCATCGCATGTTCACGGATATGTCGGTCTCGATGGATCTCAATACCAAGTTCACGGCGAGTCTGAGGGAACGAAACGCGGAGGCTCAACTGGGGATCGGCTTCGTGGTTTACGTTTTACAGGCAGGCGCATGGCCGTTGTCGTTGCCACCGTCCCCGGGTCCCTTTCACGTGCCCCAACAGCTCGAGCGCTCGATCCAGGCTTTCGAGAGCTTTTATCACGCTCAATTCAGCGGTCGGAAGATCACCTGGCTTCATCACTTGTGCCAGGGCGAATTGAAGCTAAATTACCTCAAGAAGCCTTATCTCGTAACCGTGCAAACTTATCAAATGGCGCTGCTACTCTTGTTCGAGCACTGCGACTCGTTACCGTGTCGCGAGGCCGCACTCTCGCTCCGTCTCTCCCACGAGCAACTCGTCAAACACGCCGCGAGCCTCGTCGATTGTAAGATACTGAAGAAAGCGACTGCTCCGACAACGACGGCCAGGGGTGCCGCTCGCACCGGAAACGACCACGACCACGACTACGACAAGGACAACACCGAGAATCCCGGTTCCGGTGCCAATCTCGACGAGGACACCGTTCTCAAGCTCAATTTCGATTATACCAACAAGAGAACGAAATTTCGAGTCACCGGTGCTCTGCAGAAAGACGCACCCAGTGAGGCTGAAGGAATACATCGCAGCGTCGACGATGATAGGAAATTGTATCTACAGGCCGCTATAGTGAGAATTATGAAGAGCCGAAAATTACTCAGACACAATCAACTCGTTCAGGAGGTATTTTTCTTCATTTTTTTTCTCCGCCTCAACGATTCTACAAAACCCCCTTCCATCACGGTATATTGCACTCTCTCTCTCTCTCTCTCGTCTCTTTACAGGTACTCAGCCAATCAAAAGTGACTTTCGCTCCGTCAATAGGAATGATTAAAAAGTGCATCGAGGCGCTGATCGACAAGCAGTACATCGAGCGTACGGCCAACAGTGCGGACGAGTATTCTTACGTCTCGTAACCCTGTGCCACATCCCCTCCCCCGTCCTATTACGCCTCGTCTTCGTCGTCGTATTTCCTACGCTCGTCCAATCACCGCCCCTCCTTTCTCCGCAAAACCCTTTAACGAGACATCACAAGAAAATAGCGAGTCAGAGAGATATTACCGACGATATTCGGATACAACCGCGAACTTATCGCGCCAAGGCCGCCGATACGATAAGCGACAATTGCGATCAAATTTTTCAAAAGAAGAAAAAAGCACTCTAAATTGACGAGAGAAGATGCTCTTTCGCGTCATACCGGTCGCTTCGTTTATTTAAATAACGCGATGCAGAGGAGGACTGATGAACAAGAGAAGAAAATAATTAAAATGTAATATATGCACACCGAAACAAAAAATCACAATAAAAAAAGATAACGTTACTATTTTATCTCGAAGTTACATTATTCGGTTTTTGAAATTAGTTGCTCTCGATATATACGATCTGTCGACTCGGATATGTTTTTTCATTGTTGCTTCGCATTTGCGCGATGAGACAGGGAACTGGTGGGTACGTTTTTGCCCTGAGTCTCAGTTGTCTTCACCTTTGAAAGTACAATAAAACTGCCTCGCGCACGGTAGTAGCGGCTGCGCGTCTAAACGGTCATACGGAATATCGTCAGGGTTGCCCACTAATCGCGCATCCACTACTGCCATTCCATCAATTTCGTAATTGTCAGTTATTTCGTAAACAAATAAAAAAATCTTGCTATCTTTGGTTTGGGCCGTTCGGAGCGAGTCAATTTTCTTCAAATTGCACTATATAACACGTTTATTCAATTTACGAAGAAAGAAAGAAAAAAAAACTCCGATTGGGAGTGCAACATATCCATACGAAAATCTATACTCGTATACTTGTCGATCGGTCGTAAAAAATCATCCGTTCGCTATGCGCGTCAATTCGAGTACTTCAACTCTCACAACTGTATTTCAAATGATGAGGAAAACATTTTCAATGTGAATTCAAGTTGAAACAGTTTTTCATACAATGATCAATGCGTGAGCTTTTCCACACTTTATTTCGAATACATTTTTTCCCAATCTTCACTTCGATGTGTATATTTTACTCGATTTCTTTGCCACATCTCAAGTGTTGCGGAACATTTTTCGTCGAAAAAATCCAAACTTCCAGAGAGGCGGCAAAAGAGAGAAGAAAAATAAAGAATCGAAGAGACCACGACCCGATGGAAATGTATGGCGGGTGGCCCAAAGGACACTGCCAAAGTCACACCAACGTCAACTTGAAAATTCGAAATAAGAATCTTAGATAATGACTGCGGCACTCCGAGTCTCGTAGCTCAACAAGTACTCGATGTAAAAATACTTGATCGCAGTGTTTCCAAATATGACAATCGACAAACAATGTGGGTTCTCATTGAAAAATTTCAACTCGATTTTCACATTATTCTTGCGGTATAACCCAAACTGAGACTCCTATCCCCCTCGCGGCCTCATAACAAAATAACTTTTATTTTAAATATTGTTTTTTAATAATGCGTACTTTATGAGATAACAGCTTGTAGTACTTTAAACGGGACAGCATATAAAAAATTCAACAATCGTTTTTTTCTACCGCCTAATATTTCACTATACGTGGGACGGAGCTGAAAAATTATCTTTCTCTATTTCGGACGACACATAGTTGGGAATATTTTTTTTTATAAAATAGTATTCTTTGGTCCTCGATATCATTAGCGTTAGTAGAGACTTTGTCTTTGATATAATTATCGACTAGAACAACACAAATTGTTTCGTTGCGTCGGACAATCTCGTTTCGTATTTTTTTAACTTTTTTTTTTTATTAGGAACGCGGTGTTTTGAGTTGCAAGAGATCGGGATCAAGAAGATTGTTGGGATCTTCGTTGTCCGGTAGTGTCTTGTTTCCGAGACCGTTGACAATGAGTGGAGAGGCGGTCGCGACGTTACCATACGGCGAAAAACCCGCCCATTCCATCCCAAGATAGATAGGCGGTGGGCTGCCCAGCGGCGCTTCCAATAACAGATGATCCGTCTGATGCTGTTGCTGCTGCTGCTGCTGCTGCTGATGCTGCTGATGCTGTTGTTGCTCCTGTTGTTGCTGCTGATGGTGATGATGATGATGATGATGAGATTGTTGACCACCCTCCTGGTGACAGTCAGACGTTTGCAAATGCGACGGGTTCATGTGATTGCCGAGCTTGCATTGCTTTTCCTGCTTTCGCCATTTGGCTCTTCGATTTTGAAACCATACCTGGAAAGGTACGCACGACTGAATAGGACGGTTGCGCCAGGAATAAGGGGGGGGGGGGGGGGGGGGTGGGTTTAATTCAACACGAGATGGCACACGCTGATAAATTATCAACATTCACCCACTCGATAGTTTTCGAGATTTTTTTATCGATTATTATCTCACATATCGCAATGGTCTGAGTATCCAGACGCGTGGATCCATAATTTGTTTTCTTGGTTTCGTAGAGCATCTTTGTAACTTTGTCATGTCCGTTCGATCAAGATGCTTGTGCCATCTTTTGGTTTGAAAATCATGAAATGATTCGTGAAAAGAACGTTCGGCGTGAAATTTCGAGTAAAATAATCGGCATACCGAAACGGCTTTTGAGTTGACAAAGGTCTGTCGATTATATTTTCGAAACTGTTGGACGAATGTTTCGTCAAATATTGATAATTATAGGTGTTTTAAAGATAATGTTGTTCAATAAATGGGATATTAATTCGCAAGGTTTTTCTTCACGAAATCCTCTTACTTGAATTTAAGCCAAAATTCACCTGTACTCGAGCCTCGGTCAGCTGAATTCTCATGGCCAACTCTTCCCTGAAGAATACATCGGGATAGTGTGTCTTCTGGAACGCCCGCTCCAGTTCTTCGAGTTGAAAATTGGTAAAAGTCGTGCGGTATCTTCGCTGCTTGCGTTTTCCAACGACACCCACCGAGAGCTGCTGACGTTCCTCGCTTCCCGGACTCGGCGAGAAGTCGTAAGCTGATCGTTCATTAATTCATTAACAATAATAATTATAATTTCTTGCACGAAGCGCAAAATTAATATTCGCAATAGTACAACTTTACTTCTTCAAGCGAAACGTCTCGGATTTTTTTTAAACAATAAAATAGATGAAAGGATACAAATGGACATCATTTGCAATTAGAGAAATAATAAAATAGCGGTGGAGGGGGGCTCAGAGCAGAAGAGCCTCTTCGGCCATCAGAAATCCTAAATACAATACGCCCGTATATTTAACGCGTCAACACCCTCGCCGCTATTGCTGGTCGTAAAACCATTAGACACTAACGATATTTAAGTTTATTCGTCGAGGGGAAACGCGGAGAAGAATAGGGCCGTCGCTCGCGGTACGTGGCCCGCTTGATGCACTTAGCAATAATTTAATTGAGCCGACGACTGGTCCCTAAATTACGTTACGATGAGCCCAAGTGTCGCGAGACGAGGCCTCTACTTCTCTTCTACTTCTCTTCCCGAGATAACAGACGCTCGGTGTCCAAGTTATACGCGTGTACGCACGCGTCCCTTCCAGACACGATCGAAAGTCGCGAGGTACCCTTTATCGCGTTCGGACCAGAAAAACGTTATCAACGACAAACAGAGAACGAGAGAGACAATGTATTTCCGCCCCGCGTCCCACGTAACGTTCAAGTTCGCGAGTTCTTTCGGGATAAAAAAAAACGTGATACGATCTTTGAATTGGTGAAGAAAAAAAAGGACGAACAGATCAACACTCAGGCGAACGAAGAAGATATATTTTTTTTTCCAAGTGCCGAAAATGGGGTCCGCGAACGTAACGAAGGGGTGAAAAAATAGTCTCTCAATACTGTTATTATTCCGAGAGTCTGACATCGAGTGTATACAAGCCCAAGATAAATAATAAATATAACAACGCGAAGGAAGCATCGGAGAGTGAACGAGTTATCTTCCGTATCAATTGGCCTGCTCAAGATTACTCGGATGGGTGAGTGACGCGTTTTCGTATAGCGAATTTACAAGCGAAACTCGGTGGAAGTGGATCCGCGCGGTTCGCCAGGGAACTGGATATTGCACAGTGTAACGAGTATTATTGTAAAAGAAGAAAAAAAAAGAAAAAAAAACAAACTACGATGGAGCGTCGCGAGAGAATAGTTGAAAATTGCGTAGTCGCGGCAAAGAGACTCACTGAATTTCGCTGGGAAACAAACGGACGAGGATTGTCCGGCAATGAGGCCAGCGAGGGCACTCGACTGAAGATCATTGACAGCGTTAATGTCGTCGACGGAGTTGCAACCGGCGACAATGGCACCCGAGGAAACGAGGGGATCCCTCGGCGAACCGACGAGGAAGAGCTGTCCACCGCCCGCCTCGTTTCCACTCTCATCATCGTCCTTCAAGTTCATCACTATGTAATCCTCTAATTCCGTTGCGTTTGCCACAACTCGTTTGGTTATTCGCGCCCGCACCGATATATCTTTGTCGAAGCTTTGAAGGTTTTTTTTGAAAATTTAATCGCGCTCCGGTTGAATATTGCGTTACAAGCCAGAGGAAAAAACAAAGGAAAAAAAAATCGGGTCTGCCGGTGACTCGGAAAAAAAAGTCTGTGGACGTGTTATGCAAACATATATTATAGTATGTATACGTTTATGTATATACATATGTTTTTCGTGATCAGAGGGAATACGATACGGACGGTTGTTTATAATCAAATAACCTAAAATCGTAGCACATAGCGGGTGAAACGTGTCTTGCCGAGAACTACATTACAAATTGTCCGGCCCATAACTCCCCTCGCGGTTTCCCTCCTTTTCCGCCCCTTGTCTCTTATTCTTCTTTGGCGCTCGTCGTCGTCGTCGTCTTCTTCTTCTTTCGATTCCCCGTTCGGCTCTTCCTCTTTTCCTCGCGACCGACTACACACGGGTAAACGGATATACCTGTGCATTCGGTTGGTGAAATGGAAAAAAAGACGATGGAAGAGGGAAAAAGAGAGCTCGAACGGCCCCCGAGAGCTCGAGAAGAGAGGGGGCTGTCGCTCTCCTCCTCGCGACTTTCTTCGCTTGCGTTGATAATGATACGTTCGAAGAGTGTGGTGTATCGCTCGGATTCCTAGGTGATCCGGTATTCACCTTTTGGGGCTTCCCAACGTCGCGCGCCCGGATTCACCGTGTCTCCTGCGCGCCAATGACTCTTCAACGCCACATCGAAGCCAGATAAATGCATCTGCTGTCACGCTCTCCGAGTCTAGTGTATACGGGTATACAGGAGGTGCATTTATGGCAGTCTTCAAGAATCGATAAACATACACAAGGACAAGATGAGGGCGAAAAAAAAAAGAAAAAATGTTGAATTTGTTAAGAGCGAGCAGTGGCACGGTTGATTGAGCCCTGGACTGACGTTCCGAAGGCCGTTTCCGTTTCGTTCCCAGCCGATGTCGATGAATCTTTTCAAATGCTCTTTCCACGATATATCCGTTTTCGAGAAGAAGTATATATGCAAATTATTTCTTTGTCGCGAAAACGATGCAAAGCCTTTAAAGGGCGAGAGGTGCTTCTACAACGGAAGTATTGTCAAACGTTTTGCCCAAATAATCGATATAATCCAGCGACTCGTGAATAGTCACCTGCGACATTTCAAATCGAACACACAAAACGGTCTTTCACTTTTGATAACGTGTATTTTTTATTCGTCAATGTGGTACGAATGAACCACGGACTCTCTCTTTTTCTATTGCCAGATTTTTATCAACACCGTGGATAAAAAAAAAGAATGTGTTCCCGCCTCTACGGATTTTGTAAATTATTTACAGGCGACGGAAACTAAGAAAGTTGACGAACATTTGCGCGTTTCGGTGCAAGAGTTTCGTCACACGCATACACGCACACACACATACACACACAGAATGCGAATGCACATTTTTTCGACAAAAGTCCACGTTGTACGACAAATTATCAAATATGTGTTCCTTGTGTAAAAACACATAACGGTACGTTAGTGATTGCGAACAGAAAAAAACAGACACTAAACAATACGTGGTATCGCGGTGATGTGGCACGTGCGTATTTTCCGATCGAGCAAGCTTGCCTACAAAAACTTGACGAATCGCTTCGCCGCAACATTAATCGCTCGTATTTTTCTTCGTTCCTACTCGTGTTTCTCGTAATCGTGGAAAGGAGAAATCCTCGTCGAGATGGCAAGTTTTCTTTGGCGAAGGCGAAGCGACGAGTTCATCGATTTGGTTAGTTTTTTGGTCCCCGGTGTTCTCGCCGGTCTGCACCGCTACACGTAAAACAGGCGGACCCGACTCGTCGAGACGAGTAAATCATCGTCGAAGAATTTCGTCTCGATCACGACGTTTCCGCTGTACACGTGGGCGATAAAAAAAAAAACGAAGAAAAAAGTTTTTCAATGCAGTTTTTCGAACTCTAGTTGCTACAATAATATAAGATTCTTCGACGGTAGTCGTTAGTTTGGAGAATGCAATTCAACGGAAGCTGCGCTCGCTCGAACCTCGACGACTCAAGTTTTCCGCTTAAACTCGATTATTGGAAAGAAGACTCGATCATTGATTCGTACATATATATTATTTCAAATTTTTCTCCGTATACCCTTGCGGACTCGTGACAAGGCATTTACAAAATGGAACGGAAAAACTCCGGCTAAGGCCCGTGTCGACGGCAGCGGCTATGTCGTAGCTTCGATGGCATTTACTACCGTGAATAAATACCAAATAAAATGACGTTCGGAGACTCACTTGAGTATGTTTGCAGGCATCATTTGACTTTCGGGTGCAGCCTCGATGAGGCTCTGCCACGTATTTGTACTGTTGGGAATAACGAAGCCAAATTCGAAGAACCATTCCTCGAGGCAGCGTCCCTTGAACAGAACTTTCTGTTCAAGCCTGAATCTTTCCAGTGGCTCCGCCGAACTGAAATTTATCTCCCTCGACACGGATCGGCAGCGTAAAATTTTTTTCGGCACCCGCGCCTCGTGTTCGACTTCGGGAACGGATCTTTTGGACAAAATATATGATGTATTTGGACAAGGTAGAATACACGTTTCGCGACAGCTGCAAAATTGTGTACTCACAAGTCTTCGTTGCCCTGCCATAGAATTTTTCCGCTATCGGCGTCCCTCAAATTCATCCAATTACTGCGGGAATCGTTGATTAAGGAAAATCGCTCGGTAAAACCGTACTTACGAGATAGGCACGAACTCGTTCTTTACACGGCAAAAGTCAACTCTATTGGGGCGATGGGTTCGCGGTCGATTAACCTCAAATCAAACGTCCGAGAGAGTTTTTCCGTGTATACTTGGTCTCGACGCAACTATTTCAACTTACGGGGATTCAGTGATCGCGATCAAGGATACGAAACAGCAGGATAAATGCGTTGTCACGTGAAAGTAAATATCAGAAGGAATTCGCGTGATTTCATTGACAGTGACGTCGCAACGTAACCTTAAAGAAAAACCGTCGCCTGTAACATCGAAAGAGTGAGAGAGGATTGCAAGAAAACGGTACGATTGTTGGACCTCTCGATGAAAAAGGATACACTTGAAAACCCTTAAGAATATCCTCGCTTCGTGATGGCATCTCGATATATTTACAAACAACGATTGAACAACAAAAGTCAAAGCCAAAGATCCGCCGCCGCGCAACACCGTTATTGATCCGCCATAATGGTAAACACGAGAATTTCGCGTGCTCCCATTGATCGGTGCCGCCGACAATGTAGCGATCAGCCGCTACGCCACATTGGCCAGTTCCCGTTACCAATGAAAACGACGGACTCGATATTTTTCCCGCTCATCAAATTACAAAACGATCCGCGAGAGAAGAAGCGAGCACGTTTTCTCGGACAGCGGGTACGCGTGTCTCGCCCTCTGCGACTTGAATTTCTTTTCACGTACAATCATCGATCTCTCCGAATGAAAGCGTAGAGGGGAATTTTTAAGGAGGCGTTTCTTCCCTGCTTTGTCCGATTTTCCAACTCGATACTTTCAACCTTATCTACTTACGACGCGAATTGCCTCACTTTTTTCATCCCTTAGACCCGGAAAATATTGATTTTATAACGAGGGAAAAAGCATGTTTTTCGCGAAATAGACGCTTGCAAAAAAAAAAAAAAAGAAATTGAGAAAAAAACGACCGAAGGAGCGCAATGCGGTTGCCAAGTATAACGCGGAAGGAACGATAGGGAGGGAAAGAGCGAAAAGCAGGGCGTTGAGAGAGAGAGGTTGAGTGCTTCTCACCCCTGTGCTTCGGGAATTTACGTGAGAGAAATAGGCACGCGCGCGCGCGCGCGCACACACACGCCCGTAGAGCGCTCGCACAGGTCCGAAAAGCGTATCAAGGGGTCAACGCGAGCGGCACCTCAAGGCGTTTTGGGGGCATACGGTTCAAGCCGGTCTCTCTCACGTTCCCCCGAGTGTTTTTACGTTGGCTCAGCTTGTGTCTCTAGGATCTCTCGATTCGCAGCCTTCGCTCGTGTTATTGTCCGAACAAAAAGCTCTCTTATCCGAAGAACTTGATACGCGCGTAAACACGGGGGATGAGTTTTCTGGAACTTTTGGCTACGTCCTTTGCGAAAAAACGTCGAAGCTCGAGAAGCCACGTGACCTACTCTCGATCGCGGTACTTTTTCTCGTACTTGTGACGTTGGTCGAGATACGTGCAGC
The DNA here is from genome assembly GCA_963932345.1 of Ophion ventricosus. NCBI lineage: Eukaryota > Metazoa > Arthropoda > Insecta > Hymenoptera > Ichneumonidae > Ophion > Ophion ventricosus. The sequence goes on along the minus strand of OZ010711.1, from coordinate 39,434,999 downwards.
TGGCATTTCACAAAACGTGAGCCCGTGGCACGTAACTTTTTTCGTGCGATATATATAAGAAGAGCTTGATTACGTTTGAAAAGTTTGCCGAGCAATCTCTCGTGTATCGAAGAACGGTATTTGACAAACACAGATAATTATCGGACGTTTGAAAAATTAAAAAAAAACATCTTGGGCTCATTTTCTTTTCGAAACGAATTGTTTTACAAGCGCAATTATATCGCTCGAAAGCGTTGACAAAATGCCATTTTCATGAATTATTTTAGATTCTTGAAGCAGAGGGTTAAGAAAAAGGAACACAGCGGGACAATAATGCGTGCTGGCTACACGGAAGCTTAAAAACAACCAATAACGTCCAAAAGGTTCTTCTTGCAGCTATGCTCACTGGATAACCGGGAAACACGTAATCGAAAGGATGATCGGTGAATCGCTATGGGTGCGGGGATGAATACATCCGTGGCTGCTGGAGCGAAATCCACTTCGATCGTAAAAAAATTTAACGGAAAGAAGTGTGCCGCGATAGCAGTAGGCAGGAGCACGAGGGTTGGGGGGGGGGGGGGGGGGCAGAGTTTTTTAGGTGTGGCAAATTCATCGAAAGCCACGCAGCGAGTCTCGCTATCGCGATAGAAAGACGATAGGGCAGAGGGTGTGTGCATCGCGCGGGTAGAAGGGATTTTCCACAGCGAGTCGTGCACAGATCCTTGGTCGTGAGGCGGGGCGGCTGGGGGGAGGTTAAACAAAATGTGGGGGTGCGCCAGCGCAAATCCAACATACGAAAACTATATCCCTACTTCGATGGTTAGGTACATACGATGACGTTGGGTACTCGAGGAAAGTGGTGCGGCGCATGGCGCGTTTACAATTCGCCACCAACAAGCCCCCTCCCGTACGGCTAGAGCTACGAGGCGAGCTCTACCAGTTTGGCAAAAGCACTTCCCCTCACGGTGCGGTGCGAGGCTTTTGCCCCTCATGCTGATATATGTTTTTTCACTCTCTTGCAGCTATTTCGCAAGCTCGCGCGGTTGCTCCTCCGTACTCCTGGATTTCGCTTTCATCCCTCTCCTCCGGCCAACTCCCACCCCCTCCTTCGTCTCACCGTCGGTACGGTGCTCTCTCACCCTCTCTCTCTCTCTCTCTCTCGGTTCCTCCTCCTCTCTCGCTCTGTCTCATCCACTCACCCCTAGCCTACGTCAGAATGACGAGGGTGAAGGAGGTGGCGGAGGAGGAGGAGGAGGAGGAGGAGGAGGAGGAGGAGGAGCAGCAGCAGCAGCAGCAGCACCGGGCACCCACGGATCACTCCTGGCCATCCCGGTTCGAAGCTGCTGCTCTCTCATATTCCGGGTACATATTAAACATTTTTCAAAAATATCCGGTCCGTCATCCGTTTATCCCTCATCGTCCTCGTTCGCGATTCGTCTCGTCGATCATCCCTTGTCGCTTCCCCGCGAACACGCTAATTAAAAAAACGCTACAATCGAATCGCGCAATGTGATCGCAACGATCGTTATCGTTGTTATTCCAAGGAAACCGAGCGACACCATAGTGACTGAACATCCTGGGGTGAACGTGTCCGAGGTCGCGTAGTTTTTTTTTGCACACCGTTGACTAAGGGTGTTTGACAGACACGCTGTCGGGCGTATACGCAAGCCCGAAAGAGAAATCAACAAAGCGTATATCACGGCGAATACGCGAGCAGGAAACGAAATCTCGAAAGATCGAGCTTGTGCGAATAATTTTGTTTCAAATTATGTTTGTGGTTCCACGAGGGACACTCGAGAACGAGAATACTTTCGATGAAATAACAAAAGTGTGATATTAATATTGAATGGATTGGAAAAATCAGAGGGCCTCCGAGGATTGGTTTATTTGCGGCTTTTGTATGTGTACTTGCGTGTGACGGCAGGTAACGGCGAGATACATTCCCGACGAAGGATGACGATGACAGAGGGCCAATCGGCATCGATGTTGTGATTGGGCGTATCGCTCGAGAAGGGCGAGAGGCATCGCGCGACGTATACGACAGGAGCAAAAGTTTCGTCCATCTCGTTCGAAGAAACGAGAAGAGCGGCCTCGCGCACACGTATATTATCGATGACTCTTTGAAGGATCAGAAAAGGAAAAGGAATGGCGGGATCCGGGGTCGGCGATGCCCTCGGGGAGAACGATCCTGGCCCCGGCTCCTCGGGAGCACCGAGGAACCCCTTGACCTGCGGTGTTTGTCACGATTACTTCAACGATCCGTGCCTGCTCTCGTGCTTCCACACTTTTTGTGCTCGTTGCATACGCGGACCTCACGTCGAGAACAAGATATCTTGTCCAACTTGCGGGTAATTTTTTTCTTTACCGTATTTCACTTTTTCTTCCGCCTCTAGCCAAAGCTCCGACCAGCAAAACAAATTCACCAATCAAACTTATATTCGTGTCAAAGATGTTCTAAAAAAAATCTAGCTCATCTGTATAATCTTATGTTGAAAGAAAAGTGATCGATCGACCTTCGATGTAAGTTATTTTTAATGGAACCGTGTAGTTTTCTTTAGCTTCAACATACACGAAATACTTGATCGATGCTTGAGATGCAAATGATATTGCTACTGCATTCATCGATAATACGAAGTAGCTCTGAAATTTTTGGTTTCTGTACCTCTGGGTGACATAATGTAACGCTTCGAAGATCACTCTCTTTTTTTCACCCGTGCCGGCGTTACAGGCACTTGTCGGCTATCGTTAACGAAATTGATGAAGGTGCATTTTGCATGGACCTCTGTAAGCTTGGTCACATAAGTCGCTAAGAAAGTATCGACTCGTATTTGTCCCTTTTATGATTTCATTATTCCGTCGGAAGAATAATTGGCACGCATTCGGGAAATTAGTTGCCCAGATTATTTTTTTTAGAATACGAATTTCCTCCGCGTCTTGTTCGAATACCGCGGGCACACACACACGGGGGGGGGGGGGGGGGGGCATTTTAATGTCATAACTTCCTTGTTTTTGATCCTACAACGGTAGATATTTTGTTGTTCGTTTATCCGTTTAAAAGCCCCCTGTTTTTAATCAAGAGAACACTCGACTATATCAAATGGGAACGAGGTTGCTAGGAAAAAAAGGCATGGAAAGGAAGAAAAAAACATATTGCACAGATCTAACGCGCAGAAAACGGTTCAGCTTCGCAAAGTGCTGGATAAAAATGGCACGTTTATTTTCGTTTTTCGTAATGGAATGAGCAAGTTTTAACGAGATTACCTATAGTCCTTCCCACGACCCTCTTATCCTCGGTTCGATGAAATTTAGTTTTCATTGGATGAGTCGCGATCTCTCAAAGTCGTCCAACTATTTTCATCGGATTCTCCATTGACTTTACCTGTTTCGATAAGTTCGGGCCAATCTGAGAGAGCAAAGAAGGTGGAGAAGTTGACGAATGACGAGACGAGAGGCGGGAGGGGCAAGCAAAGGGAGATAGAGAGAGAGAGAGAGAGAGAGAGAGAGAGAGAGAAACATTGACAGTCGCGTAGCAACCCTATCGGATCTCCCGATCTCTGGCATTCATTGTTTGGCCGTTCTTATTGTCTCGCCCGTAGCTGATTGTACGCTTACGCTCTTCCTCCTCGTCCTACTCATCGCCCCACCCCATCTCTTCAACTCCATTCAAACAGTCGGAGGGACGTGTGTACCTTTCGAAGCGTATTTGCGTCTGCAACTCTACCGCACTCCCCAGCTCCGTTCGCCCCGGTAATTCAATTGTCGAGGCCCGCATCGTTTCGGGGAGCTTTTTCACTTCTGTACCCTCTCGTCTCCTCGTACGGTATAATTTACGAACGCACTCGATATCTCGACTCGTCTCCGTTTCCATGTACACGGCCACCCCTCAACCGTTGTCTATCCCAAAATGGATAAAGTTATTTTGAAAATGCCCGACGGAAACGAACAAAGTCGCTCGATGAGCGATAAATCCCTGAGACGATGATCCGTGATAAGGAGGATCGAGCTAGGAGGAGCGTAAGGAAGGCAAGTTTCAGTCGTACCGGTTATGTCATAGCGGAGCGAGTCTGTTCGGTCGTATCTGCCTCTCGGCTGTCCATCTCCCCATCCCGCTGCTCCTCCGGTAGCCAAATTATTATCGTCCGAACGGTTGGAACTCCGGATCGGAGTGTTTGGCCGCGATTCGATAGGTCGTAAAGGGTAGAACGGCTTGTAGAGGAAGAGAAAGATATCCGAGACGGGACGCGGCTGAAGCGAGTCGAGGTAAATACATTCCGATCCTGTCCAGGCAAATGACCCAGTTGAAGGACGGAGCGGTTGTTCCGCCGGTCGATCAGTTGATGCGACAACTCGTGGAATTGGCCAATTCGGAGAATCCACCGTGCGCGAATTGCGACAAGAGGGACAAATCGGGAATGTTCTTCTGTATAACGTGCGGTGAGTAGAGGCGCCGCGGGAGCGGGATTGGGCCGGCTTCTTTCGGAATCGAGTCTCGTCGAGACGGGCGGATGTTTCAGGTCAGGCCCTTTGCACGCTGTGTCGCGAGCCTACCCATCGGGCCAAGATGTTCTCCTCCCACGAGGTCGTTCACATGAGCAAATGCGCCAAGGACACCCAGCGTCGTTGCTCGAGCCACGGGGAACTCTACATAATGTACAGCCAGAGCGCAAAGTGCATGCTCTGCGCCACGTGTTTTCGAGAGACACCCGCCGAGGCGAGGCTCCACTGCGTCGACATCGACAGCGCTTGGCAGCAAGCCTCGAAGAAGATGGAACGTACGGCGAATCACATATGCCAGTTGCAGGCCGACGTGCGCGACAATCTTTTGGCGTTAAAGTCCCAGCTGGAGGAGCTCCGCAGAAGCCTCGAGACCGAGAAGAAATCTCTGAGCGCCTATTGCCAAGGCATGCAGGAGGTCGTCAACAAGACTCACGCGGTCGTATTGACCGAATTGCAGAGGCAATTCGAGACAAAGGAGAGAACGGTCAGAGCGCAGTTGCTCTCCCTCGGCTCGGCCCTTCCCGTTCTCCAGATGCATCTCATGCTCTGTACCGTATTCACGAGCGGCGCGACCAAGCATCAGTTCCTCGAGTTGGCTCATCCGATGCTCGAGAGACTCGACAGGGTGGCGCAGCTCGGTCACTCGACGAGACCGCCCCTTCTCACCGTACACCTCAAGACGAACTACCGCAACGATTTCGCGAGGGCTCTGCAGCCCTACGTCGGACAGACGATCGGGCAGAAGGAATCCGTGTACGATCACGGTCACGTGACCACGCAGGATCCGGTTGTGCTTCAAGTTGGTGACTTTTTGAGGCTTGTCGTTTCGATCCACGCGTACGCGCCGGCCACTCATCGCTCTCCGTCTTGTCGTTTCGTTTCCACAGAGCGTTAAAACGTCCCAGCGAGGAGCAGCCAAGGTTGGGGGCGGTGGCGGCCAACCGCAAGACCCGAGCGGACCCTTCTCCAATCACTGCAGAACCTTCGATTCCCAATTGAAGGAGCTCAGCCAACAACTGATGGCGGTGAAGGAGAGGCTGGGCGAGCTGCACCGAGACGTCGCGGTGCTCCGACGCGCGAATACGCCACCCTTGGGTTCTCGTTACGAGCACGTCGCCCGAGACTGCAAGCTTTTGGAGCAACAGCTCGAACATCATCAGATCGAATTGGAGAGACTCGGCAACATATTCGACGCTCTGTGGGAGGAACAACTCTGCAAGATTCACGTGGAGAAGGAGATCTTCCATTCTCAGGTAAAGAACGCTCGCGGGTGGGGGGTTGCGACCGATCGGCCAACTTGACATTCTTGTCTCGATTCTCGCAGATGAACGACATCGTGACGCTGCGCGGTGAGGTCAAGCAGCTTCAGAATTTGACTCAGCAACTGGAGCCTTTCGTCAAGTCCTTCTCCGCCGGGGTCAACGCCGGCGAGAGAAGAGCCGCCGCAACCGACTCGTCCGATCAGCAACATCTCGATGCCCTCCTCGATCATTTGGCTCGTCTGCAGATGCAGGAGTCTCAGCAGCCGCAGACAACCGCGCCGACCAAGGATTGCCGGCATTCGAGGAGCTCCGCCACGAGCGCGGACAACGCCCTTTACATGAAAGGTTATTAACCTGCAAACTTGACAATTTTACGTATTCGCGGCGCGATTCGACATTCGTACCTTTCCTCCCTTCTTCGTAAACACACACGCGGATACTTTTCGTTCCGTGAAAAACCATTGTCTCTTGGAAAATAGTATATTCGTAGTGGGGGGTGGGGGGATAAAACTACTTCAACCTCGAGTTTCAGCGGAGACCTTCCTTTGAATTTTTTTTTTTCCAAGTAGGGTGTAACAAAAGCCGAAACAGGCCATCCATCGCACCCTGTTGAAACGGAACATCCGCGGTGACCGCAAATTCGCGTCCAGTGGTGGCCAAATATTTTTATCGTAGAGACGAATATTCGGGATCGAGGAAAAAAGCGGCCACCGAAGACAGGGAGAAGGGGGTGCGCGCCAAAGGGAGCGCGAGGCAGAGAGAGAGAGAGGTGAGGCCGGAAAAGTAGAAGCTCGCCGACGGGTACAAAGCCCCGAGAGAACGAGGATGCGAGCGAAGAAAGGAGAAGGTGGAATACGCAGAGTCGCGCGCGGAGAGCGTATAAAGTATAAAAAAGAAAAGAAAACGAAGAGAAACGCGGCTGAAAGCGTTGCGTAGAATATGCCGTCGAGAGTTCGAGCAACGGCGGATGTTCCGTGCCTTTGCCGCGAGAAAGCTTCTCGTGTACAGGAAAGCTCGGGCTTCTGAAAAGTTGGGCAGAATGAGAAGACCGTGTATCTAAAAAAGTTAACGATCCAGAAAGTAAATAGTACGAAGCAAAGTCAATGAAATATTCGGAAGGGAATGCTTTGATTATCTTCTAATTTCATTCTTAAATGTATCATTTACCGTTTGTCCTGACATTTATAGCGATGGCTTGGAAAATTCAGGAGGCTCGCGCATCACCTCGAGAAAGTGGCAGTATATCTATATATATAAATATATATATATATATATATTTTTTTCGAGCAGAAGCGAAGGAGATACCGACGAGCGGCAGAACACCGTTGATCGGAGTCGGGGCTCTTTTGGACTCGGGTGGTAACATAGTCGTGTACGGAACAACGAAATCGTCGGACGTTAAACGCGGCGTTCTCAGTCAATTGATAGAGAAGACGCGTCCACGGGAAGGTCGGAAAAAGTCACCGGGTCGCGAGGAGGGCGCGCGCGATCGTAGTCAGAGTCGAAGATCGAGAAAATCGCCGGACAACGCTAAACCCAAGACACCACCGGGGGGGCACGGTGGTTCGTCCTCGGGCAGCAAAGTTCGCACGTTGTATCGAACGTTGACGGGAGGTGGTGGCTCGGCCGGTACGGCTATCGCCGATGCGATCGCTTCGGGTGGACAGGAGCAGCAGATCACCGAGCAATCCGACAGATGCGCGGAATCGCAACAACGACAGACCCAGTCGGCCGGTGAGTCTCTCCTTCCTCCTCCCTGCGTATCGTTCATCGATATACCCGCGTAGCGGATATCCTTGAAAAAAGCGGCAAACATCGTGGACCGAAAATTTTACGTGTCCTTCGAGACTTTGAGAATTAAAAAATCGGTCAAGATAGTCGAAAGAATGTTTGGTCGAGCTTGAGAGGATTTTATCCTATTCGACGAAACCCAAACCAAGTTTTAGCGACTTTCGTTTGGGTTTCGAAACAGGCCCGGTTTATTTATCGACATCGAGCCGTCAAAATAATACGATAAAAGATCTCGAAAAAACTATCGACATAAAATTAAGTGCAATTTAGCAGAATTCATTTGGTTCATTCGGATATTGTGCCCCGAATGATGTTGAAGTCAGACGGTTTTTCATATCCTCGTAATCTTAATCGAAAAAAAAAATTTAGATTGTAATAAAAATGAAGAAATAGAAGAAAATTAAAAAGAACTTTCGTTGGGTTCCAACGATGTAAACTTCAACGCCGTGTGTCATGATGCGTAGAGATGAAAAAAAAAAATGATCGGTAAATACGATTAACGGAAAATTGATTGGAATTTTACAGAATCGACTAGCTCTGTTCTCTCCGATGTAGAGCTAGTTTGTTGAAGAATGTCATGTATCGAACTAGAAAGATGTCGAATAAAAAATTAGCAAAGATCAACGTCGGAGGAAGTTGAGTCGAACAAAGCTGCGCATTGTCCAATGATACGGTGTAATAATATATACGACTCCCCCCCCCCCCCCCCAAGTACAAGCGTCACGTTTGTCGTCGCCAGGAGCCGAGGAGAGCGAATACCAGAGGATATCCGAGGCCTCGACGCTGGGCGAGGCGAAAAAGAGCAGGGTGCAGGCGCAAGTTCACGCGGTGCCGACGGACGACAATCAACAGCCGACGACCCCGAAGAGCGCCAAGTCTTATCCGATGAGCGATCCGGAGGATGTTTTTTATTCGATCGGAAAGTCGAGGGGTCCGGGAAGCAGCGTCTCGGGACGCAGGAGACGAAGAGCGAGCTGCGACAGTCTGAGTACAACGGGCTCGGGCAACAGTCCGAGGTCGAGCATCGCGGATGGCACCGTCTTGGGCCAAACGGGGGGCACGTCGCAGCAGCAGCAGCAGCAGGATACGAGAAAAGCTCTGCTGGTTCTGTTCGGTACGCCGCCCGGTCAAACCGGCTCGTCGGTCGGCAAGGCAGCTGCCTCTCTCGTGCAGAAACAAAGATCCTGGGAAACGTTTCCGCGTCCCAAGAGCAAGAGGGGAGGTGTAAATCCGGCGGTGATCGCCGCGGCCGAATCGAACGCCACCGGTCTGGGTCAACTGAAGAAAGCTGACAGCTTCGAGGGCCACGAGGAGGCCGTTAGAACCCTCGTCGCTGCGGTACAGGAGACGAGGTCTCATCACAGACACCATCACGCTCATCATCATCGTTATCATCGCAAGAGCAAAACTAATTGAGCGCGATAACTCGCGAACGAGAGAGCGTGACGAGGAGCAGTGCGAACGAATGAGAGGTTTGAACGTGCAAAGGTGCCATTTCATTTGCAGCGTAGAGCGATTCTCTCTTCGTTTGAATCCTCCAACTGCGCGGATTACGGAATCGAGGACGAACGGGAGAAGCAACGACGTGCAAAGTCCAGGTGCAATCTTCGACGAGGGACAAAGTGCCGCCAAAATAAATACATCTGTGATTCCAAAGTTTTTTAAATTTCGACGTTACGTTCCTCGCCGTCTTGATCACGATTATTCGTACCACTGATACAGTATGTTCATCGTACGACGTTACGTCGACCGAAGCAGAGGCTGATTTTCATTGTTGCGTTTGATTATCTTCATTCGACTTCTGCCATTTCCCCGAGAAGCGCACTGCAAATGAAAAGGCATCCCGCACGGAGCTTCGCGAGAGGAAGCTCGACGATATGCTGGGAATTAATGAGACGGGAGAGGTGTCCGAGGAATTGCGAGCAAGCGATGAGCCGCGGTGACACCCGATGCTCCGAATCGAGTAGAGCGATGCTTCTATTCTTTGCCCAACGGAATAATTTATAAACCAGAATAAATGAAACTGCCAATCGTCGTAATTCTCATTTCGACGTATAATAAAGTAAGGTCAAAAGTACGAATTGTAACACGGATGCACATCCGTTTGATTTTCTAGGAATTTTACCGCATCGACAAGACAATTATCGTGCAATACGAACACGTACTCGTTCAAACGAAATAATGTTTCCAAGGAGAACGGGGGGGAGAGAGAGAGAGAGAGAGAGAGAGAGAGAGAGAGAGGGGGGGAGAGGGAGAGAGAAACGATTACAGTTTTGATCAAACTCTGAAGAGCAAATAAATCGTTTCCACGTGTATACATGAAATGGGAAAGAGTTGACGAAGCAGCGGAGCCTTGATTAGCAGTTGCGTGTAGGATACACGAGCCAATAAAAGTAAATGAATTTGGAAAGGTCGGCTAGTGAAGGATATAAAAAACTGAGGGACCTCATCGGATGGCATCGGAGAAAGAAAAAGCCAAAGATGCACCTTGTTATTACCGGCTGTGGTGTTAAAAAACTAGGGCGTATTTCTCTCACACATTTTTCTTTCACTATTTCCAGTTGCTGAAAGAACCACCACGGCTCTTGTCCGTAGCCGCGCGTTTCCTCTAACGCACTGGTGCATTACATTCCCACGAATGTATCAGCAGAACGGTGGAAATATTTTATCTAGTTTCAATTGCCCGCTACTTGTCATTTTCGTTTAGTCCATTTAAACTGAAAACCCGCCAGGTGCATTCCGAGGTTCTTTGGCTTTCGAAAATCAATATATCGAGTGTCCGACAGGTGTGTGATTGAAATGTAGAATTGGGAAAAGAAAAAGAAAAACCAATTAATAAAAGATTAAGTATAAATGAAGCGAAGGAGGAGTTTCGTCCAAGACCGAAAAATGGCAACTCGTCGATATAAATAACGCTGAAACGGATAAATAGTTAGTTAGTCAAGTGCACTGCCAGGCTACGGTACATAACGAATTTAGTCGATGGTAACTACGAAATACAAAATAAAGTTACGACGGGACAAAAGGATTAGGGTTGTTGGATTCGAATTGAATAATCGTAACGAGATAGAGACAGCTTCGTCAGGCTCACAACCGAGGACGTTATTGAATTATAGTATAATATATATGTGTATATATAATTTGATTATATATATGTATATATTATACGTTCATATGCATTGACTCCGAAAAAGTATTATCTACACACACATACACACACACACACACACACACACACACACACACACATATATGTTGAACAGTGTATAATATCTATGGAAGAAAAACAAAAACACGAATAAAAGAATTGTTCTGCATTCGTTTACGCGACTACCCTAACCGGCAAAAATTTTGAAAAAATCCCGAGCGAGCGCGAGATTGATCCACCTCCTTCCATTTGTTCGGTGGAAAATGGTACGTACTCATTCTTAAATTTTTCGTCCCCAAAAAGTTACCCCCTCAGTGAACTTGAGCTGTTACTAATTATGTATTACATATATATATATATATATGTCAACTGCCTTATTTACCACAATCTCCCTACTATTTGAGGACGAAAAATTTGCAAATCACCCTGAGTCATCGAATAAAAGAAGCGAGAAGGAGAGATCGAAGGAAGCAATAGGCGAATCAAATTGATATTGATTTATTTACAAAACCGTCAAACGGTTTGCTGACGTTGAAGATAAAAAAAAAGAAGACAAAAATATAACCTTTTATCTTCGTTTAACTCGGCCTTTCGATATACTTGTAATACCGTCAACTTGGCTATGAAAAGCTTGGTGCTCGTTCGTTTCACTCGGAGCCGTCGCGCCCGTTCGACTCTTCGGGGCTTCTTTCTTTTCGTCGTGTCGAGGCATCTTGAACAACGCTGCAAGGTTAACGGTACGTTTTCCGCCCACGTAACTTACAATGTCGAGTCTCTGCTCGAATATCAAGAGTATACCGCGTTGAGCCGTACTCGCATCGGTCGCCGTCTCCAATATCCACGAGGCGTTTCTCAACGCGATCTTGAATCGTTCGGTTTCCTCGATGCTCACGTTCTTGCTGACGTTGAGCATCGTTTCGAGAGGATTGCAGATGTACAAAGGTGAGTAATCGGGTTTATAGATACTCGTACCTTCTCTGAGCGATATCGCCTTTGCCGAAAAATCGAAGCTCGAGTAATACTCGAAGAATCCTAGGAGAAGACTTTCGAGATTTTCCGTATTTTCGTTGTCCCTCTTGATCGGTAACCTCGTCACATCGCGAAGAAACGTACAGTCCACGGAGTGATCCGTCAATCGAATGTCGGCCGTACCTTTATTTTCCACAATACATCGGGCAAACAATTTTATTACAAACGACGATAAATTCATGCGTATTTCACTCGCATTATAACACGATGAGTGAGTCTTTATCATTCAGTCTCGTTGCATCGTGGAGAAAGCTACTGACCTGCGAGATGCTGGAGTTCGTTGAGGGTGGGCAGTATTCGTTTCTGCTGCAGATAAAACAATACGAGGAGCGTGATTGAGAAGTTGGTGATCCAACGTCCGGGCGTAGGATTCGTTAGACCAACCCTCTGGGCCCAGTGCCTTATCGTGAAGACGAGAGGTCTCACTCGGTAATCTGTTTCACCGTACAGACACAATAGTTCCGACATGTGCACCGCCACCCTTGAAAATTCCCGAATGTTTTTAGTTTCTTTTTTCCCTTCCACCTAACGTAAAACTTTCGTATCATCGGGAACTCTTACATGTTGGTCATCGAGAGATCGCACTCGAGTCCCGTCAGTGTCTGATCGTATTTGATTATTGGAACTCGAGCCTGCAATATTCGTCGGACGTTTGTCACACCCGGAACGAAAAATTGCATCGAATCGGCGATCGTCTCCATCAGCTTTTTCGACTGGGTTTTGCTGTCGCTCGACAGCGACTTGGTGTGAAAGACGAAGCGACTCGACGATTTTTCCTGTACGCGGCAAATACGAAAAGCGTATCAACGAGATATGAGAAAACTTTTAAAAATCATTTGATTATCGCTTGTTACGAACGATTTTGTTGTTTTCGAGGCTCAGGACTAGATCGAGATCGCAGCCGCGTCTACCGAAACCGTTGACCGACGAGCCAAACGGCAGGACCGCCATGTGGGGGAAGAGACCTAAGAAACTTCGTTCGAGTTGATGCGCCGTCAAGAAGCGTAGACGTATACCGATGTCGTCCAACTTCCAAGCGTCGTGAAGCAGCATCATTTGCTCCGATACCTGTGTCAGTTTGGTAAGAAAGAAAAACGAGAGTCGAAGATAGCAAACGAGGATGGAAACAACGCAAAAAAAGGATAGAGAAGGCTTGAAACCGTTTTAGCCGCGACGAGCCTGTCGGTGATATCCTCCCTGTTCGGAATCTTCGAGCCATCGGTCGTCACCACCACCGAATCCATAGTCGCTTCGTCTTTTGTAGCGGATTTTCTGGCTGTTTTCACATTTCTAAACCACAGCATTGGCGAGTGGACGGGTATAATTTCATCTGTATTGACGTGAGTCGCCGCTTCGAGGGCAGCTTTGGCGCATGCCGGCTCGTTAAATTCGACCAAGAAAAAGTGCTGTAAAACACATAGACGTTAGAGAAATAATTTTTTTCTTCCAAGAACAAAGCGAAGCAAACTTTGAGATGTGAATCAGAGTCGCCTGTCGATCGGACGAACAATTAGATATTTTTCAAATTGTAACTAACTATAAATCTTGTTTCTTTTTTCTACGGCAATTTTTTCGTACCTTATATGCAAATGTTAAAATAAACTATGTAATATTGAGAAAATTACCATATCGCCTTTAACGACGTAATGATGCATATTATCGAGGTTTCCAAATTGTTTGCAGTACGCGTACAATTCCTTGGATGACTTTGGCGATTGTACCTGTACGAGAATGGAGCGTGCAGCTTCCCGTCTCCGTCTAGCGAGATTCTCCTCAAAGGGTATATAATTCTTGTTGTGCGGTACAACGTGACATTTGTCTGTAGAAAAAAATATAAAGCTCGTTCGTTAATAAAATAAATTTGTAACATACGTTGGCGTTATCGAGAAACGGCTAGTTCGATTGAAGGTTATGCGAGTTTGATCGGCTTTTTGACGAACGTGTAGAATCGATGTACGCGTAGTGGCAAATCCAAACAAACTAAATCCAGAAAACGTTCTACGGAGAAAAATCACTGGGGAAATAATTAAACGAGATACAAACGAATGATTACTTACGAATTAAATTTTTCGGAGAATTGGAGGTTACGTCGCGGCGCCCGTACGTATCGAGGAAACACGTTGATCTCGAAAATTTTGGACTAATGGAAAATTTGTTAACGCAATGCGCGATACCGCGCAACATGACATCGTGATGTGTCAATTTGGACATGTAGCAATTGTTAGTTAAAAAGACCGCGTTCGCGTTGGCTCGGGTGAGCAGTGCCATTTTTGAATGAACGATTTATTTTTATTTTTATTTTTTATTCTCAAGGGCTTCGAGCTCCATCTATGCTGGACACATGCAGCCCCGTCGGCAAGATCATTCTCCCACCGACCAACAAGTGATACAGATATATACATTTTCTAAAAATATACTTATATATAGTACAGATAACAGGGATGATAAGACATTTTGAACGAGAATCAAAACTGGCGATGAAGCCATCTCGCGAAAACTCGGCAAAGGTACGTGCTTCTTTTGTAGCGGCGATCGGTCGGACGAGTCTCCCTCCAATTTATCGACGGAATTTTCCCTTTCGCGCGAATTACACGCTAATAATATTGTTGGAAAAAGTAGCGCCGGAGCTCCGTTTGAAAGGGAAAGGGAAATTATTGTAATAATTCGATCGTAAGGATACGGTTTACGCTCTATTTGTTTTTTTACTTCGCTCACTCGAAGCATCGTAATCGTTTTGCTCGTGATTTTCATATTTTTTTACATATGCATGGTGCATAAATAATGTCACGTTATATCTGCGCTACCTTATCTCCATTCTACTTCAAACAGGATCCAATGATTTTTTCAAAATCCTCAGGTGGACGAATAAAATGGTACGCTATATTTTTTGCGGCGTTTACGAGTCAACGATTTGCACGCTCGATGTCAACGCCCCAGGGAGGACAGATAAAAAGATCAGTCTCATTACGACCGTAATGAACCCATCTCAGTTTCTTATTGGCCGTGCGCTGCTGTAATTGCTGCCAACTATTGCGAACATTTCTTGGGCCGAGCAATCGCACAGCCTCCGCATGCACGAGTATTTTTCGGTTCACCTCCGTTCTAAATCAATATAGAATACATATCGATGTATATATATATATATATATATATATATTTATTTATTTATCGCGTTACGTCGTACTCTTGCAAATGTTCTTTCTCTCGCACGCATTCGCGCTCTGACCATAAACTATGCATATTCCGGATTTTTTCCACATCTTTCACTCAGCCCGAGACCGATGGGTCTCGCACACGACGTCGGACGACCGCTCGACCGTGACGAGTTTCCGTTGTCGTTTCTTTCCTGAGTTAATCATTTTTCACTCGACTCTACAATGGGAAAAAAGTTATGCAAACCAGGCACGAATCCGTACGGCAAACTTCTTTGCATATTCATTAGGCCAATGACGCGAGACTTTTTTTTCGCCAGTAGATCAATGCGAGAGAAATAATATTTGTGGGGCTAGTGGATCTATCGGCTATTCAGAGAATCAATAAAGGATTATTCTTTGGTTAGATTTTATTATATCAGCATTAAAGTCTCCGTGCTCATTCGTACGCGATCTTTGTACCTTCTTCTACTCGATGTATTTTGCTTTTTTTTTTGTTTCTTGCCCACCGAGATGCATTTCCGCGGATTGTTTTCTAATATTTACCTTTCGGGAGTGTGACTCTTAACAGGCACGTTCGAGCGAGAGTCCGTTTTTATAGCGCCAATGCGTCAGACGGTCGTTTCAAGTAGCCATAAGCGTCAAAGGAAAGATGCTAATTATGATTAAGAGTCCAAAGAATATATTTATCATTTTTTAAGGAAGCAGCGTTTACGGGGGAAAGTTGGGGAAGTTGGCGCGGCGCGCACACGCTTGTGAGAGGAGCTCCGAGCCTTTTCGAGTATTCTCGGTAGCAGGATCGCTCGTGGCAACGCGCAACCTCACAGCTTAGTGGTCATTGCCAAGGTTATATTGCATAATAAATCGTTAGCTGCGAAGGCACGCAGACTGGTCAACCGACGTCATTCATGTAAAAGCACCACCGCTTGATTTTTTGTTTTATTCTTTCGTGAATGGGAGTATCGAGCTCGGATGACGGATCTCTATGTTACCGATCACCAATTATCAAAATTAACAAACAATTTTGCATGGAATAAAAACATACGTATCGAACCCGCCTTATCTGATGATGACCACGGAGAGCTTTGTTCAATCACTCGGCGATTGGCGAACGATTGTTCATTCGCCACATTATTATGACTTTTTGATGATATTGAACGATCGAAAGCTTATGCATTATCGTATAACAGTTGCGCAATGTAACGAGAGCCCCATCGTTTCCTTTATCAAACTAATTTCAGCACATTGATTAAACTCGGATCGCGAGATGTCTTTCGTCAGATAAAATCCGAAATGGCATCCTGTATGTGGCAATTGTACGCTTCCTCCAAGGGAGGCAGATACAAGATTTTATCTGTCAACACGAAACGTTTGCGGACATTTGCGGCCACCACCATCTGTATTGATTGTAGCTTTTTTTTTCTGGGCTTCCACAACTGCTAGTCACCCTAACCCTAAAGTCACCCGAAAAATCCAAAATATATCATGGAAATCGAATTCGGTTTACTCCAAAACGATTAAGAGAAACGTCTATTTATTTCAACATGGTTCTATTTGCCATATTTTTAATATTTCCCACAATTGCGTGTCACCTATTGATAATTATGAGTGTTTGTAGCAAGGGTCAGAGTGTCATAGATTTTGCATTATAAAGAGCGTGAATTCCTTTGTGAATAGTGCAATTTTTTAACGCGTCCAGGTACGTTTCTAAGCCCCTCCCCATCAATTAATTAAAACAACGTCATACCCAAGAAAATAATAACCAAGGAACCAGGGAATATCAATCTTGGTGACATTGCGGAAGGTTGAAAAATAATCGCTATACAAAGTATACGCGCGAATATATACATGTGTGTGTGTGTGTGTGTGTGTACCGATGTCGTTGGACAGACGTTGCCTGTATCGTATACATCTGATTGGGCGGCTACTCGTGTGTAGCTATACCTGGCGTTATTTAATACCTATTAGCCTTTGTACGAATGCTCGCGTAGTGCAAAAATTCCGTGCAATTAGATAATACCATCGGGAACTCGTTGCACACACGTTTAAACGCAATTCAGTTGTTGGTGCATTGCTCTACGATACAATAAAAAAACATGCGCCAGTGACGCAACGTGAAGGCGAACTCTGTACAAGGGAAAAGTATGATTAGTATATTGGGGAAAAAAAAACAACAACAAGCACGAGTTTAAGAATTGCCCTTTGATCGTATTCCAATTGCTATTAGTATTGCCGATACGTTCCGGTCAAATGCATCATTAAAAGAAACATTGTTTCTCTTCACATATGCTTTATATATCGCGGAATGCTCAAAAGGCGTTTTTCCGATGTCTACGATAGATATTGATAAAAGAAATTTGTGAGTTTCCGTTCAGAATAAATCTAGTAAAAATTGACCGAATCAATGAAATCTATAGCACGCTTGATCAACAAACATTGAGAGGGGTGGGATTTTTTTGTTTAATGACCGAAGCTACGACATAGGGGGTGACGAGAAAAAAAAACGGAGTTGGCAAAAGAGGTGGAGAGATAGAGCACTTTGATGAACACGACAGACGTGACTGTTGACAAAACGAGGTGGAAAACTATAGCCAAACGTCCCTGCCGGAATCAAAGCCACGCGCCCGTCGTCTATGTATAATCCAGCTTTTTACATGTACCGCGCAGTGCGATATAATTAATTTGCGCTATACGACACAGCGTGCATCTGCAAGTAAAAAAAAAATCATCTTGTATACACTTGCATTTTTTAACGACGGATGAGGAAAAAAAATAATGAATTTCCGTTCCTTGTACTGCGCACAAAAATCCGCAATGATAATGACGATGAAGAAAAAAGAAAGAAAAAAAAGACTGTCCTCGATTACGGAAATGATTTAATGAACTTCCTTGAGGAAGGTCGTTTGAGTCCTAGAATTTTTTCGACTGGATATACGAAAAAAATGTTCGGCATCGGACACGTATGTTTTCCCGCGCGAATCGAATATGTTTGCTGGGCGCGTTTCGCGGAAAATGCAAAAATCGGTGATAAATGTCTCGCTTGTGAAAATGCCCGTGTACAGCCGCGATGCGCAGCCTCTCGTCTTCTTCACTCGCGTCTACTGACTCATTGCATCAAGAGCACCCACGATTCCACCACGGTCCTCCCGTAAACGCAATTGGAATAATAAGTTTCTTCACCCGTTCGCGAACGTTAAACGAAGAACGATCCTCACAAAGCGCCTTTGTTCAGTCGTGCGCTATTGCCGGAGTAATCGATGCGCACTCGATTATTCACGGAGGCACAGGACTATTCGTACGACTAAAATTCTGTGATGGAAAATTCTTCTCTTCTTTCCTCTGATACGCGTATCTGTTGATCTCTTGCCATATTCGCGACAAAATCATAAAACTAAAATCGTTTTTTGAAAAGTACAATTTTTTTTAACGTTTTCTCGCGGATAGAAAAGTATAGCCCGGTAAATAATTGTTTTGCCCGTTAGTGGGACGCGCTTTAAAGCTTTGGCAGCAAATATAATTTTTTTTTGAAAATCGTTCCCCGAACGTCCTCAGGAAAATCGTAAACAGGGACATTTTTCTATGCGCAAAAAGTTCGAGATGGATAGAAAATTGCGTTTCGCGAAGCACTCGAAGGTTTCGCACGAAGAAAAAAAAAGCGAAAGACTTTGTTGAAAAACCAGTTATGCAATTGCATAAATTAAATTTCAAGCTATTAAAATTAAAGGCACGACAGCGTCATGGTCACGATGAGGTTTTCGTTCAACATCCCCGAAACAAAAGAGTATAAAACAAGATGGTGTTTGCGTTGAAGTAAACATACCTGCTGCAGCGTGGTCTGTGAATCGAGTTCCAACAGTAGTATATTATTGGCACCATGACAAATTTCGATACCACTATCGGTATCCTTCCAATGGCGATTATATATTTAGCCACGAGAAGGGGAAAACAAATTAAGCTGTTGTGGACAAAAGTTACAGCCGTTGTTCCCCGCTCTAACGAAAAATAATCATTCCAGAGTCTCACCGTCACCCACCCCTGCATGGTCGTTAAAAGATCCGCTGATTTACCGATGACAGAGGGAAGAACGAAAAAAAAAAACTGTCACGTGGGCGTCCGTGAAGTCACCAGAAATGAGAAAAATGCCCGAATCTTTGGTGCAAACTAGACGATAATTTATTATGCGTTAATAACGGCGTTTAAAATGTGGACCAAGGATTTGGCAATTCTTACGGAAGGTGGACGAGCGAGGGGTGCAGTAATCGAGGCATTCGAATAAAAACAGGATACACGCGTAATATTCATGGTCGAGAGACTCGAGTGACAATATTTATTCGTGTATTTCATAGTCGAATATTTTTTTTTAAATTCTTACTCTCGGTGCGAGAGAATCGATCGGCAACGTGTGTCGGGCTATTTGGTTGGGACCGAAAAGTGGGATTGATTCGTCACTTTTTGCACACCTGACGTATTTTCCGTGCGCATATGAAAGCCCTAAAAATAGGCGAACCTTTGTCGTCGTGACATTATCGGATCGTCCAGAACTCTTGACGACTGATAACAATCGATTAAACTGCGAGTTTAACAAAATTCCGCATCAATCACTTGTTTGTTAAACAAGAAATATCGTTAATTGTCAAAGAATTTCGAGGTAAAGTTGGTCGAATAGTGTCGAAAATATGGGGAACGCAGAGTCCTTGTCAAATTCGTAGCCGTTTTCTTCCAAGAGTCGGTATTTTATCGTTGCGATTGTTTTACTCGAAAGGACCCACTAAATGCCATTATAGTGAATTATTCAAAGAAATTATAAGAGTTACCCGGAGCTAATGCGAAAAAAGGCAAAAATTCGTAAGGAGAAAAATAGGAAGAATCGAGTCTCCCAACGGAGATGATTGCACGGTAGACGAGGAGTCTGCGCTCCTTATCGTGGCTCTCCGCATCCGTATATCATTCTTATGGGTATCCGTTGTGTCATTTGAATTCATTATCCAAGAGATTCGACGTGTCGGATTTTTCAAAGTCGCATTAAAATCGTACTTACGAGCGCGTCAGATGTGCGCAAATATCGAGGCATTTGCGTAGACGATACGATTATTAAGAGGTAATGATAACCCTCCCGTATCTGTTCGTGAGATTATTGAATGGATCGTTTCGTCAACCCGATTTCCTCGTTGAATAATAATAATTCGATGAAAGGCAAAAAAAAAAGGTAATTATCGGAGCAAACGACTAGTGATTTTCCATTGATACATACTCCCAACGTGACAAACGTAAAGAGAAGAATAAATATGCTCATTTGAGATACATCCATCGGCGAAATTTAAATTTCCTCTGTCACTTTTTTTTTTCTACAATTTTGTACGACCATCTTAATTAACGGCCAACGATATGAACTTTTAACCCGAACCTGTGTGTGTGTGTGTATGCGTGCTATGATTTCAAGCTGTTTAGCATCCGCGGAAAATGCATTATGTGATGGATCGACGGTATTCGCGGGCGAACGACGTGTCGTGTAACTTATTGTATTATACGATGGGAAGAACGATTTATATTACCTCGCTTCATGCATTAACATTATTATGCAAACGTTTAGTTGGCGTTTTGCGATTGAGGGGCGTTGTCTAGAAGAGACGGCGGCGCGGCGGCGTCTATCGGTCTTTTATATAACAGGCCCACGTAACGACGATCTGCTCGAGTCTCCGATTAAAACTTTTTATAATTTTCGAGCAATGATCGCGATGGGTTTAAAGTCGCGAATGTTTGCAAAAAAATTCACCCCTCGTCAAATTATTATGTAAAAATGGCCATTGTTACATCCGGATCGCGCTTGGGATGGAAAATAATTCTTAAATTCCCAGGAGTTCATTTCGGGAAGAAAAAGAAAACCTCTCTCGTGTAGCTCTGGCTCTTGTACGAAAGAGAGCCAGAAACTTAGCGTACATTAGAAATTAAATGTCTCAAAACAAGCCCGAACGAGCCGATAGTTTATCCAGGAAAAAAATCTCGTCGTGAGACTACGGGAAGAGTGAGGAAATATTCGAGACTCCGCGTGCTATCGGGAATAATGCTTAGATAGCGCGTATGGAACAAATGATCGTACGATTGAGCCTTCTCGAAGTGTGCGCGATAATGTTCATTAGACGCGGAGGGATTTAGTCGCGTATGTGATATCGCACAAAAAACTATCGTCGGCGTCGCCCCGTGTCGCGATGAATTATCGTACCTCGAGTGGCCATCGGATGACAATCGCAACCCAAATCAGCTTTTTATCGAGATTTCGAACCAACGACGATCCAACGCCGAGTGGTTGTTCGCCACTCAATTCCACCGAAAGGATACACCGAGGCTGGATGAAATTTCACACGCGGCTAGACTCTGACCCCGAAGTAGGCTGTTTACCATTTTCCATTCCGCGTCTTTGTATCACTGGCACAATACTTGTTATTCCTGTCAAAACTAAACAAACGTCGGAGTTTTATTTTTCATTATTTTACTCGGGCCGAAATCAATGCCAGTGGAGGGCACTAGATTTTATACTCTTTATTTCCTTGTGCACCTTATCCGGACGCGTATTATTCTCGTTTATCAAAAGAAATAAATAACTCCGAATCGCGTCTCGAGCAACAGATTGCTGTTTTTTTTTCCCTTACGATTATTATCCTATATAATGATAACAAATTATTATTATTATACACTAATTGGTAGCAATTTTTTTTTAAATTATTATTCAATGTTTCCGAACAAAAAGTGACGGCATATTGAAATAGGAAATTGACGATTTTCAGTATTGGGCGATCGCGTATCCTGGGAACGCGGCAATCGAAAAAAAGGTTAAAAAAAAAACTACAAGTTCATAAATACCTCGTGAAGGACGGGAAAGTTTCGCGGCGGTTCGTGGGTCGACATATTGCAATTTCTTGCGAGCGAAGGTCGCGGGGATTTCAGCGTCGGAGGCAAAATGAAAGAAAAAAAGAAGAAAGCAAGAGATCCGAGGAAAGAAAAAAAAAACATATATATATATATATATACCGGTCCCTAATAGGTTCCGGTAGTAATGGTAAAACGGTCGGAAGGAAGTTCCGGAGTGTACAGCAAAGTGCCTGACCTCGGGGAATATTCGTTTCCTCGTGTGCGTCTCCGGTGTACCTACTCCGCTACACGGATAAGTTTCGCTGACTTTCATCAAAGCTCGAGCATACGTGTAGTCCTGCGAGGGAGCAGCGATTCAATGGTAAGATCGTCGATCGAGAAAACACACGCGTATATCTATATTGTTACAATTACTATATAGATAAAAATATGGAAAGCTTCTTCCATCGAGCCATCGCGAATGGGTTTTACCGCTGCTGTACAATGATAGCGGCACAAAAATACAAGTGTTATTGTTACGCAAGGGACCCATTCGCGAAAAGTGCCAAAGATCGGAATAAAAGATAGAGACGAACGAAAAGCGGCTTCCCGTTGATCGTCTATTATTACGTGGCTGAATCGAAAGATGAGCAGAGATAATACTCTCGAATGAATGGTGACTGGCATATACGGAACTTGATAACCCGATTATATATTGGCGTCGTGACCGAATCTGATTATTGGTCATGTAATCTATACCGTTCGTCATAATTCCGATATTATACTTTGTACGGAAGAAAAACATATTACTCCTCACGGGAGCGTATTTATTCGGTATAAGCGTATAATCAATCGTAACGACGTTGAAAATATATGACGTTGACAAACAATCAACCGTAAATGTACCTTGAGAATGATATTGAACGGTAAGGTTTTTCAATAACTTTTCGTCCAAAAGAAGAAACGATCGTAAACGCTTTTTCAGGGGCTGTGAAGAATTCAATGACGAACGAACGATAGCAATATCTTTTGAATCTAGAAGTATTGATAGGTCGTTTTCGAAAGAAGGAGAAAAAAAAATGTAATCCAATTAATAGTTGTAGGTATCGAGTTGACTTTGCCTGCTGCGTTTTCTGGAAGAAAAAGTCTTTGGAGAATAAAATAAAGTGCATAGTCGCAGTGTGAAGATAAATATAATTGTTCCTCATTGAACTGAACGGATATAAATTCTCAATGAAGAATTTAATAATAGACCTGTCACGAGATGATCACCTTTGAAAAATATGCTCTCCTCTGTTAATAACAATATTTGCCAATCGATAAATTCTTTATTTACACTACATAGACACACGCCTGCGAGCAATTTCATGTTGTAGGTACGTAATCGATGTTTCATTTTTCCGCATTTAAAGAATAGTTTGTCCAGCTACTCGAACATATTTTACTCGTTATTGTGATCGCTGCAATTGAAAATTAAATGACAAAAAAACTAAGTACTAATAAATTACGTCAACGCCGGTGTTTATACGCTTGTGTATGTAAATGCCTATTGTGGCAAAAATACAAAATCGTGATAAGGAAGAGGACGAGTTACGGTAGATAGATCGATTAGAAAGCAAGGTCCCGTTCAACATACTCTTCGCTTACGTACGACGCGCAAATTCATTTTAGATCAAATGAAAAACATATTATTCAATGGCTCATTCATTATTAAACAATACGATGAAGAAGAAGAAGAAGAAGAAAAAAGAAATAACAGCTCTAGCAGTTTCCATCGAGCTATGAAAATTCAAAGAAAATAAGACGATTTTTCCAATTCGATCGTCGACCCCGACGTTGATGAATATTGCAAAACAGTAGGAAGGCACAACGGTCAACTCGTACACGCGTGAAAATATTTTTATATCATTTGCTATTTTACTGTATCTGAAATTCAATATATCGAGGGTCGGAATGATTTGAAAAAAAATTTATTCAACAACGCGTCCAGCTTATGAAAAATGGAGGGACACTTTTTCATTGTAAAAAAAAAAAGTAACGGTCAAATAAATTGTTGAACCTGGAGAAGAGTAAAACAGCGGAGGAAAAACAAATATTGTTTCCACGGAGAGCAAAAGCGTATACACGTATCTCGGAATATAGTTTGCAACTCAATATTTTTAATGGAGCAATTTTTTTTTTCAATTGCAGGCGATTCTCGAAAAAAAATTACGTTTTATTTTATCATTGTTGATGATAAATGTTACAAAAAGAATCGGTTAATATATAATTGAGTACTGATTTACCGGTCGTCCTCGAGTCTCCTGGAAGCGACTGCGTGTGCGCGGGTGGCCGGCACGCGGCGAGAGGAAAGGATTGAACAAAAATAAAAATAAAATAATCACGAAAGAAAAATGAGGGTATTCAATCTACCAGTTACAAGAGCGAATAGCTTGGGGCGACAAACTGTCGTTCTCGTCGTGTGTTCCGCGTTCGCGGCTCGTTAAACGGACTTTCGATAAATGGTAAGACGGAGAAAGAGGAGGGGTAGGAGTGACAAGAAAGGATGTTTCTTCGAAACGGGTGGACTTGATTTTTCTTTTCACTGCCAAATATTTTGAGATTCGATTTATGGAAATGACGATCGTTAACACGTATTCGGAGGGATCGTAAAAAAAAAAATTCAACTCTGCTTTTGGGTCACGCGTGGGTGGGTCACGAAAGCGAGAGTTGCATCGTTAAAGAAAAAAAATATCGACAATGTGGATTTCTGATGAAGAGAAAAATCCAAGCAAAATTGTCCGGAAAAAAGAGGGAGACGATAGGATTGTTAAAGAAAAAAAAGTCCGATCGCCCGTATTTCAGGGTTAAGAGCAGGGTCATCGGGATTTTTGTTTGCAGCCGATAACACAACAATAAGATGGCAAAAGGAATAATGGCTCTGCGCTATTGTTCACCCAATTATGACAATTTAAAGAATGAAAAAAAACGACCGACAACACACACACACACTACGCTCTCATTGAAGGTCACGCAGCAGGTCCAAAGTCGTCGTTGCTTCGTTTACTGGCGTTTCTTCATTAAATATTGTTTCTTTTTTTGTTTCCTTGAAATTCGCTTATTTTCCTTTTTATTTACGATTACGTATTTTTTTTTTTTTTTTTTTCCCTCATTCGTGTCGTTTGCGAAAAGCGTTGCAATTAGCCCGTAGCTCAGGGCGATTATTTGACGGTCTCTTGTTTTTCACTCATAATTCGTATCGACGCGCGAGAAGAATTGCATCACGTACTCTTCATCTCGTGGTCGCTGCTCTAATCGTACACACGGAAACATCAACAAGCAATTAAAGAGCACGTCCCAACCTGATGGGAGATACTTATCGGCCCGCATGATCCTCCCGCGACGTTTCTCCGGCAATGGTAATGAAGCGAATTAACACACTGCGCCAACAACGATAACCCAAAGAATAATGATCCTTACTTTTTGAACAACAACAATAATAATCGTCGTAACAGTCGTACGAACGATAGCAACAATAATCGGGCATTGGGAAGGACAGTGTTGCGGGACAAAAAAAATCTGTCCAAATATGATTACGACCGTTCGGCAGATTTGTAAAACACACGCCAAGAAAGTACGGTAGAAAAAATCGAAATAAAAAATATGCCAAAGTTTAATCCATCATTGAGATGACATTAGGCAGAACCATTTGGCCGATCGAGCAGTGAGATGCAGATTTTCCTCGTTATTGATCGTCCAACGTTAAGGGCATGTACAAGGGTATCGTAGTTTTTTAGTTTTTTTTTTAGAAAAAAAAACAAAGTATCAAACTGTGTAGAATTCACTGAAGCAGAGCTTGACGATTGCCTTTTGCCTTAAATTTTACACATCTCCGAGAAATCTCTGGTCGAAAATTTCAGCTATCTCTCTCGCACTCGTGTGTCACGCGGTACAACCTCTACTTCGTCCTAAGAGGCTACGTAATAATGGGGGAATTTTTGTTTTTTTTTTCTATTCGGAACTGTATTTTAAAAAATTGCACAAACTTGTTTTCGCCTCAAGTTGAGATTGCGTCGCGCGAGTATTGAAAATTCGAATCGAGTCTCGAACGGTGGTGCGAAAGTTTAACGGTTTTACGTAGGCGATTTTTATCTCTTGCCTTCCCCTATATTCCCGATCGATTCGTATATCAGGGACACTTTGAGCTCTGGGCTCATTGTTGTTCACAATTAATCGTTGCCTTTTCTCTCGCTCGTTTCAAGTGCACACACGACAGCAGGTTACGATCACCTTCGCTCGTATGGGCACATGTGCTCTATGTGTGCATTTGTTCGTGTGCATATATAGATATATACACATATATGTGTGTATATATATATATATATATATAAATTGTGTAAAACGATCGAAGCGAGGGAATGGCATGACCGTTTGCAGGGTCGTACCTCCCATCGACTGCATATGTGGTGCATTCACTGGCAAATATATATACGCTACTCGTCTCGAAGAGTCCATTATAAAAATCGTAGAAAGAGAGAGAGAGAGAGAGAGAGGGACAGAGAGACATTTATTGGAACAAAAACGTAATTACAACAAACATGGCGACCAGAAGGTTCTCGAATCGCGACCCACATTTGTCGTATTCATTAATCAATTAAGATGCCACGTTGTAAAAAAAGAAAGAGATAAAAATAAAATAAAACTGGAACAGTTTACGTTAAAGTGCGAACGGAAAATCTTTTTCGATTTCGATTCGTTTTCCAACGCGCGACTTGGCGAATTATTTTGCTCGTTCGAAATTTATCAAACGTGGTTTAGTCTCGTACGTGCTCATGGACGCAATGAGCCAAGATATAAAAAAAACATCCTCTTGTGTCGAATACAGCTGAGGGGCATCGAAGGCGAAATGCTTCACTTGTTCGTGCACGAATATACATGTATTTGTTACATTTTATTATTACGACGTGCTTGGTTGCCTGCCATCCACGGTAAAATCCATTTTTTTCGAATCCAATCATCAAACGAATCGCGGTTACATCCGGCTCGCGAACCGCGAATCAGTGACGGATGTGTCGTTCAAAGGCCAACGCAATACCGAGGGACGCACACTTTTCGAGAGGAAACGAATAGGCGGGGATAATAATTGAGAGTCGAAATAAACTTGTTTGAATTGGGCTCGTGTCATTAAAAATTCACCAAGACAATGGGAAAATGAGAAAAAATGGAGAAAAAAAACAGCTTCCGGTTGCAAGTCTTGAAAATTGGCAATGTTTGTCGCACGAGTCCAACCAGCCCGAACAAACCCACACAATGGGCACATTGGAAGAAGAAAAAAGAACGTAATTTCCGGTGGAAATTCGTGCGCAACGACAACGTTGTCCTTTGCTCGCAAGGAGCCGGGTTGCGGTATTTCGGCCTGTAAACAGACTCGGCGACGAAATTTGGTGATACGATTGTGGGAAAATGGAAGATACAAGCGCGATCGGATTTACGGGAAGATTAGGCGAGGAGGTACAAAAAGAATTGGCGGATGAAAGCCACAAGTGGAAGATCGAAAATTGAAGTATGCGCGCGGGCGCGTATAAAAAAGAGGGTGTATTATGCAGAAGCGAAAGAAAGATATATCGTTTACGAGAGTTTCCGATTAGCAATGAGAGTGTGTCGTGGAGAGCTTGGCCGGCCTGTGTACACCCGCGACGAGAGAGACCACCGTGTTGAGCGATATAAATGCCGGGACCTCGAGCGAAATAGGCTCAGTCCGAACGGAACAAAACACGTTGCGAACGAATTCGCGCTCGGAAGAAACGAGCTAACCGTGTACACGTGATTTTTTTTTTTTTTTTTTCAGGCCCACAAATTCACCTGTGAATATCATTCGGCAGAGAGCTAAAAACGAAAAAAAAAAAAAAAAAAAAAACAGTTTCTTATCAAATTGACGAAAAATAAATCACGAACACATTGCGAGAACACAGTGAAAATAGTCATGTTTTTCGGCTCGTCGCGTTTGCGAACGTGGGACGCTGTACGATCGAAATAACGCGAAGATTCGTCGAGTAAAATAGCCGTGTCGAAAGTGTTGGTCAAAGATTCGAAAAGTGCACAAGAGCTGTGACTTTCGGGGGTGTGTGTGTGTGTGTCTGTGTTTTTGTTTTTACTGCACACGAGGTGAGTAGATCGAGTGAATTGCGACTAAAGGGGAGGTCATGGACGGCCAGGGCGCTAAAAATATTGACAGTCCCGCGTCCTTGAACAATATTTCGGCGATTACATATGTTGTTTTTTTTTTTTTTTCTTTGGCGCGATGCCGATGATCCGTGAGCGCGCGTGGTTGCGGGGTGCGCGTGCCAACGATACCGGACAAATTTTCCTTCCCGCGCTCTCGCAGTAACAACGGCGCTCTTGTGGCGCCGACTGAAACGATTCATTGTTCAAGCCTCTTATCGCTAGATGCTTCCCTTGCTTCCGTAAATCGACAAAATAATCATTGGAAGATAATTCGAGTGAAACTTCCGAATTGTATATCGTTGACAAAGAATCCATTGACGGATAGAGTCATCGATACGCGAGTCTTGCTACAATGACAAAGAAAAAAGAAAATACGAATAAAAATGAAATATAGAAGAAGAAAGAACGCTACGAATAGCGAAGAAAATTGATCGAATGCCTGTGTCGCGTTTCTGCGATCCTTAATTGTTGTCGTTTGTCGTAACGCGCTGCGAAGAGTGCTCCCAGTAATGCGGTAGTGAATTTCAAAGATCTTCGAGTTTAATGTCGTATATCTGCTCGCGTAACCTCCGCGCGCACCGGCATACTTTTCTATTCGCAAAAGTCGCGTACTTTTTTACGTATTTTCAAGTACAATGCGCGAGTGTGCTCGAGGAAATTGAGATCTCGATCGCTCGTAAGGGAGATGAATCCTCATTTAAATACTCGTTAAACTCGCGGGGCTCGTGACCCATTTTCTTCGTGCGTGTCACTTTTGTCAACCCCCTCCTCCCCCCCACTACGGATCAGTCGATTCGATACATGTGCCTATGTATTTTCATATGCATACATATATTGCTGTATAGGTGTTACGTTATAAATCTATGCGTGACTTTGGCTCGTAATTCGATCTTTTCACGGTGTATATCGTCGCGTTGTAGCGAGGAGAGAAACGGAGAGCCGCGTAATCGATACGGAACTCTCGAACCTTGATTAATACCAAAATTAAAAAGGTCCACGAGATCTGAAATACCATTCGCATTCTTCTTTCCTCCGAAACGTAACGACACGGATACGTGTACTTTAATTGTATAATTGCCGGAAGTTGGGATCAACAACTGCGCTCGATCCAACACGAATCGCGACAATCAAACGTCATTGTAGCGTCGTATGACGGATGTGTCCGTCATTCGGAGCAATCGACGAAAAATGAGCGAAAGATTCGCGTGTCGCTGGTCAGTCGCGATAAAAAAATTCTTGAAAAACGCACCAACTTGCTTCAACATTCGAACGCAACGTACTCCTCCTTATTATAAATTATATATATATATATATATATATATATATATATATATATATATATATATATAATTCCGCAAGAACACGAAGATACGCGCGCTCGAGCACCGTCGTGTACTTGACCTCGAGTCTCATTAGTATCTTTTAATTGCTTCCTTCGAATGTATCGCGTTTCCGGTTGTAAAAAACTATCGATGATACATATGGACGAAGGTGATTATTATGTTTTTTCTCAAGGGCCGCCGATGAGCCTACTTTTTATATTTTTTTTCTAAATCCTTTCTCCCTCGTCGTTCTTCAACGCTAGCTACTTCCTCGTTCTAGAGTGTCGGAAAGGCGCTATAAATTTACAAGAAGAATCCACGAACGAGAAATTTTCCATTTTTCATACACCTTTGGGCAATTGATGGAAAAAAAAGCGACAGAATTGCTATAGAAAGACGTTATTGGGAGAGAAATTATGGAAATACGGATGTTTTGCATATTTTGAGATAATTGATAAGAAAATGACAAGTTTTCGGTAAGATAGAGTGCCGTTCTTTTGGAGCACGTACTCTTAGGCTCTGCTCGTCCCGCACCACGTCTTTACAGCCGCATTTATATCCATCCTTGAAACTCGCCAATCTACGAGACAATACGTGCTTATGTTATATATATATATATATACACACGTACTGTGTAAGGGAAAAATGTAATTTCCCCCTTGTCGTACGTGTATTAGCACAGTGTAGGCAATCGGCACATTGGTCGTGTTCAGACCGGGGCTTAAATTTTTATTGGCGGAATCGTTGATTTTTGAGACAGGACAGTCTTGGAAACGATATTTTTATAAAAAGGCGTAAATTTGTCGTAAGGTGATTTTGGAGACATCGGGACTTGGGTAATGTAGAGGATAGGTATAACCGTGAGCAAGGTCCTTGAAATCGTGTATCTTTGAAATCATCTTTCCGTGTATATACGCATACGTGTATAAAATATTTAAGAGAGGGCATACGGTCACGAGACGTCTCTTAAACATTTTGAGTCATCGAACGAGGCGTCTCTAATCGCGCTATCATTATTCAATTTTAAAAGGCGGAACCGGTAATCACCAACGTGATGCTACTTCAAATTGAACGCAACGAACGTCGGGGCATGCGCGTACAAGTCATTTCTTTCGTGCTTATCTTCGACCGATGAACGCCGTAATTGGTGTTTATGCTCCCCGTGCTCTCGCGGGATACATGTGCGCGCGTGACTCAAATCTTTGCAATAATCTTTGTTTATCTGTCTTTCGTTAATTCGTCACCCCGTCGACAAAGTTTATCATAAATTATTTCATCCCCGCGACTCGTGCGAAATTTGAACGGTGAATCATCCGTACGTCTCTACATTCGTTTTCTTCTCCATATGCATATATGCTAATATTGCATTCTATCGTTTGTTTATCGCGCCTCTTTCAGGGCTTTCCTCGGGACGTAGAAAAATATGGTGGCGCAAGCCAAGTACTGGTGGAAAACACTCAACACCGGTGGCACACAAGGCGTAAGTATTGTGGTACTATGCATACAAAATTTCGAGCAACAGTCTACAGTAAATTGACCTCTGCTTCTTATTTTTTTCATTTTTTTTTTCTCAAAAAGCTAAAAAACGGGTTGAAGCAAAAGCCCAGGCATTATGAATTTTATACCAACATTTTTTATATCTGACGCTGTATTTTTGGGAATTTTTTCAGATTTTTCGATTACGACCATCGAGGTGTTCAAAAAAAAATTCAAAAATTCATGACGCGCTCAAATTTATTTTGGAAAATCTGAAAAAAAATTGTAATTGCTTGATAGAGTGAGCGTAATAATAGGAAAAATCGGGAACCAGATTTGAGGGGTCGAGGGTCAGACCTAGGTCGAATTGGTATGGAATGCCCCATATATATATATATATATATATATATATATATATATATTATATACACTCTTTGCCAAAAGTTTGGGGCACACTGCAATTTTTCTTTTCGGATAAAAAATTGAATATCTCGGCCAAAAAAAATCGGAAACGAATTTACCAAACGGGGTTTTGAAGAGAATAAAGTCGTTCGCTGGACTTCGGAAAAATAGAAATCTCGCTATTTAGTGAAATGATCTTCGAAAAGAGAAGTGTTAGCTTTAGTTTTGTTTTTTTTAAATTTTGCAATTTTTTTTTCGCAGAGAAATTTAGTTTTTCTTAAATAAAAGGGCAGGTTTCCGTAAAGCCGGCATCGTGCAGCGAATCGTGAACACTATGAGGTTGAGAATATTTGTCCTAATAACTAAAAAGTTTTGTTTTGTTATTTTGGAGTTGTTAAATTTTTTTCAGATTTTTTTGGCAAAATTTTTTTTTCATCGCTAGTTTTGGTTGATGGTCAACGATTAATCTAATTAATTTATTGCTATTACATTGAAACGAAGATGTTTCAATGAAAATATCTTTGTTCCAAAGTAACGTTTCAAGAAAACAGCCATAGTTGAATTTGTACGTCGTACGAATCAATGACGTTCTGAGCTTATACAGAGTCAAACGAATGAGTACTGATTGTCATTCAAATCAAAGATGATCGGGAAAAATAAAGTAATTACACTTCGGCAGATTCGAAAATTAGTGATATGTGCTCTTAAAAATGAAAAGAAAATGTCGTCTGATCAGTACGACGTACAAATTCAATTACGCCTTGACCAAAAGCATTAAGCACCCTGTGTTTTCCTTCGTTTTCTAGTTTAGCGTATACCATTGAAGTCTTTTTGTTTTTTAAATGTATTTATTAGTCAATTTAAACAATATTATTAATAGTGCCCAATATTTGTGGCCACAGATGTCAGTAGATTTTCTCTTCTCGATATTTCCCTTAAAACATCTTCGTTTCAAAGTAACGGCAATAAATTAGTTAGATTAATCGTCGACGATCAACAAAAACTAGCGATAAAGAAGAATTTTGCCAAAAAAAAGCTGAAAAAAATTTAACAACTCCAAAATAATAAAACAAAACTTTTTAGTCCTTAGGACAAATATTCTCAGCCTCATAGTTTTCACGATACGCTGCACGATGCCGGCTTTACGGAAACCTGCCGTTTTTTTAAGAAAAACTAAATTTCTCTGTGAAAAAAAATTGCAAAAATTGTTTTAAAAAACGAAACTAAAGCTAACACTTCCCTTTTCGAAGATCATTTCACTAAATAGCGAGATTTATATTTTTCCGAAGTCCAGCGAATGACTTTGCGAGGTGCGAAAATCGTGAAAAACCGTCATTTTCAAAATGACGTGCCGGGCACAAAAAAAAATCGAAAAAATAAAATTAAAAAAGCAAATTGAAGCTGACTTTATTCTCTTGAAAACTCCGTTTGGTAAATTGGTTTCCGATTTTTTTTTTGGCCGAGATATTCAATTTTTTGTCCGGAAAGAAAAATTGCAGGGTGCCCCAAACCTTTGGCCCAAAAGTTTTTAGGACAATTCAATTGAAATGCACCTTTTTAATTAAACTGAACGAAAAAATGAGATTTGAGTTTTTAATTGATGCAACTAAAGTGCCCCCTGTGTAAATAAACTTTTAAACCAGTACACACAGACGCACACGTATTCCCCTTTCAAATAATACTACTTTTTCGGATGTTTTTTTCATCGGGCACTACATATTTCCGAAATATTTCGCAATTCCGTTTACAACGGAACACCGTAAACATACAGTATAAAAAGAATATATATTTTGAATCACTCGACTTTTGTTTAGTTATTTATTTATTTTCATGTTTTCGAAAAGAGAAATAAAAATAATATACAATACGATTTCAGATTCTGGCCGGTTTCGCGGCACACTCGGGACAAATATCCGTTGGACTTTCGCAGGGTTTCAGTGCGGTACTGATACCGAAACTTTTGGAAACGGATTTCGCGACGGTGTCCGAGGGCTCCTGGATCGCGTCGCTGGGCGTCATATCGAATCCGATCGGTGCCCTCGTAGCCGGATCGGTGGCGGAATATTTCGGTCGTAGATTCGCGATCGCCCTCGCCACCCTACCTCACATGGCCGGTTGGCTACTCATCGCCCTATCGACGAACGTCCCGATGCTCTACGCCGGTCGTTTCATAAGCGGAATTGGGATGGGAATGGCCAACGGTCTCTACCTCTACGTCAGCGAGGTAAATAGAGACGAGGAATTGTATTTCTCGTTGCATGGAATACACGTACCCCTCCCCCTGCGTATTCCCGCATCGCGCTTCATCAACGTTCCGCGTTAAATTTCCTTCTCCAGGCAGCAGCGCCGCATCAGAGAGCGTGGCTGGCGAGTTCCGGTCCCGTACTCGTTTCCTTCGGTGTTTTAATGATTTATACCCTGGGTGCGTTGACGACGTGGCAAAAAACGGCAGCCATAAGCATCGGACCGGCGATACTGTCGCTGGCTCTGACGAGGTGAGTCGATTCGGGATTTCTCTCGGTGAAATTTGGCATTGGCGTATACGTTTGTTTGAAACGTATATAACGAAAATTGTGCAGAATGCTACCGGAAACGCCGGCGTGGCTGGCGACACGCGGTCGCGTCGAGGAGGCCAGGGAATCCCTCTTCTGGCTGAGAGGCCCGGGAATAAGTACGGAAACCGAGTACAAAGAGTTGTGTACGACGAACGTTAAGCGCGAGCAAGAGAAATCGACGTTGCTCGAGGCGCTCAACAGTCCGAGGGTCTGGAAGCCATTTTTGATTCTCTTTGCGTTCTTCGCGCTCCAGCAGTTATCCGGTATTTACGTCATCCTCTTTTACGCTGTCAACGTACTCGAGGATGTCGGTGTGAAGATGGACGCTTACACCGGAAGCGTGGGCCTCGCGTTGGTCCGTCTCGTCGCGTCTTTGCTCGGAGTCGTTCTCGCTGGGCACTTTGGCAGAAGGCTTCTCGCCTGCTCCAGTGGCGCCGGTATGGCCGTTTCCGCTGCTGGAGTTGCTCTCTCGATCAGGCAAGCGTTTTTTTCTTCTTTTTTTCTTTGCTTCTCGAATTCGAGTCTCGCGAATATTTCTTTCACGGCTTGGAATGAATTTGTGCAGATTCAACGTTCCTTCGTGGATGCCCCTGGTGTGCATAGCTCTTCACGTTGGTTTCTCGATGATCGGCTATCTGACGCTTCCTTGGGTAATGACGTCGGAGCTCTATCCTCTGAGGTTTCGCGGTGCCGTTGGTGGTCTCACTACCAGCATAGCGCAACTGATGACCTTCGCGGCGATCAAGACTTATCCCGACATGAGTTACGCTATAGGCCTCGAGGCAACGATGTGGACGTTCGCGTGCATTTCCCTCGTCGGTGCCGCCTTTGCCGTGACTCTTTTGCCGGAAACTCGGGGTCGCAGTTTGGATCAAATCGAGTGTCGTTTTTCCGGCGATTGCGACGATGATTTTGAGAAAAGTACGCGCAGCGCCAGCGCCGTCTGCCCACCCGACGAGCCCGACAAGAACGTTACCCTCAAACGTTTCGCCTCGATAACCGAGGAAAAATACACGAATATGAGAACGAACGCTTTTGCCTACGACAACTTTTGTCTCGACATCGCGAGCGAGACGCCCGCCAAGATTTACGACGATTTGAATGTCGGTAAGCGCGAATGGTCTACTGGCGGTAACGGAGCGGATGCGAGAAGTCCAGTTCTCATCGGTACTATTTCTCTCGAGCAGGCTTATCTGTGAATTTTACGAAAATCGTACGAGACTTTCAACCATTTTCCTATATGCTTTTTTTTTGTTTTTTTTTTATATTTTTTTTTAAATGATTGACGAATCAGTTCCGATTACGAATTTACTCTTGATCTCGTCGCTATCGTGTGACTGGTGTGAATATTATATTTATATAGCATTCTCGTGATACATATGTGTCGATACGTACACACACACACACACACACACACACACACACACATATATTTTTCTTTATTGTATATAAGAAACGGATCGGTGGATGCTGCTTATTTACAAAAAAAATCTGCATATCGAAGACTGCATTTTTATGTTATACGTTGTAGAGATGCATTTTTTACGTGCGCACACCGGCATTCACCACTCTTTGTACAGTATTATAATTGAATCGACGCATATACATATATTATCATTTTATCAATACATATAGATATATAAACGAAGCATTCCTCATTGTCATTATACAAACAGGTGTACGAGGCGAAATCATAATCGATTAATCAAATTGACCCGGCTGTCCAACAGTCGTTCATTCCTTTTTTCAATGAACATGCAATTATCCGGGCGCATACATATATAGAACGCATAATTTTATATAATAGTTTTACGTACTGTTGTTCGTAACTTTTGTACTTGTATATATATACATACATAAACCGTTGAATTATTTATTGTACAGAACAACGTAATAAAGACATACGTGTGCATCGAATAGTTATTGACGCAGAATAATATTTACGTTACTCTCTTTACGGA
The DNA here is from genome assembly GCA_963932345.1 of Ophion ventricosus. Classification (NCBI taxonomy): domain Eukaryota; kingdom Metazoa; phylum Arthropoda; class Insecta; order Hymenoptera; family Ichneumonidae; genus Ophion; species Ophion ventricosus. The sequence continues at coordinate 39,399,375 of OZ010711.1, read as the reverse complement.
ATAACGGAGATTACACTTTCAGTCTTTCAACTTGAAAAAAATATGATTCAAATGTTTGCTGGGGAAATTCAGAATGCTCGGTAAAACGCGGCTGAGTTCACAAAGGTGCGGTATGTACGCTTTCGACGATTAGTACGGCGCTGTCTTTACGGGCGTACCAACCTCATCGTCGCCGTTGAGCGTTCGGCTACTTGGTTATCCATAAAAATCGTCCTACGGGAGAAAACTTGTTTAGAAATTAGTTTTTTTGTATCGGTCAAACGTAAATAATTGGCGCAGGAATATTTGTTCTTAAATTGAAAAAATAGAAAAATCACCAAGATTCACTAATTGAAAAGAACGGGTGGCGTTATCTGGTGAGCAGTGGGCCGAATTTGCAAGTTAAAAACTCTGTTTTATCGATCGCGCTTCCTACTTTTTGTACGACACACACGAGTGACGCTTCGAAAAATCACCACGCGGCATACTTAATACATATACTGTAAAAACGGGAAAACACTTGTGTCGTGTCGTCAGGGTGTGTGGATGTGAGAGTGCGCGCGGAGAGGTTCTCTCTGTGGGCAAGGCGCAAGTACAGTCTCGGGTGCTGTCGCGTTGGAACTTAATGTTTTCTGACGTTTAACGTTTGTCGCGTTTGGTCGAGCCGTTCTTCTTGCAAAAGAACGGAGGACAGGAAAAGCATACGGCGTTTGTTGTTTGGTCAATTCACGTAGTTGATTCGTCTTTGTTTTCCATATCGCGGTAACAGTGAGTTGAGGAAAAGGGAAAAGAATGTCCGTGATGACAATTGATGAAAGTCGCGCGAGCATGTAGTCGTATGCGCAAGTTTCGTCCTATTTTTTTTCACCGTATATCCGGAAGAAGAAAGCGCGCGAGGTGATACGATGACGACGAGGACGAGATGCCCGCTCGGGGGATTGTTCGTTGTCGAGGGCGAAGTCGGACTTTTGATGACGGCGATGCGACGTGGTGTCCGATGGTCCTCGCATTCTCACCAGGTCTCCCCTCTCTCTTTTTTTTTTCTATGATTCGTATCATACACGTGCTGTTCCCGTGATCGCTCTCTGCTACCTGCTCCGCATTATGGAAAGAGGAAAAAAAAAAAACAAAAACCCGCCTTGTCGCAAAACGTATTCGATTTTGTCAAATTTCATAATGTTTTTTTTCTTTTTCATTGTACGCTCAGGACGAGGATCAGGATGTTCTGATGAAAGGACTGTCGACGCTGAAGGAGGCTCTCAACGACGCTAGAAACTTGTCCAACCTCGAACCGGGTGTCTTTCTCGCGCCTTTCTTGGAAATTGTCAGGTCCGAGGAGACTACCGGACCGGTCACGAGTCTGGCGCTCTCCGCCGTCAACAAAATAATCTCTTACGGTCTCGTGGGTGAGTTCGTCGCTATTTTACTCGTGGCTCTGTCGCCACACTTTTTCAACTAGTTATACTATGATTTCAACAAATGGCGTCGTATCAAGTTTTACTCGTCGCTCGTTCGTCGCTCGTCTCGTCACATTTTTATTCACGATCTCAGATCACGAGCATCCGGCGATAGGCTCTTGCGTCGAAGCGATAGCCGACGCGGTGACTCACGCCAGATTCGTCGGTACGGACGCCTCCGGCGACGGCGTCGTTCTCATGAGGATACTGCAAGTGTTGAGGGCACTCGTGCTTTCGCCTGCCGGGGATCACTTGTCGGACGAGAGTATTTGCGAGATAATGCTCAGCTGTTTCAGAATATGCTTCGAAACTCGTCTGAGCGGTAAGTTGCGCGCCGTTGTTGTTCTTTTCGACAGTTTTTTTAGAAAATGTCTTTCGAAAAAAGAGTATCGTAAATTTAAAAAAAATCGTACCGGCGTCAAAGTCATCAGTTTCGAGCTATCGAATCGAAAACTCTGAATTGTGCGTCTTTCACAGAATTGCTGCGTCGCACGGCGGAGCACTGTCTCCGCGACATGGTGCAACATTTGTTCGCGCGTCTCTCGCAATTCGCGGACGACACGCGAGTCATTCCCAACATGAAGAAGATGCGTACGAACGGTATGGAGAACTCGAGAGGCAAAACGCGAAAGGGCAAGAGTGTTGCTAAGCAAAAGTCTACGAACGCGACGACGGCGATGGCGGCGGCGGCGGCGGCGGCGGCGACGGGAGGTACGAGCAACAAACACGGGACGGAGCAGGCCGAAGTCGACGAGAACGAGGCGCGTCTGTTGAGTCCGGTCGATCGTGTTCGAGCTGATCATCTCGCGACTACACCGATTACACCGGCCGGTAATATCGTCGATATGCAGGGTTCCCTGGATCAGGGTACTCCCGACAAACCGAACGACGACGATACTACAACGAAAATTTTACCGTCGTCCGGTGACGAGACTGAAAAGAATCCAGCCATTGACGAGAATGCGGCGGAGAAGAGAACGGAAAATGAACAACAGCCTGGAACGAGGAGCGAAACGACGACGTCGACGACGACCACGACGACCGAGAAGAAGATCGACGAGCCGGACGAGGCCGATAAAGTCGAGAATTTCAAGATCCCGGAAACGGTGACGTGCCAAGGGAGAAACGAGAAGGAAGCGAACGCTACGGAAAAGATGGACGATGTTAAGGAAACGACGGAGAAAACGTGTGAGGTAGGTCGGGAATCGACTAAGGACGTGGCAGCGGATGATGGAGCGACGCGGGAAAACGAGATGGAGATGGTTCAATCGCCAAGCGGAAGCGTGGAGGATCTCTCGATCGACGACGTCGCCAGCATAGGAAGCGGCAACAACAACAACAACAATACGAAAATACCTCGGATTCACGTCGACCTGGACTCCCATCTGGAGGAATACGTGAATACCCAAGGTGTGAGATTCACTCCTCTTCAACAGTTGTCACCCTACGGTGCTCTCTGCGTTCGCGAATTGTTTCGCTTTCTCGTCTCGTTGTGCAGTCCCTTCGACAAGCAAAACACAGAAACAATGATGCACCTCGGGTTGAGTCTTTTGCAAGTGGCCCTCGAGATAGCCGCGGACTCTTTGGCCAACTTTCCGTCTCTGTTGTTGCTGGCCAAAGACGAATTGTGCCGAAATCTGATACTTCAATTGGGCACCGATCGGCTCTCGATTCTCGCGGCCGATCTACAAGTTTCGTTTCTCCTTTTCGAGTCGCAACGCGAACACTTGAAGTTTCAACTGGAGCATTACTTTCTCAAGCTGATGGAACTTGTTGATTCGGACTCTAGTAGAATATCGTACGAACAGAGGGAATTGGCGCTCGAGGCTATAGCGAGGATGTGGCGCATACCCGGTTTACCCGCCGAATTGTATCTAAATTACGACTGCGGCCTGTACTCGACGAATCTTTACGAGGATCTGATGAAGTTGCTGTCGAAAAACGCGTCCGCTCTTATGGGCGTTATGTACAGCGTACAATTGATATCGCTCGAGGCGATAATAAGCTTGGTTGTGGGTATCGAGGCGAGGTGCAAGGGTTATCGGGACTTGTGCAAGCCGTCGAGGCACACGAGTACCGAGGCACTGCCGACTAGAATGGAATTACTCGCGACGAAAGCGAACAAGCGGTGGCTGGCTCTCGGTACGGAAAAATTCAACGAGAATCCACGCGAGGGCATAGCCAAACTCGCGGAGCACGGTCTCCTCGGTGGCCCGCCCGGTGGACCACCCGAACCCGAGAAAATCGCGAAACTCTTGCGCGAAAATCCTGTCCTCGATAAGAAAGCGATCGGCGAATACATAAGCCGAAAGGAGAACAAAACGATACTCAATTGTTTCGTGCAAAATTTTGATTTCCACAATACGCGGATAGATCAAGCGTTGCGACTGTATCTCGAGTCGTTCAGACTGCCGGGCGAGGCACCGCTCATCTCGTTGCTCTTGGAGAAGTTCGCCGATCACTGGCACGACAGCAACGGTCGGCCGTTCGCCTCGGCAGACGCCGCTTTTACTCTCGCGTACGCGGTAATAATGCTCAACGTCGATCAGCACAATCACAACGCGAAACGTCAGAGCGTGCCGATGACCGCGGACGAGTTCAAGCGAAATTTGAAGAAGGTCGACGGCGGGGCGGATTTCGATCAGGACATGCTCGACGAGATTTACACGTCGATCAAGGGGGAGGAGATCGTGATGCCGGCCGAGCAAACGGGCCTCGTGCGAGAGAATTATCTGTGGAAGGTATTGCTGCGCCGGGGCGCCAGTCGCGAGAGCGTTTACTCCAAGGTCGGTGGCGCCGGGGAATTCGTCGACAAGGAACTAGCGGAGCGGGCATGGGCGCCGATAATAAGCGCTCTGTGTCGCGCGTACGACAAAGCACCCGACCGATCCTTGCAGAGGCGCGTCGCCCAGACCTTTCTCAGTTGCGCCTCGATAAGCTCGCACTACGCGATGAACAGCGATCTCGACACCCTCGTCGTCAGTCTTTGCAAGTTCACGGGCCTCGCGACGGGCGGTGAGCCCGAACAAATCGTCCTCCGTCTCGGTGGTAGCGGAAGGTGCCAATTGGCCGCGCGAAGCCTCTTCAAGATAACGCATCTGTACGGGAACGGGCTGCGATCCTCTTGGAAGAACATCATCGACTGTCTCCAAACTCTGTACAAGTCGCGCCTTTTGCCCGCGAGTATGACCGAGGGCGAGGACTTTTTGGAGGCTGCCGGAAGAGTTTCCCTCGTGCGCGAGCCCACGACCCCGAAGGCCCCGCCGGTCGAGCAGGGAATACTCTCGAGCTTGTACTCGTACATCGCCCTCGAGACAACGAGGCCACCGCATCCGGCCGAGGCAACGACTCGCAAGCGCGCCACCGACTGCATAGCCAACTGTTATCTCAAGCAGATTATCGAGGAGAGCAAATTCCTGGAGGTTGACTCGCTCAGATCTCTCATCGGCGCCCTCGTCTCGGTCAATCCCCACGACGAGGACATCTCGGCCTTCGTACTCGAAATTTTGCTCGACGTGACGATACAGAATCGCGATCGCGTTATGTGCGTATGGCCAATCGTGCAAGCCCATCTGGAGGGCCTTCTCACGAGCGCCGCTCGGGAGAATCATCCTTACCTCTTGGAGAGAGTCGCCGTTGGGATGCTCCGACTTGCCATAAGATTGTTGCGCGGTGAGGAATTCGCTTGGACCGTTTTGCCACCGTTGACACCGATCACGCATCTCCCTTCGGCGACCATGCCACCGCTGTCGCGTCAGATAGCTTACGGGCTCTTCGAGCTCTTGAAGACCGGAGCGGCGAATATTCACAGCTCCGAGGATTGGAAGGTAGTTTTTGCGCTTCTCGAGTGCGCGGGTGCCGGGGCTCTACTCCCGAAACAACAGCAGACCTCCGGAAGCGGAAACGACTCGCCGGAGGAGTCCTCGACGCCGGCGGCTCTCGGTGCCGCCGCCGCCGCCGCCGCCAACGCCGTTAAAACCTCCGTCTTGGATCAGACGCCCGTGTCGCCGATTCCGGAATGGGTACTCGTTTCGCCGACCGGTACCGAGGCACCCCTTCCGGTCGCGGCCGACTCGATTATTCTCGAGCGTCATTTGCAGCCCCACGACCCGATCGCACTCGCCAAATGTTGCGAGAGCTTGGTCTTCCTCGTGCGCGACGTAGCGCACGTAACCCCCTTCAATTTCGAGCTGTGCATCCGTTGCGCGAGGACTTTCGGCGAGGCCGTCCTGTTGCGAAGCAACGGCGGCAGCGGCGCGACCAAACGGGGAAGGGTCAATACTTCGGTCGGCGAAGCGACGAGCGATCCGGTTTATCAGCAAGCGCCGCTACAACTTCTCGATCTCATGCACACTCTGCACACGAGGACGGCCCAAATCTTTCACTGGTGGGCCGAGGAGAACGGAGAGAAGAGCGAGGAGATGGCCTCGCTGTGGCCTCGAGCCTGGAAACCTTTGCTCCAGGGAATAGCGCGCCTCTGTTGCGACTCGAGGCGTCCCGTACGAGCCTCGGCCATAACGTATCTCCAGAGCACACTGTTGGCCCACGACTTGGCACGGCTGACCGCCCTCGAGTGGTCGCAGTGCCTCGAGCTCGTTCTCTTCCCGCTGCTCGCTCAACTTCTCGAACCCGTAGCCCCGAACGATCCAGCGGGTATAGAGGAGACTCGGGTCCGTGCCGCGATGCTCCTGTCGAAAGTCTTTCTGCATCATTTGACGCCGTTGCTCACGCTCCCGGGTTTCTTGCCACTGTGGCTGACCGTGCTCGATCTCTCGAGAGCTTACATGCACGCCGACAACAGTGAACTCTTGTTCGAGGCTATTCCCGAGTCGTTGAAAAATATGCTCTTGGTTATGTCGTCGACGGGTGTACTGACGCCCTCCTCGAATCTTTGGGAACCGACCTGGCGTACGATCAATACCTTTTTGCCGAATCTGCGAACGGAACTCTTCCCCGAGCCGACATCGGCCCCGACGCGGATCTCCCTTGACAAGCCAATCGACAATCGACCCGCGTCACCGCAAAGTCCGGTGATAAGTCTCGTCGAGCAGGAACAGCCGTCCTTTCCGAGTTCGATAGCGCCTCAACCGGAAGTACCGCGGCACAATTCCGAGGAGCGAGGCGATCGTTCTTCCTACATTTCCGTTCTTCTACCGTCCGTTGGAAGTCACGAGGAAAGTATCGCGGAAACGAGTATTCCAGTCGCGGAACTCGGAGGCTCGGAATTGGCGCAGGATCGTACGGAACCTCGCGTGATAAGTCTTTTGGGACAGGATCAACCCTCGTTTACTGGCAAAATTGCTCTCCAGCCGGAAATATCCTTGGAGGCGAACAGAGTATCGGGAAGTTGGATGAAAAAATCTCCGACCGAAGAGCAAGGGGTGGATGTCCAGCAAGCGTCCAGCGACGACGGGCCGTCGTCGCTGGACGCAACCAAGGAGCATCAACACATCGTGAACCTTTTGAATCAACCACCACCGAGCGTTTCGAGTCCCGTCGCCGTACAACCGGCGGCTCAATCTTTCGATTTCTATCATGGAGCTGAAAATGTCGGGGATCCGTCCGCACTTGTGAGAACTCCGCGTCACGAAACTTGGAAATGTACTAGGGATCAAGCATTTTCGGATAATCAAACTTACCAAATTTCCGCATCTCCCGAGCGAATGGGTATCGCTAACTCCACCAATCAATTGGCCAATTCATCGTTCGAGGTAAGAGTAGTCGGCGAAATCCTTTTTTATTTTTCGACAAGATGCCCGTAGTTGTCGGTTGGGACTGTGTGTGAAATATTGTTTTAAAATGAATAATTCGGTTCGACAGATCCAAAGGAAGGATAGCGGAGTGTCGACGATAACGGGACCGTCCGCGTCAACATTGACGACAACGATGTTCAATTCGGCAGCTTATTTTAGCGAGGATCCAGCCGCTGACCGCCTGTTCGTCGTAACCAATCCTTGACGATTGTACATTGTTTACCGTGTATATTGTATCATATAAAGTTTCAAAAACGAACACGAAACGAACAATCGTTCAACGAGTTTATATATACGCTGTATAGCGACGAATTCTTCTATTATGTATAGTATACGCGTACGTAATTAGTCAATCCGATGGTTGTGTGCTATTTTTCCGGCCGGTCGTTCATTGACGTACACTTGATTTTTTTCGCGTAGAGAGTACGTACGTCTTCTGGCCCGTTTGCCACACGACGATTGAGCATGAAGCGCTGTACGACGAATCGCGTGGATGGAAAAGTTAAAACTTTGGAAAAACCAAAATTATAGGAAAAATAAACAAAAAAAACTACATTCGCCTATATAGCACCAACGTATATACAAGTGTGTATATATATATATATGTATTAATACGGTAGACGCATATACTTATTTATAAATATAACAAATGGGACATAACGTCGGAATATTGTATTGATATTATTACCAATTCACTCTGCTTATGATAATCGAAAACACAACTCTATGAAATATAAAAAATTCCCAACACGAAAATAAAAATAGTTCTCTTCTCTTGGACCAATGTTTGTACGTGTTTTCTGTGAAAACTGAAGTATCATACACCAGGAATATTATGGTTCAACCACGTTTAACAATCGGTGAAAAATTTGAAGCTATTTGATAAAAGTCGACAACGCTCGTGCAACGCGCTAGTCAAATGTTTGTTAAACACGAACAATTGGTGTAACATTCGTAAAAATTCGTAACAAATTTGCGCTCTCCGATTCAAGTGCAAGCGTCTGATATATTTTTTCTTTTATGATACTCAAAGCTATTCTTTGAATAGCTTTGAGTATCATGAATCGGACTTGACGAACACTAATTACTTTTTGAATTATTCGAGTTGACGCGTAATGCATTTTGTGCGTAAATAAATGGGGACGAAAATAATGGAGCGCTATACTATTTAGACTGGGATCAGAGAGCTCAAATTTGGTACAGATTGTTTTACACCGAATAATGTTTCAAGAGTGAGAGTTGACAATCTTATTTTTCGACACACCCTAATGAACAATGGCGATAAGTATAAAAAAGTTTGCGGTGAAGACAAAGTAAAATTTGTTTGTTCCGTAAAGACGTAGTCAAATGAAAAAAAAATACAGTTTGCAGATGAGCAGCCGTACGTCGCGCGACTCGTCACTCTCGGTCTTTGCTGCTCTCTCTGTTCGCTCGCTTCTTCTTTGATCTGCGGGATCTTCGCTTCTTGCCTTGACCACCCTGCCCTTGCCCACCCAGTCTGCAGTAATGTCCAAGTATTTTGCACTTTTCGCATAGTTCCTGGGGGTGCTTAATTTTCTTGTCCGGCGCCGCCAGCTTACCGGGTTTGTGCAGTGGTCGCTATTTTCAACATATATGATTTGTATTAGGAAGGGTCAATGGTTTATTCCTTGGAAAGACACACTCACCTGGCTTCTGGCGTACACGTTGGTGCCACAGTTGAGACATTCTTGTCCCATATTTGCCCAACTGTTGCTGGACATCCATTGCCGGCGGCACTTGGGACACACGTAATGTCCGAAGCAGCGACGTTTGCCCTGATAAGGGGTCAACTTTTCCTTGTCCGGAGATACGGGCGCGTCGGCTTCTTTCGGTGACTGCGCATAAAAATGAGCGATAAAATTGATTATAGCCGATATCGGAGATGCACTTTTGAAGACAATTCGTTCCGAGTTCGGCAAACCGTGTAACTTGGATTGCTACGTTTACCGAGAATCTGTAGGATTGAATTAGCAAAGAAATAAGAAATGACGCATATTTTTAGAGAACAAATAAAATTACGTTACCATGCTGAACGAAAATATCGACGGATCCGGTAAAAAATAAATAAAACGCTCGATCCCGAGGACAATGTTCGGTACGAAATGATCAAATGTACCAGGCCGATGAGAAGGGATTACGAATTATTCGATCCAATGGAAATCCGCTGGATTACAACGATAAACCGTTACGAGCGATGCCTATAGTTGAGCGTTCGTGCACACTAGCGTCAAGAGGTTACTCTTGATCACCGCGTATATGAGACCGTGCTCTTGGTGTATTGGGTGATCCGAAATCGGGGGTGGTGACGGAATATTAGCGTGCTAAAAAATACGGAAACGGGGTGTCCCCCGGCTGAGTCAACGGATGGCCGTTTTTTATTCTATCTCGCTCCTCCGACGTACCGTGGTCCCAATCTTTGCCATAAGCGTACACAGCAGCAGTATTTAGTATCTTTCTAGTTGTTACTATACCGATAGCGTGCTGAATCACCGAACCGTTTTTAATATGTTACTAAAAATATATTGACTGGTGCCCGTGAAAAGTTGGCATAAAATTCCAATAATCCCCGTTGCGGCAACTTTCGAAATTGAATGGTGTACTCGCGGGTACGTAGATGACACCACCGAGGTAAGCCGTGGTGGTGGAATAAAGTGAAGTTCGTCAGAACATATTTCACCACTTGGAAAATAATACATGATCCGCCAAACTTCACATTCTGAAATATGCAAAAATTGAATGGAACAATTTTTCTTTCCAGAAATAAATAACTATAACGAGCCATGTTCGAGTTGCATTTAATATCAGAGCGAGCGAGCGCGCGCGAGAGAGAAAGAGTGACGAGGGATATATTTATCGGGATCGTCAGGCTTTGTTCTGAATTGCCCCTTAATCCTTTGAAGCTTATTACAGCCTGCGCGCCAATAAACACCGTAGTAGCTTTGTTATTTCTTCTCTCTGCGTCTCATCGTCACAATAAGCGTTTCGCAAAAGAGGATCACTTCGACACGACGATATACTTTGGCCACTGATAAGAGTCTCTTGCCTCTTTGCCGTTAGTAAATGAGAGTGCACAGTTTATCTTCACCCAAGACCTAAACTGTATCTGGAGCTGTGTCGCAGTGGGCATGGCTAAATTAGAGAATGAAACACGAGTGAGTTTCAACATCGGTATACTTTAATAGCGGGCCTTGAGAGGAAACAAGCCAAAATCTTCACCGTTTGTTCAATTTTTTTCCCTCACTGCAAAGAATTATGTCCAATTGTCTGCGAGACAATGATTTGCTATTAAAGAATAACATCGGGAAGATAACATGAGAATATATTTGAGTAATATTTTTAAACGCTCCCGTGCTCGTTGTGGCCCGAAGTAATTTCGAAGATTGATTAATTTTAAATAGTTTATCTTACTCGTAGACAAATTGATTTATTGTTCAGGAAAGTAAGAGCCACGTGAACAATGGCTACATCGAAGATTCCGATCTCGAAAGGAACGGGATTTCAGAAATCGCCGACTCAACGATTGTCCAACAGGTACACGCGAATTAAAAAAAAAAATGTTACAATTTAAAAAGAAATTATTGAACTAAAGAGTGGAATGAAATTGTGGGGAAAAACGAGTGGAAAATCGTGATGAAAATGATTCTCGTACGCAGTCATCGAACGAGGCTGAGAAATCCGAATGGAGCGGTGATCTCGAATTTTTGATGGCTTGCATAGCCACGTCGGTAGGCTTGGGAAACGTCTGGAGATTTCCGTTTACCGCGTACGAGAACGGTGGCGGTGCATTCCTTATACCGTACATAATCGTCCTGATATTCGTCGGAAAACCCGTGTACTATCTCGAAGGTGCACTCGGCCAATTTACCGGAAGGTCCTGTGGCAAAGCATGGTCGATGTGTCCGGCCATGAGAGGTGATGAATTTTTATCTAATTTTCGACCTTCCCCAAATGCAACATTTATTTAATCGTTTTTGAATGAGACGACTAAAGAAACGTTGATCGTCATCGGAGCTGCGCTTATTTCGTAAATTTGGTTGAAAAATTCACGTTTCTGCATTATATCGCGATTGAAATATCTGTAAGAAACGAAGTACTCTTGTGAAGTAAATTGAATAGTTGGGATAAAATAAAACGCAATTCGAAAAGTGAATAGTACAAATAGAAATAATGAATTTTGCAGGAATAGGCTACGGTCAAGCTTTGACCGCGTTCTGCGTGGTGACCTATTACTGTTCGCTGATGGCTCTGACAATGTATTACTTAATAGCGAGTTTCGACAGTGTCCTCCCTTGGTCGTACTGTCGGGAAGAATGGACGAATTGCATCGATTCGCGGATCGTGACTGCCACGAACGTCTCGTCGGCCCATCATTATCGCAGCTCTGCAGAAATATACTTCCGGTTAGCGAGAAAACGACAAAGGAGCATTTCTTCTTTCAATATTTATTAAAACCATGACCATAACCATCGAGTAATTGAGCCACGAATTATGGATTTTAAATTAGAAACATTGTCTTGAACGAAGCTATCGATATCGAGGGTGGCCTGGGACTGCCCTCGTGGAAGCTCTCTCTGTGCCTCGCGTCCGGTTGGATCGCCATCTTTGCCACCCTTTCGCGGGGAGTCAAGAGCACCGGCAAAGCCGCCTATTTTCTCGCCATTTTTCCCTACATCGTCATGATCATTTTGCTCGTTAGAGCAGTCACTCTCGAGGGGGCGATCAAGGGCATATTGTTTTTCGTAACTCCGAAGTGGGACACCCTGTGGAAACCGAAAGTCTGGTATTCGGGAATCACCCAATGCTTCTTCTCCCTCGCTGTCTGCTTCGGACCGATTATCACCTATTCGTCCCACAACAAGTTTAGGCATCGTGTCGACAGGTGATTCTTATTTCATTCATCTTTTCGATTACATTGAAGTATTATTAATTACGTTTAATTATTTTCAATTAAATGTACGTATTTGCAATTGTGTTCAATTCCAATCAATGGTTTTTTGGATTTTTGAGCTGCGATTATTTTTTATTATTTTCATCCCTTCCTCCGCATCCTATTCTTTCTCGTTATTATTTATTAATTTATAATATTTCCTAAATTTATTTTTAACAATTGCTTCATTTCGAACGCATGGAAATTGATTATATTTTGTTGCTGTTTAATTTGGGGGTGTTTGTAAGGTGAATTTTGAAGAATTAAGAAAAAGTCGTTTGTTTCGGGTTTTCGATTGGAAACAGGGACGTGATGATTGTGACGAGCCTCGACACTTTTACGAGTCTGATAGCCGGATGCACGATTTTCGGTATACTGGGAAATTTGGCGCACGAAATGGGCACCGAGGACATCTCGAGTGTCGTGCGCGGTGGCACGGGTCTCGCCTTCATCTCGTACCCCGACGCTTTGTCGAGATTCACCGTTGTGCCGCAGCTCTTCGCCGTCATGTTCTTCTTCATGATGTTCGTTCTCGGTACCGGAAGTGCGATGGCGCTTTGCGCTGGTGTTCTCGGCATTCTTTCCGACCATTTTCCCAATACGAAACAATGGAAAATGGCACTCGCCTTGTCGGTCGTTGGATTTTTCGTCGGACTCGTGTACGTGACACCGGTAGGTTGAAAATGTTTCGGCGTATATATGCCTGTGAGGGAAGACGTTGGAACGAAAACGATGAGTCGACGTACGACGAGAGGAATGAATATTTTTGCCCCAGGGTGGTCAGTGGTTCGTGACGTTGGTCGATTATTACGGGGGTACCTTCGTCGCCCTGATAATCGGTCTTCTACAGATCATCACCGTCTCTTGGCTCTACGGGCTTGAAAATTTTCTCAACGATATCGAATTTATGCTCGGCAGCCGTCCCGGGCTCTATTGGAGATTGTGCTGGAGCATCGTCACGCCCGTTTTCATGATCGTCGTTCTCGTCTACACCGTGGCAACTTACGTCGCGCCGACTTACGACGGGGCAGCGTATCCGGCCTACGCTTATGGTCGCTATTTCTTTACAAATACATATCATCCGGCAAAATGTTTGTCTTTGTTGGTCCAAACCATTTCTAGTCTTCCTTCGTATGCTCTTACGGACTTTTATGAAACGATCCCTCTTATTTTCATCCCATATACTTGTAACTTCGCTATTGCCAGTTGTCCAAAAATATGTTTAAAAAACACTGGAGGATCCACATTTATCGCCCGGAAATCAAAGCGGTAAATACATTTTTTTTTCTCGATGTATTCAACATTTTTCAGCAATAGGATGGACGATTTTTGTCTTTGGCATATTGCAAATAACGGGTTGGATCGTTGCCAGAATTTGGACGAATCGGACATTTTCTCTCGTCAAAGTACGCACGCGTTTTTACAAGAGTTTTTTTTACAAACGATTCGCAACATTTGGCGGAAATGTGAAATTTAACGAAAGGTCGATAATTTTGCAGACGATCATCGACGCTTTTAGTCCGTCGAAAAACTGGGGACCGAAAAATGCCGAGACGCGTTTGGCATGGAAGGATTTCATCGCTGTCAAGAAGAGCAAGTGCAAAGGAGGCTTGAAAAAATTATACTTTGGATAATGCTGTCGTTGTAAAATATTTTTCCTGTTTATCTTTCCTGCCCGTGTGCCAGTCCTGTGAAAATCACGCGATATGGGCCATTTGAAAGAGATAAATATATTAAGTACAAACGCATTAGCCGTACCGCAAACGGCTCGTAATATTTTAGTTGTCGTTCCGTGCTCTGTCGCAAAAAAAAACTAACTTTGTTGAGAAATTGATTTTTTACAGAACGACTGTCAACTCGCAATTAATTCGCGTCTCGTTATTAATTGAGGCGATGCCGGAAGAAAAAGCATTGTCTTCGTTTGATTCGACTATGCCGCGATGGGTTCTCACGATTCGGACACACACGAGTTACTTCACTTCCGTATGCGGTTGTGTAATTGTTCAAACCATTCCGACGAGTACGAATAATTGCATGTAAATTTTTACCGACAAACCAAATAATAAAGCGGCCAGGAAAAACACAAAACATGATTTTACTCCTCAACGCGCAATAAAAGTTGGATATATTCATGTCGCACGATAAAAAACGAATTAACCATTTCTTTTCTTTGCGTTGATAGTGTCGTTTGGCCCGATTCGTCTAGTAAAAAATCATTTGACGAAGATAAAGACCGTCTTATCGCGCGTGAGTGCATTTTTTTCTGGAAATCTTACATTCTCGGGTTTGGGCTAATCCTTACGGTGTTGAAAGGCAATGATGCTCTCTGTCTTGAGTCAATAATAAATTTGTTAAAGCCCGTTTGAAGGCTGCGCAGAGAGACGAGGCAGATTTTAAGGTCGCGTCGCGTACAGATATCTTCGTATCCATCGAGGAACGAACAATTAAAGAATTATTCTTCTTTTTCTCAGATCGAATCAACTTGATTCTGATTCGCGTTGGTCAAGGTCATGGCATTATTATTTTTATGGCTCGTTATATAATGTTCGCCTGGATATTGCCGTATTTCGGTTGTTTGAATGTTTTCTTGGATCAAAACACGTGTTGAAGAAAAAAAAATATATTTATATTTTCCAGGAACATTCGCAGCTTAAGATTCAATTGAGTATTTCGAAATTGAAATTACATTTTTCGCTTGAAACGTATTTTTATCCTGCTGGTGATTGAATAATAACATCAATGATAAACAAATTCAGTCTTCCAAAACCGAAATAATTATTTTTTTTAGCAAAATACGTTTTTTTTAAATTATATCACTGCTAATTGAATAATAAGATTATTCGAGTAGAAAAAAAAGTTTCAACGCGCGATTAGGAGTTTAAAATTGAATTCAACACTCATAAATGAAAATGATTGATTTTCTTGTCCCCAGGCGTTTTTTATATTGCTGCTAATTGAAAGAAAATGATAATAATGATACCGATTGAAGTATTACGAACAATAGTGCGGCAGTCTCCGCGACGAATGAAAGTCAAAAAAATGATGCTCGAAAATGTGAGAGGTCATCGAAGGATTACGCGATATCTGAAAAGAGATATAGTTGGCAAAGATTGTCTCACCTGTCCCATTGCTCGCGTTCCATTGACGTAGCTGGGGAAATGACTATGCTTTTCACCATCACTGTGCAATGGCCTTGCGGATCTCGGATAACAGAAGGTGTAATTCGAATCGATCTCTCGCGTGATCCAAGGCAAAAAAGGAACAGAGATCGAGCATACGCGAATCGGTGTTCCTTCTCGTTTCAATCGCTACATCGAATTCCCTTTATTTACTTTTGCGGTTGAAAAAAAAACCAGAAAAAAATCACTCCGCGCCAATTGTAGTTCATTTTGGCACGCTAGACGCGCGAGTTATTCGAATGGTTGAAAAATAAATGCGTGCATTCACACTTGCATTCGTATCGCGCGTGTCTGTTGCAATTGCTCCGTGTACGCTTCACGTGAATGTATATTTCGTGATTATGCTCAGTCGTTTGAGCGAGCTCCCATCGCATACACGTTAAACTCCGAGACACTCGTGTTTTTTTCGTTTTGATTTTTTATTCGGTTACTTTATTGCAAAACCGAAGCGAAAGTTTGCCCGTTGTATTATTCATGGAAAACGAGCAATTCCATCGTTGCATCCTGATATTATGAAGGATGGGCAATAATATCGGTCGCGAGGTTTGCCACACGTTATAATAAAAATAGTTTATCGTGATGTCCCTAGCGCGACGGTAAATAATTCAGGACGATCGCGATTTTCGTTCAACTTTAATAGATCTCAATGGCAAAACAGTTTCGTCAAATGGACTTGTCAAAAGTAATTAAACACAAAACATTTCAACGAATCCTTCGAGCTTGAAGGTTTTTTATAATTGACAAATTTATAAGGTTCGCGGGAGGAACGCGATATCTTTGATCTCATTTATTTCGTTAACTACGAAAGCTTGTCATGTATCGCGATTCAATTGTGTCGCATTAGAAAGTGAGAATGAACGCTTATCTCTGTATAAAGTCTAGATTGGATGAACTTTTTTTTTCACGCGAAAATAAATATTTTCTCGAACGAATTCGAGGCTGAGAGGCTTCAAAATGCTTTTCAATCGAAGACAAGATAAAAATGAAACTGTGTCTCTTTCGGACAGAAGCCGAAAAATTCCATCATCGATGGGGTGCCCGGAGTATTCGCGATTTCGATGACGGATAAGTCAGCGGAAAACGAGCATGATCCAATGGAGGTAAAAGAAAATGACAATAAATTTTATTCGCAAGGTAAAATAAAAATGCAATATTACGTTAAGAGTGATTGTAAGAGGCGTTGCTGATGGAAATTGTCATTGCGATAATTATCAGGCAAACGAGACTGACGCGGGGAACGTCGACTCCGCCCCGGAACGTGACCAGTGGGGAAACGGTGTACAATTTTTGATGTCTTGTATCGCGTTTTCCGTCGGTCTCGGTAATGTTTGGCGATTCCCGAACACCGCGTATGAAAACGGCGGCGGGGCTTTCCTCATACCTTACCTTGTTGTATTGTTCGTCATTGGAAAACCCTTCTACTACATGGAAATGGTACTTGGACAATTCACGAGTCGTTCGTGCGTCAAGATTTGGTCGGTTTCACCGGCGTTCAAGGGTGCATTTTTCTCTTTTACTTTCCCGACGAGTATCGTGTCGATTACACCATTATTGGTAGATCAACATTATCTCAGATGTTAATAGTACATTAGGAAATTTGCAAAATATCGACGACTCGTAATAAGAAAAAAACATTGCAGATGCTTATGATAATATATTCTTTACAGGTATCGGATATGGTGTGACAGTCTCCGTATTTTCCGTAGTTACTTATTATTGTGCTTTAATGGCACTGACCCTCTATTACCTAATAGCAAGCTTCAATTCACCTCTGCCGTGGACATCATGCTCGCAGGAATGGGGTGACAGTTGCTTCGACGCGACGGCAGCGGGTAAAAATCTTACCACGAGCGTAAATTTTACTCGATCGAGTTCAGCCGAGCTGTACTTCCGGTATGTCGTGAAAAAATCCATTTTACTCCATTGGAACTTGGAAGGATTTTATTCTAGAAGCCATAGTCACTATTGAAAATTCAGGGATTCGCGATAGTCGGATTCTCAATAGATCTCAATGATCGGAGCTCATTTTTATTTAAATTATTTTACTCGAACGAGCTTTTGCGTTGAATTTTTTTACAAATGAGTATCATATACTGCCTCTTTTATGACAATTATTGAAAGAAGAGCTTAATTATTAATTGATTTGCAGGAAAGCCGTGCTGAACGAAGTCGGATTAGAAAACGGGCTTGGCGCTCCATCTCTGAGTCTCGTTCTCTGTCTTTTGGGCAGTTGGATCGCCGTGTATATCGTTGTGGCGAGAGGTGTTAAGAGTACCGGAAAGGCCTCGTATTTTCTCGCGTTATTTCCCTACGTTATCATGATATCTCTTCTCGTACGTGCCGTCACACTCGAAGGTGCCATTGATGGTATCATTTTTCTCTATCGGCCGGATTGGAATAAAATTTTTGAACCTCACGTATGGTATGCGGCGGTTACACAAGCATTTTTTTCGCTCGGTGTTTGCTTCGGTGGCGTCACCATGTATTCGTCCTACAACAATTTCAATCATAACGTCGCGAGGTAAATAATGACAAGTTAACGTTTAAGAAAAAAGGATACTCAACAACATTACAACCAAACGAAGTGAATTATTTTAGATTTTTCAACGCAATTCTACAAGCGTTGTCAATAATTGGAAGAATTACATTTAGATTAAAAAATTATTGTGAATTTTTGTTTATTGCACAATTAACATTGTTTGTGCCCGTTAGTGTCTAATCATAACCAGGTATCGGTGGGCGTTGTAAAAAAAATGAAAACACAATATTACAGGGCAGTAATGGTTGTTTGTTGTTGCAGAGATTGCATAATCGTAACGACTCTCGATCTGGCCACGAGCCTCATCGCGGGCACTACGATTTTTGGGATTCTCGGCAATCTTGCTCATGAAATTGGCAGCGAAGATATCAGCAGGGTCGTCCGTTCGGGAGCCGGTCTCGCCTTTATCTCGTATCCCGAGGCACTCGCCAAATTCACCTTAGCACCACAATTTTTTTCCGTACTTTTCTTCCTTATGCTTTTCGTCCTTGGAGTTGGATCGGCCGTTGCATTCTCCAGTGTAGTCATCAGTGTGATCGCCGATCAATTCCCGAAGATACAACATTGGAAAGTTGCCGCGGGTGTCTCCGCAGCTGGCTTCTTCACTGGGATTGTTTATTGCACGCCTGTAAGTCCTACCTACACGAGGAATCGATCAAGTTTGTGGAAATAGTTGTTTCGATTCATGCTTTTCTTTCAATGGTTACTTTGGCGTTGGACACTGATATTCATATTTGATATTTATTATAATAATTGTCAGGAAGATTGGACTTATCATTTATCTTACCAATTAGTTGTGCCCCATAATACAAGTAATTATTCACAATTTATTTATTTCTCCTTTGAAATAAAACTTTGAGCTTCTTATTTTACGACTATTGCTCTTATAATGAACAAACGATGCTCGACGTCATTGTTTTCCAGGGCGGCCAATACATATTGAACCTCGTCGATTATTTTGGTGGAACATTCATCATCGTTTTTTTGGCCTCGTTCGAAGTCATCGCAATTTCTTGGGTGTACGGTGTGTATAAAAAAAAAACATATATTTATATATACCAGGTGTACAAGTATGAAATGCGGATTTTTTTTCTAAAAAAAAAAAATACGTTAAATTCGGAAGAATGATAAAAAGTGGTTTATTCAAAGTATGCTCCATCGCTTGTTATACACTTTTCCCATCTTTCGGGCAATTTGTGAATACCACGCCAGTAAAAATCTTCCCCTTTTGCTGCGAACCATTCATCGAGCCATTTTTTCACATCTTACGAACCAAAGCGCTGCTCAGCAAGTGCGTGACCCATCGATGCAAACAAGTGGTAATCGGAAGGAGCGAAGTCTGGTGAGTAAGCCGCATGGGTAGAACTTCCCAGCTGAGTGCTTCCAACGTGTCGCGAACCGGTTTTGCCGTATGTGATGGAGGATTGTCATGAAGAAAAATGACTTTGTGTTGCCTCTTTCGGTATTCTGGCCTTTTTTCAAGCAGCGAACGCTTCAAATCGGTCAATTGTTGTTGGTAACGTTTAGTATTAACCGTTTCCCCAGGTTTCAACAGCTCATAATAGACCACGCCCCTCTGGTCCCACCAAACACAGAGCATCGTCTTTCTGCCAAAGCGATTCGATCTTGCGGTCGATGTGTCGATTCTCAAAATAAATCCACTTTTCATCCCCTGTAACTATACGATGCAAAAACGACTTTCTTTTCTAACGAGCGAGCAAAATGTCACATGTGTTTTTGCGCTTTTCCATTTGCCTGTCGTTCGACTCATGTGGTACCCATCTACCGGTCTTCTGAATCTTTCCCATCTCTCGTAGCCGATTGGAAAGAGCTTGTTGACTAACGCCCAATTGCTCGGCGAGTTGTTTTTGTGTTTGCGAATCATCTTCGTCCAACAATGCTTGCAATTCCACATCTTCGTATTTTTTTGGCGGTTTTCCATGTTCCTTGTCTGCAACATCCAAGTCTCCACTTTTGAAACGCCGAAAGCATCGTTCACACGTATCTTGCGATGGAGCATGTTCACCATAAGCTTCTCGAAGTAATCGGTATGATTCAGCAGCAGTTTTCTTCAAATGAAAACAAAAAATTAATGCTGTCCGCGAATGCTCTTTGTTCGGTATAAATTTCGACATATTGAACACAACACAACACTATGCACACACTTTTCCAATTTATCACTCGTGCGCGTCTGACACTTGTTGATGACACAACAAAATGGCGCAGTGTGAAATCTTTGTAGCACAAACTGCATTGGTGCACCATCTGTTGTCTGAAATCCGCATTTCATACTTGTACACCTGGTATCCGGAATTAATGGCACAACAGTACAATAATTTTTGCCTGTTCAATCAGGGATAGAAAATTTTCTGGACGACATTGAATTCATGGTTGGGCAGAGACCCTCGATTTATTGGCAATGTTGTTGGGGTTGTCTTACCCCGCTGATGCTTTTCGTAATACTCACTTACTTTTTGGCCACTCTGAGGCCTCTCACGTACAACGACGAGTATTATCCAACAGCCGCGAATAGTACGTATCTTCTAATGAATTATTTTTCAATAAACTTTACGGGACAAACGTCCGGTCGAAGCGATTCGAGGTTTATGAAAATTTCGCTTTCAGTCGCGGGTTGGGCTCTCCTGGCGTTAGGAATTGTTCCGTTCCCAATACTGATGCTCGTCCAATCATTTCGCCAACGGGCAAAGTCCTTTTATCAGGTGAGTAAAGAAATTATGAACGAAACGAAATTGATGCGTGGTGCGAAAAATATTTGACGTCTCTCTGATCGTTCCAAATAATTAAGTGTTTCACGGCAACCGCGGATTGGGGCCCGAAGGATCCGAAGATTCGCGAGGAATGGAGAATCTTCAAGGAAGCGAAAAATCGTGAGAGATCAGGCTCTTGGAGGATCGGCAAAGTGTCAAAAATATTCGCAGCACTGTTCGACAAAAAATGACGCTGGAACGTTGTTTTCTTTTTTCACAATGCAAAAAATAACGCATAATTTTTCCATGTTTTCTTTATTATTAATAAATTAATATATTATATATGTCTGATATATATACATAATATATGTATGTATATATATATATTTGTTTTTTTTTTTAAATATGTATATGTATAACAGCGACAAGTACAATATATCATCATGGTTCGCTACTATATGTATATGCGTGCTCATGTATATTATATACGCAAATACACATTTACATATAGTAGACGAAGATCCTTATCATTGATATAATAACTAGAGTGAAACGAAAGTGTCGAATTTATATACGATCGTATGGTTTATGTCCATCGTTTTCCAATCTCTCGTCTTATCATTCTAATTCTCTCTCACAGTTTTTTCCCATTGCGGTGAATTTCTTGTTTTTTTTTCTGTTTTTTTTTTCGTTCGTCGTTATTCAATTAAACTTACACGATAATTCGCAATATAGATACAGGGATACAGAAAAATAACACCGCGCGACCACGGTGGAATGTATCTTAGAAATATTATCGAGCTGAAAAGATTTTTCACTTTTTTTGTTTGCTTTCTTTTCAAACGTTGTCCTGCCGGATCGCGTTGAAGAATCACGTGTACGGCCTTTCACTCCTCTTGATATATATATATATATAATAAGACTCGCGACCCGCAGCTCGCATGGCGAAATTGGCAAGGTTAATCTTCATTTGCCATTTTTAATCAATGAAATTATCCTTAGTATCATTAATCTTAATATGACAATTATTTTAGGGTTAATTGTACCTTTACTTAAAGTCCTATCTACCGAGCTCGTCGATCGCGACGCGAGATTTATTCGGAGATTGTGTCTGTGTGTGTGTATTTTCTGAATATTGCAACGTGACACAAATTTGCTTTCCCTTTTTTCTTTTAATTAATTTTAATTCTTTTTCTTCTGCTTCTCTATTATAGATTCAACCTTGGTCCATTTTTTTCTTTCTTTCGACGCATACGATTTATGTACAGAGGTTTAATCCAGGCCAAATAACACGCGTTTCTCGTTTCTCGTCGGCGATTGTTCTTTTTTTTTTTTGACGAAAAAATTCACTATGCCCCTAGGACAATATTCTTCCGTGACGCCTTGTACGCTTCAGCTCTCTTTTTTCTTTTTTTTTATCACGGTAATTTGACGATTTATCACGAATATTAAATCGAATGGAGCAACTTCACGACTCCAATATGTCGAGGCTATTTTTAAATTCCGTTGATTTTCGATAACCGGGGGAAAAAACAGTCCACCTCGTCGAGATCAGTACGGATATAGCATCAGGCATCGTTTTTTCTTTTTCATTCGATTCTTTTTTTGTTTATTTAATTATTTTATTTTTTCGAAATTCACGCGGCGACACTTTTTAAAGTGATAACAATATTTCCTCTTCATTGCTTCTGTTGCTTTCGTATAATCGCGCAGGGAGTAAAAAAAAAAGAAAATACAAATATACCCGATCATTGCCATTCAGAGACCATTTCTTTGTTTTTTCTTTTGTATTGCAAAATTTGTAGTGGTGCGTTTGCCAACTTTTCGCTGCGACCCTACCGTGTATTCGATCGCTGGCTCATGAGATTGAAGTTCGAAATAACGTTTTTGAGTATTTTCCTTTAATTGTGCAATTGTTACATCTTATCGCGGTAGCGACTGGCGACGCTTTTTACCTCATTAATTCCTTCGTTTTTTCCGCAAGAATAAAAATAAAAAAATCCTACCCGAAATGGCCTTTCATCATTCTTGGTTGGGACTCTCAATTGCGCAGCAATTACAAACATTTCTGTTTTTTTTTCTTCATCTAACATTTACTTTCATCGGTTGATCGTGAAAGGAAGGAAAAAGGAGAACAAAAATTCGGCATTGCTGCAGAACGATCCAGAACAAAATTGCGCTACTCTATTTCTTTTCTTCCATTCAAACAACACGCAGTTTAACTCTTATTTTAACGCTACTTTTCGGTCGAACTTCCGTTTCGTGGCACATTTGTTTTATCTTTCGTATCTTTTTCTTCTTCTCTGCTCTCGTCATTCGCGCAAAGTGCGCACGCAAAATTTGTCTATTTTCACACGGAAAAAAAAAGGAAAAAACGTAACAAACACATTAACAGATACAACAATAAATAGCGATAGATCGATAAATTCGTTTAATTGTAAATACTCTTTAGATCTAAAAAGCTAATGGAAAACAATTTTGGTTTATTTCGATAAGAGCGCTAGCTCGGAAATTCTTGTTTGTGTTCGTTTTTGTAGTATCTCGAGAAAAAATTATAATAGTTTGGAAGGTTTTATTTTATTGTTGTTCGAGCTACAATGAGGTGGTTTCACATATATGGATTTTTGAAAAAATCGAAACTGAATTCAAAGTCGACAGCGAATTACATAAATTTATGAATTTTCTAAATTTTCAAATAAAGATTACACGATCACATGATTCACGTAAATAAATTGTACACTTGTTAAAATTGTTTTTCAAACTTTAGAGCAGCCTGTTGGAGTGATGATAATTTTGTCTCGAGTGCACTAGTTATTTTTTCCTTGACTCCTAAGGGTCAATTATTTTTCCGCATCGACCACCACGATGTCGTCTCCACTCGGCATATATTTTGCTAATTAATAAACAAGACACGCGTCAAATTTTTACGCGTTTGTCCAATGACGTGTGTTGTTTGAACGAAAAAAAATCGCATGGTTTTATTTTTGTTTGTCGAAGCGCGTTTTTATCAAACAACTCGCGCTTCCTTCGTTCCGCTTCTTCACGTTCGACTTTTTCTCGTCGCTCACTTCTTTTCCATTATATTTACAACATTTTCAACTTTATCGCGGAGTCGTTAAAACTCATTTTAACGTTACGCTCGTCGTTCACACTTTTTGTTTATAAAAAATTTATTTGCAATTCACCACGTATCTTTCTCGCCTTGATACATCTGCTTTTCATGCTTTCGTCCATTTCATCGACTTGACAGACTTTATGGCGAATTCTCGACGTCGTTATTTTTCTGCATTCCTGTGTGAGATTGATAACTTTTTTTTTTTAATAACGTATACGTTGGATAAATACACATAATAAGGGTGTCACGTTTATGTACAATTTGTTGTTGTGTGTTACCTATATATATATATGTATATATATATATGTATGTATACTCATTTTTTTATAAAATCGACACGACTATGGATCTCTACGACAACATCTAATTTGGCAGATCGCAACGAGAATCTGTGTAATTAGCGAGACCACAAACTTAACTTTCATTATTTCATGAATATCATTGTACAGAGGCAACATTTCTCGTTTACGAAACGATTTGCACTGCTTTCTTTATTCAATTAAGAATTATATCCTTGAATTAACTTCGAATACTTTCATTATCCTTCGACAGCATTATTATTATTTAAAATAATTTTCTTTAATCAGCCATGTAAAGAATAATATTGAAGGGAGAAGAAAAATGTAACGGCTTGCCATAGCCATTAACCGATGACGAAAAATTTCGAAATCAATGGTTTTACTAGCTATTCGATAAGCGGAGTAGCGTTAAAAAACAACTAGCGACCGTAGGGTCCATAAGAATGTCGATAATTTACAAAAGAACGGTCGTGTATGCATATATGTATATGTACACACTCACACACACCCACCCACACACACACACACACACACACACACACACACACACACACACACACACACACACACACACACACACACACACACACACACACACACACACACACACACACACACACACACACACACACACACACACACACACATATATATATGTATATATATATATACATAGAAGAACAGTCGTTATATACAGCACGTATGAACGCCATGACACCCGCCCAACCTGAAATCGCGAGTAAAAAAAATGACACGATACTAGAATTCACATAAGACAACATCCACCGTGGTCGCATAACGGGTTCACAGAATCGACGAAATTATTCGAGAGTCCATATACACACATATACATATATATATATATATCTGTATATGTGTATTCATACATATATATAAATATATATATACATACCATATGCATACACATGTATGTGTGTGTGTGTGTGTGTGTGTGGGTGTGTGCCTGTGTTTCTGTCACGTGGTCACGTAAATCCATACGAGGCTAAATTTATTTACAATTTTTCTTTACTCATTTGTTGTTGTTGCTGTTGTCATTTTCAAAAAGAGTTTTTACGAAGGGGGTCGAGTCCGTTCCGCGGTGTTCGATCGATGTGCCCCGCGCAGTTTTCGTCCATTCACGCCGATCAGACTCATTTTTTGTTTTTGTCTTTTTGTACATACATATTTTGTTGTGTCATTTTTTTTTGTTTAATGTTTATTTAAGGCATTACAATAATCCGTGCTTGATGAACAAGCACGAATTTAATATTGGTTGTTGTTGTTCTTGTTGTTGTTGCTGTTGTTATCCTCGTTCTCAATCATTTATTCTTCCGGCTTCTTCAAATGGCAGTAGAGAGGGGATGTTTTTTCTTTCCTTTTTTCGTTATTTACTGTACATTTAAAAATCACTATCGTCGGATTGTGTACGCAATTTTTTAAATTTAATAACCGGCGCACTTGTCGTTCGTTTAGTATTTTAGTCGGGAAGATTCGTTGACTCGTCTCCGTCTCGTCGATGATGAAGGAGAGAAAAAGTTATTTCCGAAAGAGTTTCTCAGGCGATGTACTATTTTTTTAATT
Organism: Ophion ventricosus; assembly: GCA_963932345.1. Lineage (NCBI taxonomy): Eukaryota > Metazoa > Arthropoda > Insecta > Hymenoptera > Ichneumonidae > Ophion > Ophion ventricosus. The sequence goes on along the minus strand of OZ010711.1, from coordinate 39,373,817 downwards.
TGATTTTTGTTTTTTTTTTTTGGAGCATCGCCGCCTTCTCTCTCTCTCTCTCTCGCTCTGTTCTTTTTGCACGATCAGGCGGAGAGGGTTCGGCCATCATCTTCTTTATTTTTGGGTTTGTCAATATTTCGGGGTTGACGAGAAGATCGCAGCGGCGAGAAGAGAGACCGTCACGAATGATCCTCGGTCTCGTGTACAATCGAGACCCGTGGGAATAAATAATCTCGAGTAGTCGTGTGCGTTGCGTTGACGAGCGTTTTTTTGGGGGCCGAACGGTACTTGGCGCTCGACTGGTAACCGCGGCCCCGTGTGTCATACGGTCTCCTCCTTCTTGAAATTAATATTTTGCGAGGCGCAAAAATCACGCGTGAAGGGTATACAATTGAAGAGCTTGCATATCTCGCACTCGTAAACCGGCACATTGTAGAAGAGGGCGAGCAAAAGAGCGAAAAGTCCAATTATCAGGACGAGACATATCCATATGAGCAAGATCTTCCGACGACGATCATAGGTGCCGAAGGATATGAAGGGCATCAGCGCGTATGCCGCGAGGAAGCCAAATATGAAACCGAAGAGATGAGCGTAATTGTCGATCCACGGGAGGACGCCGAGCAATAGAAGAGCCACCAGTATCATTATCAACTTGGACAGTGCTCTTCGCGGATGTTTCAGCATCGGCCAACAGTTCAACACCTCGACCACGAGGGTCGCCAGAAGAGCGAAATGCGCACCGGCCGGTCCAACCTGAAACACACACGCAACGGATCTCGTTTTTCACGCAGCCCAGTCTCGTACTGTTCAAGTTTATACGATCATTTTCTGTACGGAAATTTCCGGTAAGATAAAGAGAATATTGATTAATCAATTATTAGGAATGCGAGACACCTTTTTATTTTTTATCCACGTTCCATTGAAAATTGGTTAACGAATGTACAAGTGTGCAGTGAATTTTGAAGAATTTTCATATTTAGGCTAACCTTTCGTTTTTATATTTTTTTTTTCACCTCTCGAATCCTTTCGGCCTTACTTTTTCATTGCTTTTGCAACACTTGGCTGCCATTATTTTTTAACACACTCTTTGCGGCTTTTATGTTGGAATTGATTTGGAGCAACGTTAAACTATCATGGTTACAGAGTTGTATACTTTACCTCGGCTCGATGGGGAATGAAAATAGCACTGGCAAGATTTCCAGCGAGTGCGCCGACGAAATATATGAGCGCTATTCTCAGTGATCCGGTGAGTTTTTCGAGATCGCGCATTAGGAAGTACTGAACGAGAAGTGTGATGGTGAGATGAAGAATACTGAAAGAAAAACACAACAATATTGAAGAAGAAATATATTTTCATACTTTCGTATATTAATCATCTCGATATTGATTAATATACGCATAATTGAATAAACGAAGATAAGCAGCACATTGGCAAATTTATTCCAATTTAATAAAATTAATCACCTCTTAATAGACTTATTAATTTTTTCACGTATCGTGCCGAATGAAAGATTTATAAAAGGTTGGGACCGGAGCGGTGACTTTCCGAAGGACTTACCCGGCATGAAGGAAGGTAGTTGTGAATAATCGGTAAAACTGATCGGGCCATTCGGGATGAAGAAACGGTATCATGCCGCAAACGTCGTGAAGACACTCGACCTGGGAGCAAAGCGAGGCCTCCTCGTGAAAATAGCCGTGAACAAAGTCGCAGTATTCCTTGGTCGTTATACGGCACATTCCGTGAATACCGATACAGCAGGGGTGACCGATCACCTCGCAGACCATGTGTTCCGCCATTTTGTCCTTGTAACGACCAACGGGAAAGTTGTTGTTGCCCTGCTGATGACCGTTGTTGCTTCTACCGAAAGAATAAACAATTGGACGATTACTCTAATCGAATGAATGTTAAAAAACGTTTTTAACGATTGTCAAAAGTTATTTAAAATGGCAATAATGCGGTCGATGAAACGACAGCTGGCTATAAAAACAATCGTACGCTCATACGTAATAAATAAAACAATGTTTCGTTTATTTATCAATGAATGTTGCTTGAGTAGACAAGGATAGATTTACTGTTTTAGGTTCTCACCTGAATCTTTGACTGAACGGGTTGGTTTTACGACAAATAGGCCACTTGGTGATGTCATCGGGCCACTCGTACGGAGCGACACTAGCGGGGGCGTCACAGAACTTTGGGTCGAGTCCGCATACCGAACCGCTTATTCGCCCTCCCGGACCGCTGTCACCGGGTCCCCATTTCTTCCACGTTGATATTGTGTTCTAAACATTGTTTTTCTTTTTTATCATTCTTTTAAAACTCTTCGAATCGAAAAGCTCGCTGCTCGAGGCGAGTTCGCAAACACCTATCGTGCTTGTGCTCGGTGTATCTGGATGAACGTTAGGTCGATTTGTAAACATCACGTGGCATTGCATGCGGCAACTATTGATATGCAATAAAGTGGTGCCGACGATAATGGACTCGGCCGATACTAGGATGGGTGACCATTCTCACCGAGTACCGAGCCGGGTACTCGGTGAGACTAGGATGGGTGACCATTCACAGTCTCACCGAGTTTCCGATGCTGCCAAAATGAAAACTCGGTAAAACGTGGCTGTACTGGCAAAGGTTTTTTACACTTTCCCTGTGCTCCTCGTGCCAATGCGCTACTGTAGGGCATTAGGGAATTATCGATCGTGTGCAACGTAAAAGCGACTCTCCGATAAAAAGGTAAAAAGATAAAAAGAATTTGAGGTGATGCGCATCGAGGAGGCACCCAATGTTACGACAATTATACGATTACAGCTAGGGAAAAAAAGCTTGTGCAAACAGCGAGAACATTATTTGAGTATAAATTACCGTGACGGTCGATCTCAGTCCGCGGATCAGTTGGTTCGCAAAGCAAAGTGGAATAAAGTTGTATTATAATATAGTTCATGAATTTTCCACCGGCACGTGTCAAATTATTCATTTGTCCAAATATTACAAACACCATCTCAATATATTGTATCAAATTAATTACCATTGTTAAAAGAAAAAATAAAAATATTGCCATAAAAAAATGTCTCAGATCTTCAACGAGTAATTTTGACAAATCGTATAACATATAATGTTTCAGGTTAAAAAAAAGAACGTGAATGATCATTTTCATCGTGATTATGACATTTTTTGTTGTTCGGGAAAAATAGCGAGGCTCACCGAACAATCAGCCTTGCTCGATTGAACGCAGCCCGAATCGTCGTTCCTTATACAACACGCGGTGTCGCGTTCCCGTTCCCGCCAAACATCGATTTCGTTCAGTATCTTGAAATCCCGACGCATACAGGGAGCGAATTTAGCCCCGAGATGGATAAGATCGGCGGCTCTTGGACCGAGCCAAAAGTTTGCCGGTTCGTCGTAATCCACTTGTTGCAGGGACAAACTCGTTACGAGCACCTGCAACGATCAAATTAATCTTTTTTTTTTCCCATCGCGTAAGCAACGTCGCGTCGTAAGAAATTGATACAGAGTGATTTTTCTCGGAGCGGAAAGAAGCTTCGAAGAGACGTTCGTTGTACATTTTTTTCCTGCAACGGTCGTTAACAATTGATCGTTACTATTTTTTTTCTCTCTCTATTTGTGCGTATTGTAGCTTCACAGTACTGGCTAGGGTCAGGGCGTATATAAAATGCCATTACTCGAACCGATCGTCGATTTTACCGGTGCACGAGGGTTTGCCTTCGGTTTGACGAACGAGATAAAAAAACTTTACCTTCCATGCGACCTGTGTTTTTTGACAGACTTTTTTTCGGCTCTCTGGGTATCCGACGATACGAGCATTGCACGCCCACGCACTCGGCTATATACACACTTGTATCGCGAGCGAAATGCATTCGTAAATTCTAGTGGATAGTAAAATGTGCACGCAAATAAACATGAAGCTTGGTGAATCCAAAAAATGATTACCCTATATAGTCAGGCTTTCCAATCTCGCAGTTATATACAGGAGCAGATGTGGACGACAGTAGGAAAAAAGTCGTGAAAAACTGATTGTCAATAATGTCGCGCGTCCCTCGCATCGACTATATATAGCTCATGCTATATAAAAACGATGTTCTCTTGATAATAATAATAATAATGATCAATTTTCCATCTCTACGCACGAAGCGCTTAATACCGATATTCGAAAATTTCGTAGGACTCGCCTATTGAAATTGCTGCGTAAACATGCCGATTTTATGAAATGTTTGTATTTGATTAATGCGGGCTTACCAGGCCAGATCGACGATTGAGATCGATGCCAACTGGTCCGAAACCGTAACAAGCGAGTGATATTATCAGTATAAAAACTTGCACCGTTGTTATCCAGTACGTGAAGTAGGGCCTGTGATCCTCGATGTCGTCCAATTGTTTTCTCACGTCTGGCTTGTGAGCGACGCTTTTTCGGAACGATCTCCTGAACACACGAAGCACCGTTGTTAAATTTACAAAGGAAACGTGCCGAGCAAAACATTTGTTCAATAGAGTACTTTCAAAAATGGGGTGTTTTATATTTTTTCTTCATCAATGATTTTCTTTTAAAAAATTCCTAGTCCCCAATAGTCCTTTTGTCCCCAATACAGGTAGAGATGATTTTTTTTCGAGCGGTCAGATTTTCGACAAGAGTGGAATTTGCCCTGAAAATATGTACGATCATTCGCCCACTCCCGTTTTCTCAGTCTCTTTGTACACCTATATTGCACATGTACTCCGTAAATAAATCTTATCGATTATCGAAGGGTCGTATGTAAATGTCTGTATACATAATTACCCGAAAACTCGTCCAACTATTCCCATTCCATATTGACGTCGATTGCTATTGTCGAATACCCGATCGATGGTACTCGGGGATATTCTGGTACCTCCGGACAGTTGACGTCGCAAAATGACACCGGCCTCCTGTTGAGATCCAGACGCTGGCTCACAGATCGATCTCCCATCGTGATGTCTCGACCTGCGCCAACTCGTCGTTCTGTAAACCCTTCCGTACTCAATACAAGACGCGATACTCTAATCTATCTTTTTCGTGATGTTTCTTTTTTCTCCGAGCGATCTGCTGCAAATTATACGCCGAGGTATACGGCCGATTTCAAATAATAATAATAATAATAACATCGAAACAACTTTGACGAGCGAAACGATGCATTAATTAATGTTTATACTTTGTGGAATAAATAAATCACAAGAGGTCCTGAGATAAATTAATAAATAATTCGTTGGAATATAGGAAAATATATTCATAAAAATGTATTGATAAACGAACCGGTACACGAGGGCCTGTTTTTTTTGGTCTTGAAACTTTTCGTGCTGTTGTTGAAAATGAAACTGTTGTTTTAAATTCAGGAAAATATTTCATCGCGAATTCTTAGAGCTTCGATTGTTCGGTTATTTTTACGATTGAATGGAGAATTGGCGAAGCTTGCAAAAATAAATTTGGCTTTGAAGGACTGATCGAGCGACGCAATTTTTCTTTCGTTTAACTTTACCTCGAGGTATAGTGGTCCCGCGCGATGGCTCGCGGCCTTCTCACTTGTTGTCCATCCACCGATGATCTATCCTCTTTGTGAGATGTGAATCTGTGGTGGAGAGTTTTTCGAATGAGTAACAGAATGAGGAAAAACCAGAAAAACGAAGAGGACAGAATTGAAAGATTTGTCGAGTTCAGCTGTTATCACGGAAAATACATCGAAAAGAGACGATTTTTCGTTTAAACGAACCCCTTCGATCCTTCCTGGAAACTTTACTACCTGATACTTTTTCTTTTTTGCATCGAGGATGTAATATTCGAGCGTGCAATTTTTTTGCCCGTCGCATCCTTCCGATATTATTCATATTATTCATCATTCGTGAAACGGCAGACACGTCCTGCACCTGAGGCGCTTCGATCTTACTTTATTTTCGTCCTCTGTACGAATCTAGGCCCTTTTTTTTTCTTTTCTCTCTTCTTCCTTCATCTTCGTTAATTTATCGAGCTCGTGGAATAAAAAAAATACGCCTCAACCGATTATTGGTTGGAAATTGTTTTCCGGAGGGTAGGGGGATGAATCTTTGAATTTTGCGCAAATCGTGCAAATAAAAATCGCCGTGATGGACAAGCGGAATTAAAAAGAGCTTTGGGGGGGCTGGACTTTTCAGTCACTAGTTATTTTTTTGGAGAATAAGTGGGACGAAGCAAACATGTTTTCCTTGAAATCATTTGATTGAGAAAATCATTGACTTTCTCATTATTGAATATAAAAAAGCTCTAAGTAATAAACGTAAAAATATTTCCACCCATTGGAGGTGGCGTGTAAATAGTAGTAATCGATTAACCTGACGAGTTCCTCGGCGAGATCGCGATCCAAAGCGACGCTCGGATCGGTACGGGCTATCGCACCGGAAGTGTTCTCGTTTTCCTCGGGCACCGGAGCATCGTTCGTTTGAATCTGCTGTGGCGGAGCCGTCGTCGTTGGAGCGGTCGCTAAAACCGGGGGAGGTGGTGGTGGTGGCGGTGGTGCGGGGGGTGGCGGAGGTATCGGCCTCAGGAAGAAAGCTTCCTCCTCTCTCTCGTCTTCGAGTACCGCGGCATCATCGGTCGCAGGGGCAACTTCCGTTTGCGATATCGACGATATTACGCTCGGTGGAAAGCTTCGCGACTCGGGAGCAGTCACCGATCGTTCTCTCGGCCTCTGTCGCGTCAGAGTCTAAAAAAAAAATGCATATTCGCACACTGTTTCCACATACGGCAATGACATTGCCCTCTGGTATTTAAAATCCCCAGCTTGTCTATTCCTCTTCAAGATCCAAAGGGGAAATAGAATTAAAGTTTATGTATTTTTCCATTTTTCCCGGATAAAAAGCTAAATGCGGGTAAACCACATTTCATACATTTTCGACGATTGTTTAATTAAAACATCGAGTGTTTGGGAGGAAATGAATGGTAAATTCGTATTCAGGGGGTTAAACACGTTGATAGGGAATTAAAAAAAAAATCCTTTCAATTTTTTTTCGCACCTCGGCCAAGAAAAAGTCTTTTCACTGAATTGCCGCTCCGTTTTGCTTGGGAATGGCTTTTCTGTTTTCATATTAAATTTCACTCTGCGCCGATTCTTTTCGACAGCGTTTGCTCTTTAAAATGCCGTTCGATCTATTGAGTCTTGGTAATTATTCTATTTTTGTCTACACATACGGACCATCACCGTTTTTTCCATAGTCCTTTGCCTCTCTTTTAGGCATTTTTCAAGTGCAGTTTCCGGAAACAACTAATTGAGACATCGGGATGAATTCAACGCCATTATCTAAGTCTGCGAAAATCCTTTTCAAAAGCCCCACGATAAGTTTTTGTCACTCAAACAGAACTGACTGACGAATCATTTTTTTTGGCTTTTCCACCACTTTAAAGGTCTACCCGATAGAAAATTTTCCGTCCATTACGAATGTTGTAGTTTTTTTTTTCTCGAAAACTCTAAATTACGTTGGCTTACTAAAAAAAAACGTGTTTCCATAGACATTCGGGAGTAACGGTTGCGGGTGAAAATGCAAAATTAGGTCTTGACGTGCTCCACTCTAATGGACGCTTCCACCCCCTAAAGCCATTTTCCCGCTAACAAATAAAAATATGTATCCACTATTTTTATTTATTTGAATGTTTTTTCCTAAGGACACGCTGTTCGCGTTTGTTACCTATTTTTCCCTCCACTGTGACTTTTTCTTTCCTCCTTTTCCACACTCCTTTTTCTTCACCTTCCCCCCCCCCCCCCCCCCTCCTTGTGGCCGCAGCCGACTTCCCCCTCTGTATCATATTCATCATGACATTTCTGTCATGGGTACAGGAAAACTGCGGAAAACCTATACCAATATACAGCCGGTCATCAAGTTCGCCCCCCCCCCCCGCAGTCGTGGAACTAGTCTTATTTCGCCGTGATATGCCGAAGAAAAACATTCCACGACGAAATGTACGCGCGACTGGGATTCGAAGCCGGGACCTCCCGGTCCGCCGGTGTAGTGGCAAGCACGCTAACCACTAGACCATTGCACCGGTTTAATATGTATCCACTATTTTTTATTGTTTTAAAGACGAACACCAAAGTCATTAGTATTATTCGGTAAATCTTTTTGCAATGTCTTTAAAAACCAGTAGGCGGTTTTTTAAATTCATTTGGTCGTGTGACCAGTGCACGTATGTTATTCCCTTCCATCGATGGAAATGCGAACGCAAAGGCAATAAAATGGCCGGAAATGGCAGAGTCGGCCACAGAGATACATTTAGTTGACGTTGGTGGTGAATGACGTAAATCGATGTGCTGAATTAGAGCGGCCTCATGGGGAACGGCTTTACAAATGCGTTTCATTTAGTGCGCGGTCTGAATGGGATCGCTGCTAATGAGAGCGGATCAACGCTGCACGAATGATGGTTCTTTTAAGGGATGAGAAATGACTTCACGCAAAGACGTTTAACATTTGTGTCCATTCGTTTCCCTTCTGGCGAACATCGAAGAGGAGAAACGGAAGTACGGAAATGTCTTTCTTCATTTCGAGCGTTTCAAATAAACTTCTTCGATAAAACGTGACGAAACAAAAGTTCCAGTTGAACGAATATAATTACGATTTCTATTCCTTTCACGATGATCCAACGGATCCAAGAAACATCGACTTTTCGGGTGACCTCTGATCGTTCATTTCCGAAATAGCGGATAGTTCGTAATGTCAATGTTGGAGCAGGCTCGTACTACCTGCCTCGATTCTCAAAAGATATACGAAGGGCTGGACTCTGTGGTGACCCGCGCTGACCACCGGATTGCAATTTTCGTCTCGTACCAATTGCCCAAAGACTATGGCCCTATTATTATGCAAACGCTTCCGCACGTACCGCGTATACTCTAACCGTAAAGTAACTTGGTGCCGGGCCGAATACGCCCAACGACCCTTTGAAACGAGGAAAACTTGAATTTTCTTCGATCGAAACGATTTGTTCGCTTTTTGCTCGTTGCAAAAGAAGGGCTTGGGTAGAAAGGTTGAACAAGGGGTGAGAAAAAAAAGGCGTTCGAAAAAGGGGCAAAAGATTGTAAACATACATTAGTTCTAGGAAAGAAAAGAGAGGAGAAAACCAAAGTTGCTGCGCGATAAAAAAGCGTGTTGAGCCCGTACTAAAAGATCACCGAGAGAGAATCTGGCTTACGTGCATGTGTATACAGACCCTTCTTATGGATATTCTTTGTGGAAATGGATAACGCTATAACGTTACAGCGTATGCGGTAATGCAACAGATGCCTTGGTTAGTGTGGCGCAACGATCGAGGCTGTAAAAACCAGAGAAACTCTCACGGCTTGCGACCATTCTCGATATTATATCTCGGCTGCATTATCGATTTATTGCCGCATATATATTCGAACAATCCTCCATATTTACCCGGGCACTCCACTTATATATATAGAAATATATTTGTGTATGGGTGCGTGTATATCTATGCAAAATACCCGTATAAATATGGAAAAATCCCCGACCAACCATAAACGTTCAAGCACCACGTTGAAACTAATTTTTTCTCTGCGACTAATAGACGCGTATCTTTTATCTCGCCCTCTTTTTTTCCTCTTCTCCTTTCATCCAACTTTTTTCCCCTCTCGACAGCGCATTTTTTTCTTCACACGTATTTTTCATTAACGAGGACAATCTTTCCATTTTGCCGTAGAGAAAGTATGAAAAAAAAGCATATACGATCGCGACCTTCGGTATCGGATAAAAGGGCATCTTTGCCGTGTACGATGATAAAATGAGCAGCTCGAGGTCACCAGGGATCTCCTGGCTGTTGCTTCGATACCTTGATAAAATCGAGAAAATACCTTGCGAGAAACGCGTTGACGACATCGGACATCGAAAAGATAACAAAAAAATAGTGCACGTCACAAGGTGTAAATAGATTAAAACAAAACAAAAAAATTCTAGCCACTACACTTTTTTAATCATTTAAGAATTAAAAATTGCCGAGATAGAGGAGATAGAGAATTGCCGAATAGAGGATAAAAAATTAATTCAATTTTCTCTCATTACTTTTTTTAATGTAAACCGAAATTTATAAAAAAAAATCGACGAATATTCTGAACAGGAATTCAATTTGGAGGTATCAATTTCATAATGATTCATTTTCATTAAATTCAGCTGCAATGCACTTTCCAATCTAATGTAAGACAATCATAATAATATTTCAGACATTTTTCGAATCGGATATTATTCGTTCAAATAAAAATGACGTTTATACGAATTTTCTCGAAGAAATATCGCCTATCTTCGTATATGATAAAGCTCGACTGGAATTGTAGCGCTACCCGTATGGGAATAACTGACGTGCGAGCCTTTTCAGTAGTAACGCCCAGGTCTGGTCAGACACGCCGAACCAACTCTTGAAACCGATAAATTTTAGATCGACGAATATACCGTGGTTATTTCCGAAAGTCGTAAAATTCGCTATAAAATTATACCTCCGATCAATTGGATTTACGACGAAATCCCGAGTGCATGCCATCTGTACAATTACGACTCGCGTACAAACGCACACACATATCTATGTCTATACATCTCGAGATGAGGTGAAGTTGAATTAGTTCACAATGTGCTTCGAATTCCTGCGTTTTATGTGTTCTGCTTGAACTGATTAGCAATCGCACCCTCGAGCCACCGATAAACCATTTACAGGTTCTTCGCGAGACAACGGCTGAAGCTTTGTGCGACTTGAAATTTCATATACGATAAAACGTTAAATATCTATAAATAATAATAATAAAAAAAGGGAAAATGCCAAATTTACGATTGGCGATCGTTCCTCCCAAGCAAACCCAAACATATAACGCCAAGACGAAAGCTCAATTGAGAGAAACGAAGCTCGGATTTTGAATGATACGAGATGACGATCTCTCCACCGACGATTCTCTGCGGATAGACACATTTCCGTGCACAAACAGTGCGGAATACACGTGTAGAGCTCGTGTTATCTCGATGTATGTAAAGCTCTGCTCGACATCTGGACTAGTCGATACGAATGCTTATACGCGGTGCTCCTGGATTGCACAAAGGCACAATGTGCACGTATGCACGCGCAGTCTCCGACACTGTTGCCGTCCAATCTCAAAAAGGACTTTTATGCACGCACAGGGATCCTCGAAAAATTGCCGCTCCTGTACTTCAACGGTAATTCGACACATATAATTTAATATGAAAAGAAATCTATCGAATGGACGTATTGCGTTGTTTGTCCTTTGTAGTGCAACTTAAAATTCTCAATCCTCTGCTCGACCTATGACCTCCCAGTTCCTAAAGTCAACAACCCGTCAAGAAAAGTTTCAAGGGCCGCCCCCAAAGAGCCGGATGTGCTGGTATGCACCGTTACACCGATACAACGAATTCAAGCTATTTTCTCCTCGTATACACGAGTAGATGTAGGTATGTGCGTTTGAGGCTAGAACATATATGCAGAATTCCATAGCTACGATCTTGCGTCGCATACAGGAGCGGGGAGGTCTCTCTGTACCAACCACATCGTTGCTGGTACTGGCAAGAAGGAGAGGAGCGCGGTTATGACGGCAACGATTTATGGGCTTTCAAGTCCACATAGTGCATTTTGGTCTCGTGGCTGTATACGTCGAGCACACACGTCGCGGGATCCAAGACTTTTCCATGCCAAGAGGTAGATGGAAAACGGAACACTCGTGTTTATTGGGCGATAGAAATGTTATAGTCTTCGTTTCCTTCGGCTCGACTTATTCGATTCTATTCGAATAATTATTACGGACATTTCATCGTTTTATCATGTGAAAAATGAATTTTCGCAGGCAAAATTAAAATTACGTTTGTTTTGGCTCTCGTTCTCTCTTTCTCTCGTCTTTTGGGTAACCGAAGTAAATGTGGCAAGGCCATTAAACGAATAGCGTTGGAATAATGGTTCGAGTACACCGTAAAACAGTAACCGTCAGCTGGATCTTGGATTACGGTCGAAACTCCGTTGTCGTAAATAAATTTAGCCGAGTGCCAGGCCCCTTGATTAGCTTCGTCCTTTACGTTTCACCGCGTAGAGTGCAACACGCCCTGCTCTCACGTTCTAGGATATATCTTTATATATATATATATATATATATACACATAACATACTAACGTTGGGCACGTTAGCAGAAAGAACTCACGTTGAATAATAGTTCTTGCCAAGGTTGTAATAATAATCGTCATTGGTGCTCAAGACCTTTTAGCTTTTCCTAGTTAAGGCCCGCAAAAAATCACATAAATACGTATATATGCGTACTTACGTGAGCTACAGATGATACAAGATGAGAAATTACGAGAAGGGAGTGATATTTCATTGAGCATGCGTGCTCGGAAAGTTTGAATCATCCTATACTCGAGTATGTTATTTGGCAATAAGTGCGTTCCATTGCTGAGATAAATATTTTCAAATCTGACCCGGAAGTTGTAAAGGCGCGATGGACGCTTCGATATTTGGATGGGCGATCGGAATATGATCGAAAAAAATGTAATAAATGGATACGGAGAATAAAATTTAATTATATACTATTAACGCAGAGTTGATTCGAAGAAAATGAATTTTTCTTTATGCATAGCTCGGGGCCCTCGCGCAGGTAAATTTCGAAACTCACGATGCAGAAAAACGCACATTGAATCCGATCCGTATATGCATTCGAGGCCAGGCTTTGCAGTTTTTCATCAAGTTCATCATAACGCGAAGGGGACGTTTTTTTTTCTCGCCCCCGGTGGGACACGGCGCTGTGCACGGCGACTCCCTGTATTACGCTCGGTATACAGACACAGTATTCAGCCGAAATTACGGACTGGCGTAATTGCACGTGCTGGTGAAACGTACGGCATCGACTACCGCGACTCTTTCACACAATCTCCCCACCCCCGTGCACTTGAAGCGAATAATTAAAGTCTGAAAATTGTCGCCTATATTTGCCCTGGCATACGTGTGTTCTCCCTCGACTCGAACACGCTCACACCAATTTGTGCCAGTGGCTGGCGATCTTTTTATCGAACGATGCAACAGACACGACTATTTGGAAATACTTTATTAGCCTGATGCGTTAATATAAAGTACTGAAAATATTTCGTTTCACGATAAAAATCGTAATCCTGATGTTTTTTATTCACTAATATTTTTTATAACGTTGATGCCTCGGGGGGGAGAATGAAATTATGAAAAGTTCAACACAGTGTAAAATTACGAAGAACTCGCATTTTTTAGCATTGTATTTTTGTTGGCTTGTAATCGTCGTGTGTCCCAATCGTAAATTAAATGAGCATATTTCTGAATAAAAACTCTCCGCGGAATAAAATTGGAGTTGAAATTTATGAGAAAAAGGTATGTTCGATTTATATATTCTCGTTAACGTTGACGCTGGTTCGTTAGAGGTGCAGATTGTGCCAACACATTTTTTTTCTCCTTTTTTCATTCAACACCCTTATTCTTTTTTTTCCGTCGACATTCAATATCCATTGTTCTTTATCGCCGTAATAGCTCAAGCTTTGGATTATCGGATTATCGGACCCCCCCTTCTCACTCCTATGGTTCTGTTCATTCCACTGTATTGATAATTTTTCTCAATAGCGCCATTCTTCAATATCAGCCGGGAATTCGAGTTTTTGTTGTAAAACGAAAACGCGTAGCGGGTCGCGAATCCTGACGTACGAAAACAATAAAAATTCATGATTCAATATTTCCTGAGATGAATTCGATTCGGCGTGAATTTTTCCGATAAACAAATTGGAATTATTGATCTTGAAGCAGATTATTTTTTCTATCTACGAGGAGAGTTGTCCAAAAATGCTAGCGTTTCTGCCCGTCGATCAATCGAAGGCAAAAAAAAGCGCAAGTTTTATTTTTCAGTGATGGAGGGAAAAAAACATACTGAAATGAATTTTGACATCTGTAGTAGACATACGAAGGGTATCCTACTCGAACGTATTTGCGAAAAACTCGCAAAAATCGCGATGGATGAAAAATAAAAAATGGTAAAATGTTTCTTTTGAAATGAAGATTACAACTCCGAAGTCAGTATTCCATGCACTATTCGACATAATTGGGAAAATCATTGTTTTTTTAGAAAAACTTATACGGGAAGTATTGCGTTACTAGAGAGAAAAAAAAAGACTTTTGGTCCAAATTGAATGGAAAATGTTGACCGTGAATTTCATCAAAAAATGTACACTTTGGATTGACTTTTAACTTATATATAATCTTATTAATTACGCCATTTGTTTCAATTACACAAATTGTAATGCGAAAAAAAGTAATTTTCAACTGCTCTATAACAATACAAAATCATTATTTTTCATTTAGCATATATGTAATTCGCTCAATAAAATGGAAATCAGCGATGTAGAAGGCTGAAAATTAATTGAGGGTATCCTCCCACCAAACTTTTTCAAAAATCGATTTTTTTCTCAAGTATATATTCTAAAAGGCAAAATCCCGGAAAAAACATTGAACGCTTCTTAAAAATTCACGTCGTTTTGTATCCGAGACAATATTCGATGTGTAAACGTATATATATATATATACACTTTCTCTCGGAGTATAAGTTTTATATAGCGCACACGATTAATCTCGTGCACCGGCCCTATCGTTGGAGAAGAAAAATTGATGCGATGCTCGAAAGAAAGAACGAGAGGGGGGGGGGGGGGCTCTCTTTCCAGGTTAACGAGCCACATGGAGGTTTATTCAATTTTTCATAGAGAGCTCGTAGGCTGTCGTGACTTTTACCGGTTCAAGTAAAAGAACTAAATCATTGTCAATGAAAATTTTTTCAAAGTAAAACAATAATGTCAATATTAATAATTATAATTAACATGTAATAATTATATAATAAGACTTGTTGTCACTTTAAATCTTGAAAAGCTTTCAACGATATTTTTTATAAAAAAAAAAAAAATTTAGGCGATAGCTGCAGAGGAATATCGAGGGATGATCGTATGTATTTCAAAGGAGCTGATTATGAGCTTCGGTATTTGGTCCTGGTATGTTGTCAATAATGGGGGGAAGGGGAAGTTGGTGCTATCGAAGGAGTTTACAAGCAGCCACTGGATGCAAAATCAATGGAGGGATTATAATTTTATAGTGGTCCGTCTGTGGCAACAGCCATAAGACTAGGAATTACACAATATATACATGCGGGAATAATTTCGCGTGATTGAGCGTGGACGCATGGGCGCGTTATAACGTCCATTATATGTTGCTCGCATGTTGCTCGGGGTTATCTTAATGAAACGTTGGTTGTTCCGCTGCTCGTTCACTGGTTCAGCCCTCCATACGTTTCCCACGTTCGATCGCGAATCAACTCGCCCGTACAGACATTGGCCCTTTGAGCCCTGGAGCGACCGATCGTACAGTCGTTGGCACGTGGTAAAATCAAAGCTCGTCCGAACCTCGTATCGCCTCTCATATGTCGTGCAAATTGTATTAACGATGAACCTCGTAATATTTGCTATTATTATAGTTCAACCGTACGGCGGTGCGATCCTTTACGAACTCATTTTTTTCACTTTTCAACCCGTAGCTGTCACTTTGCTTTTTTCAGTTCCCAAGAGACCCCCAGAGTGTGACCCACATCGGTTTCCATTAAGATAATATCAAAATGTTATTTTCATTCGCTGATATTGCATTTTTCATTCCTGAGCGATTTGCTCGACTAGATTTGAAAGCTATTTTTCGGAAGCTCGAAAAATTGTTGTTATACGCGGTGTCGAAATTTTTCGATTCTGATCACCATTCAAAATGGCCTCTTCGGTGGTTGAAATTTTCTCCAGCTCGTTTACTTTTTACATCCGCGACTTTCATTGAAATTCAAAGTTTCATTTCAAAACCAATAACGTCTCGGCAATCTTATTTTAATGATTTAATTACTGATAATTGTTTCGAATCTTGATTGGCTCGAAGTAATCGGATGAAGGTGGAAAGTGTCACGTTTCGAAGAATTTTTATTGGCAACGCGTCGTAAATTTATGAATATGTCTGGTCAAGGGGGTCCCGATCGTCCATTCACTGGAACGAGTCGAATGATTGTAGCGTTGCAATATCGATCGGGGCTAGATCGTGTCTCGGCGTTGTGTACTTCGTCGGCCCTTGAATATTCATATTTTCATTATTGGCAGGGCTTTATGCAAGCCAATCCATCCGCATCGAGCATTCTCGTCTTCCGTCATTTTCGCTATCCCTTTCTCTCTCTCTCTCTCTCCCCCTGTTCATCGCCTATTCGTCGTTATCACGGATACAACTCTACAGGAACGTGTCATTTAGGAGCCAAAAGCATTCTCGTCGTTAATGACGATGACGTCCTTAATTATGATTGGGAAGCGAGGGACAGGCCTGCGCTCTCTGGTCCGTCTCTCTCTCTCTCTCTCTCTCTCTCTCTCTCTCTCTCTCTCTCCCTTTTCGGGTCGTTCTCTATGCGTATACGCTCAAGCTGACACGGATCGGATTTACCACGCCTAGCTCCGCGGATTATAGGTCGTGAATCCCGAGTAAAACGGAAGTATCCGATAATCATGCATGAGGAAAATTTGCCAGAATTTGCCGATAGTGTTATCACCATTATTATATCCGGCTGCTAACCACGAGATACCTGAATATGGATACCTCAACGTATATGCACGTATACGATGCAGAACATGTGAAATCGGCCACTTTTTCTTTTAAGCGTCGTATAAAAGGTTCATGGTATTTTTTTTAACTTCGCTCGATCGTGATATATCCGGCTTTATTTTTTTCATTTTTGAAATAAAATTTGATGGCGCGCAGTAATGTTAGGTTGATATTATTAAGGCAAGAATTAAGGAACTATGAGCGAGCATGGTGGAGAAAGAAAGCGATACTTTCGAAAAGTGTAACCTGGTACGTAGATAATTAGAGACGGAGGAGAGGTACAAGGAGACCGAAACAGAGAGAGAGAGAGAGAGAGATAGAAGGGACGAAAGTACTTATCGAGGAACTGAAAAAGGATACGCGCGTTTGAAGTAAAAGTAATTACTACGAATAAAGTGTCAGATTTTCAAGAACCATTGAAATATCCATCGATGGATATCCGTTCGAATAAAAAGCGGAAGGAGAATGAAAAAAAAACAATAACGCGAGCTGTCAGGGTAGAATGAACATTATTAGCCCTTTTGTGCTCGATGAGACTGATAAAAAAAAGTATTACAGCGAACGTAGCCAGCGTGTACTTAATACGTAGACGAATGAGAGTCAGACAGCAATATCCCGCTGTTTTCTTTGAACTCGAATTTTACAGAGATACGTCCTTTTATTGGCTTCGAGAGTCGTATGTATTGGGTAGGATTGGGAGAGGAGGTTGCGAGGGAGATTTCAATAGGAAGTTCTCCGGGAATCAATTTCCTCTTCTGTCCCAGACGAAATTGCGCCATCGTGCGTAAATAAATTTATTTTAAAGCGCGCTCGAGCGTGGATCCTTCGTTCTTTTGCCTCGCGCTTGCGAGACAACAATAAACTCGTAAATATAATTAAGGGGCAGAAAGAAAACGAAAGAGAGGGAGAGAGAGAACGGGAATTCAGGCACAGACGTGGAGAGAGATTGAAAAATTGTACGAATATTCTTCGTTTAGGGTGGATTTGGAATAACTCAATCCTCTATATTTATTGTACAGATGGCCGTTGAAAAATCGCATTTCTTCAATTGACCTTCTTCATTGCTGCTATGATGCAACTATGGTGGACGTGCAGTTAGTTCGCAACCTCCCTTGTTCGTTTGGGTTTATTTGTCGGCAAAACTCTGGGGGGTCTATGAAAAGCCGGAATTAGTGAGGCGACGAGTGTGGAATAATCGAGAAAGGGATAGGATCGTACAGTCCGAATGGGCATGCAAAGGAACATTGGAATTAAAAATGTTTGACAAACATTGACGGTTGTTTTTTTTTAAACTATTTCTTCCACAGCAAGTACACCGACGCAAAACTCGAACCGATCGATGCCATTTGTGTTGCTCCCTTTTCCACACCTCCGCACGATCTCCGTTTCAATCACGATTTCAATTATATTGATCCTGTGGTTAAACACGATTCGGTTTTGTATATATGCGTGTACGTACGTGTGTGTGTGTGTGTGAGTATTTGAATGCAAGGAAATGAGGTATCTCCCACATTTGCAACAAAATCGCGAGCTCGCGAGTTTCGGTAAAACGAAAAAAAAAAAAGAAAAAGAAAATAGAATACTCGGAGTAATCGAATCACGTGCCCGGATTAACTTTGTCGGGCTTTAACCGTGCATTTTATACACACACCTTCTCTTTCTCTCTCTCTCGTGCCGCATCCAATCCCTCTCGGTCCTCTTCCACTTTGCAGCGATCGCATTAGCCGATTTTCCATTTTCGGCCACAATCACGATTCATCGAATGGAAAACCAGAATTGACGTGGAGTGAATTTTTTAAAATTAATATACGGTGACAACGAAACCAAATGGAAAACATCACGTATAGTTGTCGAAAAAGGAATGTTATTAAAAAACATTGCGCTCCTATCGTTGGCCGTAACTCAATCACCCGAAAGCGATACGAATATCCGAGCGGTCCGATCCTCCCCAACTCCCCCCGATATGTTGTCACGCTTCGCTCACATTTCCGGCGGAAACGAGATAACAATATATCGACCAAGTCTGTAAGTCCGTCCTCATTTTCTGATCACTTTTTTTTTCTCCATTTACCGGCTTTTCGTAGCAGGATTAAAAAAAAGAACGACCAGGAATATGTCTCTTGGACGATAATAATAATTAAATTTGACGCGAAAAAAGAGAAAAAAGTTAGTTGTATCTGGTGGGGATGAAATTTCACTCCGAGTTCCGTGACGTACCGCGAAAGTGTCACCAAAGTATTGGGAGGCGATAATCGAGAAAGATCCGCTCGGACAAGGTAACGTACGAAAAAGGTGGAAAATAACTCGCTACCGAGAGCCTGATTGACGTTAAGAGCAGCCACGAAACTTTTGGGGAATCCGTCGATGTTCGGTAAGTAGGCTCGCAATCACGTGTTTTGCCCACCGCGCGAGGCAACACTTCAAAACTCGAATTACTCCGATCCTCGACGCGCTAAGCCCAATCGTTCTCCGCGAATAGCTGTGACGAGATCCGCAAGCTGATGGCACTGTATCGGAGACGATTTATCCTCGTAGATACGGGGAATTTGGTTAACAACGTTTCACAGAAATGGTCATTGGTCCGGTCCGATACTCGGATGAGTGACTGCACCGGCTTGTGCGCCAATAATCGCGAGACTGTATGGCAGAATGTGCAACGAGCCGACTTACAATTGCAGGGCTAAAGTGAAGAGGGTCGTTCAAAAGCTCGTAAAAGCACGAGAGGGCACACGAGGAGACGTGAGAAAAATAATAATAATAATAATACGTGGTAAAAATAATAATAATAGTGGAAGAAAAATAGGGTTTCAAGGCTCGAAAGGTGAAAAGTCTTACGATGTTCGGCGGCTACGTTTCCGTCGCGAGAGAGACCTCGGGCCATCGCCATCTGGCGGACGCCCGCGAACGTACGGCGCCTCAAGGTACAATTTCAGATACTACGCGCAGCTTGTTTGTTCAGGCGGTGTTAAAATAGCCGTCGACACTTTGCCACGTCGTACTAATTTCTCTTCAAACACGTACTTCCGGGCTAGGGCAGTGTTCCATTAGCCGTCGCGGTGTTTCTTGCGGCGAGGCTGGACCACGCCCTGAGCAACGACAACTCCTCGTGTGTACCGCGCGCAAATTTGAAATGCAACTTTACACCGAGAGAACGAAACACGAGAGATCCATGCATGCTCGGAGCATTCGACGTTGCCGTCGTACTTCGATTAGTTCAGGGAGCCAAACTTTTAATTTGTTAACATTGGTAAGGGTTGCACAAATTTTCCGAAATGCTTGTCTAGCTTTCCCCCTTGGCGTTCGTCGTCCAATATTAACTTTGCTAACGAGGAGTACCAGCGTTATATAAAGTAGCACTCCTACGTAAGTTATGTCTACGTATATATTTAAAGAAGATTGGACTTACCTCAACCATGTAATGAAGACCCGATAACGTCATACGAGCTACCGAGTCTTTCCTTCTCACCGGCTGCTGCCATCTTCTCAACGTCACACCCTGTCGATTGTTCAAACATTTACGAATTAAACTCCAAATCGAAGAATATTATTTCCGTTTGAGGAATAACATTTTCAGTTTGTTTTTCGGCAAAGCAGTGGTCGCAAATGGCAACAAAAAGACTCTGCTTCTCGTTGGATCGGAACGGAATGCCGAGGAAATATATCGATCGTTAATGAATGAGCGAGAGTATCGAAAAATACGGAAATTCGAGGGAGACTTGGCGCCTCTTGGAATTTCGCAACTTTGCAATTTTCGGCTGCAATTATAGAGATTGCCTCAACGTATTTGGGTGTAACTTACGCGAAGCTCACTGCACATTCTTACCTCGGGTATTTCGGTGGAATCCGGTACGTCCCTCGTAATATCAGGATCGGGTGGTTTATACTCCGGAAGTAGGGCTCCGTACTTCCTCGAAGCCATTCGCCTGCGGCGATCGAGCCATCGTTGCTTCTCAAGAACCTCCGATTCCTCGTCGACTCCGAAGAAAGTTGCCGTCTCCCGTTTTATGTAACTTAGCAAATCGAACGATTAAAACAAGAAAAAAAAAGAAACTCATATCGCCTCTCGATATAAATTCCACAATATTTTACCTACCATTTACCAAGTGATAAAATGTCACGATTGAGTTTTAGTGTTTATCATAAAGCGAGAGGTATTTTCGCTTCGGGCTACAATACAGCATCCGACTGATGAAATATGTGAAGAATTTTGCAATTTGTCGTAACGTACGTGCGACTTGAGAAAGCGCAAAATACCAGGGGCCAGAGGAAGGGTTAATAGTCGAAGAATGTTGTGGCCAAAAATACCGATACATCGAGTCATGTAAATTTCAATAACCTACGCGCGATTTCGGAAGTAAAACGTTATTTTCTGCTCGAAGTTTGAGTATTGGTGTATCGTTGGTGACTCGAAGTGTTGGTGTATCGTAAATAACAATAATATAAACATTGACGATAAGAAAGAAAAGAATAATGTTATTAAAAGTCTTACTTTCTAAGTGCTTCGGATCGACTCATGTTTCTTCGTAATCTTGGCCTCTGTGTGTTCGCAGCACTGGTGCTATTAGTGCTAATCGACGGTTGAACGACGGGCCTCGGGCCCGCCGGTGCAGAAAAGCTTCTCGTAATATTGGTTGCGGAGGTGGTGAGGCCAGGGCCGGTGCTCGTCGAACCAACGGGTGGTGACAAGCTCGGGATTGCCGTGGTGGTTGATTTTTCCGACTTTCCAGCCTCACCAGCCGTCGCGTACATGCCGATGCTCTGTGCACTCTCGCCATCTGTACCCGATGACGATACGGTCGATGTACCGGTTGTACCTGAGCTTGGCGAAGGCTGCCTGCAACACGACATCGAATAAAGCAATTATTGTTTTTTAACTCGAAACAATCAAAATGCAATACAAGTGTAATTCATTTTTGCACATTTGTATTATTTTTTTTTATATAATATTAAATTCACAAAAAAATGTGTGCGACCGAAATTTCAAGGTATTCTTTATTCGGATTTTCGTATTGTTTGGGGTAAACGATGGTTCTCAACTATCTCATAAGGCTCGCAAGACTCTAGGTTGACCCTATGCTTTGGGAAAGTGAGACGGTTTTTCAAGCATGTCTTTCTTTCTCTTTCTGTAGCTTTTCTTCTCCTTCAATCCTATCTGTAAGGCTGATCTATTCATGACTGGCAGTTCCCTCATTCTTGGGGCGAAGATAAAACGTAGACATCGTCCCAAGTTCGCAGCGTTGAAGCTTGCGAACGAAAACTCTCTCTCGCTCTCTTGATTTAGCGAGGCTTTCTGCAGCGCGAAAAATCCTCATCGCTGGCGCAATGAGCCGACATTAGTGGAAACATCTCTCCGACATTCTATAATCCAGACGAATATTTTTCTTCTTTGGTATTGGATTCTCATCTATAATCCCGGGACAATAATTCTTTCGAGCAGTTTTTTTTTCGCGGAGCTCTTCCTTAATAGAATTTTTGAAAAGCCATTCGTATGATGATAAAATATTAGGAGTGAGAAGAAAAGGAGAACGAATTGGTTGGTGGCTCGAGTAGGTCGCAACCATGCGTCGTTCGCGAAGAGACGTCACTTGGTGTGACGTACAGGAAACACACAGTCGAGCGAATTCTCGAGTTGCCGTGCCTTCGGATTTCATGGTAAGGCGAAGGACGTGTCTCCGCGCGAATCTTCCGTCACCGAGGCAATTTCACTCGAAACACCGAGCAAAGCCACAATATCGCAACGCCCGCCCGCGCGCGCGCGCGCGCGTGTGTGTGTGTCAAACGCAAATGGCAGCCGAGTCTCGCACACCAAAGGACCGCGCAGCGCTGCGCTCTCTGCCTCATTCCGATTCTCTAATTCGCTCTAAGGAATATACCAAACGACACCTTCCTCGCGCCTCGCCATAACTCGACGCAATTCCGTAACTCCCAATTTCTCACCGAGGCCTGAGGAAAACGTCGAAAGATCAAGATTCTCAACTCGAATGTTCGCACAGTTCGTGAACTTCGTATGGTCCCTGGCTCACAGAGGAAGTTGAGCGATTTTAGTTGGGTCCACTAGGCGGTGAAACAAATTAAAACGTCGTCACCCCAAAGCCAAACAAACTTCGTACGGTCCCTATCTCACGGAGAGAGGTAGAAGACTGCGCGAGTTTGTTTGGGTTTGTTTGGGTCTACTGCCTGCGTAGAAATTTTCATCCGGCAGCTTGAACACAGATCAGGTCGCTATCATGCTGCGCTCGAGGATACCTTGGAAAGGCACGTCTGATCGGTACCGGATGTCCATCGAATCAGTGAACGGCGTAGTACGGGAGTAAGGCCTTCTTATTCCGGTACGACGGTTCCACTGATCCGGTGGACATGCGGCACAGATAGAGTGTGCCGTAACACGGTTCCTATGGAAGCCATGTTACGGCGGCATACATTCTATCCTACTTTGACTCGATCAGGCAATGCTAAAATAGCCCTACTAAGGCTTGGTCGGATAAGGCCCCCCGTTGAGGCTTGCCTTACAAATCCCTAATCGGGGCAGTCAAGCAACTTGAAAGCGTCGTGAATCGGACCCGAGCAAAATTTCTACGCGGGTGAGAGGTGAAACAAATTAGAACGTAATCTTCCACAATGGTATATTTTCATAGATGCAAAAAAAAACACGTCTCGTCCGTAAGAAAACTCTGATGGATATCGATTAGGGACGATCAATCGGCAATTAGAAAATTTGATTTGAATATCGGCCCCGGGACGAGACGTTTCGTGAAAATCGCGAGAAGAACGGGCAAAGGGGGGTTTCGTAGAATAATGAATTTCCTCTCGTCGAAGGTATATACGCGTAAGCTGGGCACGACACTGGTATACAGTTGGTCGAAAGTTGAGGCACCGCGAGGTATAATATAGTATAATGACGAGGTAGGCGAGGATGGCTTGGTAACGGGGTACTGTCTGGTTAATTGAGTTACTGTCAGAGCTAGGGGTTGGAGGGAGAACTGCCCACACAACCACAGTATTTTACCTCTTTTACCCTGTACCATCCGCTTGGGATTTTAACGTACTTGTATTGTTTCCCTCTCTCACTTTCCCTTCCGCCCTTTGCGTCGCTCTCTCGCTCTGTCTCTCTTACTCTCTCTCAATCTCTTTATCTATTATTCTCTCCATTTATGTTTCTCCTTTCTTGCGCTTATTCCTCATATAATTTTTAACTCTTTATTTTTGCCTCGTTTCACTCTTTTTTTCGTCCTTCTTCCTTTATTGTTCTCGCTTTTTATTGCTCTCCTTCCATATTTCTCTTTCGTCGCCGCCTCATCCTTCTCTCTCTCTCTCTCTCTCTCTCTCTCTCTCTCTATGTCTCTATCACACACCCACGCACACTTTGTATTGGACATTATTTGCTTTCCTTGACTTTGTTTCTCCCTGTTCTTCTCCTCCCTCGTTATATCGCATTTTTCATCCCCTTTTCCTGGTATCGCCTTATTCTTTTTTCCCCGGTCGCCTTTGCCGCATCTCATCCACGTTTTATCACTCTCTCACTGACTCTCTACTTCATCTCCCCTTGCGCACCCTTACTTTTTTTTTTCACCAGCGGCAACTCGCTTCTCCTTTTTATTCATTTTAGCTGCCACGTTGATAGTTTGCCATTTTATTCTCTCACGCCTTACATCCGTACATACATTCTCTTCCGTTGCACTTGGTGCTCCACATAGTTGCGGGTATGAATGCTACGATCAACATTAATGTAACGCAATTTAGGTGACGGGATTCAAGCCGCACTGACACACGGGCAGCGGGAGGGACACCGCGATACGCGTGAACGTATCGAAGCATAAATTTGACCCGTGTCGCGTTTGGACCGCGGGACACGGCGCTAAAAGCCAGAAACGTCAATCTTCGTTCTTGACTGGCAAACCGGAACCTCGGCTCATCCAATGTATAGGTGAATTCATTGGATGCGTATACACGCTCGGGATCCCGAGACCGTTTCATTAATATCAGCCTCGGAAATTCGACAAATGTGTCGAAAAATGCTTGCCCGCTGCCTCGCTACGCGTGCAATCCGCGTGCATATTAGATATTTAACTGTACGTGCGAAATGGTGCAAAACTATTTTAATTGAAAATTCGTGCTTTTATTTGTAATATTTTATACACGTGCCAATAACGAGTAATAATCTCGCTAATTAACACATTGGCCCTTTCATTATTTTCAATTCATTAGGACTCGGTGTCACACGCCCCAATAATAATTAATCATTTTCATTACTAACACGAGTATCTATATTTATTTATAATGTTTGAAGATACTTTTTATCTCATATTGGTCACTTTCACTATTTTTAATTCTTTGGTACTGTGGGGTTATTAATTTCGGAGTAATAAATTTTGGAGTATTATTCCAAAATAATCAATGAAAAGTTCAAACTTGAAGTCTCCGCAATAATTAATGTCACTCAATTTATTATTGAAACTTATTTAATTTTCGTTGTTGCTTCCGTTCCACTCGTAACAGCATAATTTTAAATATTTCGTTCTCGGCGTTGAACGGTAAAATTTCCACAACGTTCCTTTGCCCGGCAACCAAGCGAGAAATTCTCTGTACCGGATTGTTCGTTCCTCGCTAAGCGTTTGACTTTTTATTCCATTGTCACGGCCACTTTGCGCGGAGCCTTTTTCTCGGAACGAGACAAACATAATTTCACGGGACCAGAGGACATTTATATTAAAAATCCGGGCTTCCGTCGTGTACAGGATTTGAGTACTCATTCGAATCATTCAATTTTCCCATTTTCCTGGATTGAATAAAGCGCACTATGTAAATTATTTGAAAAACAGAGCGTCACTAATTGAATTTAACGTTCTTTCAATGACGACATTGAAAAGTTTATGGCTCGCGCAATGCATTCGTAAAATACGAGAAAATTAATGTTCGTCCAATTCCATAAGTTTTAAAAGTTGGCGTGTAAACGTCGGCGAGGCTATACGAAGGAATATTGTAAATCAAATTAATGGTTTACATAATGATAAGTTTATTAAAAATAGGTACGGTGTAAACTTTTTTCTGCCCTAGAAGATAAAAAAAATCACGAGGAATGTTAGCCAAGAGTGAGCACTTCCTCGTGACAGAGAATTACCAGGTGTACAAGTATGAAATGCGGATTTAAGACAACAGATGGTGCACCAATGCAGTTTATGCTATAAAGATTTGACACTGCGCCATTTTGTTGTGTCATCAACAAGTGTCAGACGCGCACGAGTGATAAATTGGAAAAGTGTGTGCATAGTGTTGAGTTGTTGTGTTCAATATGTCGAAATTTATACCGAACAAAGAGCATTCGGGGACAGCATCAATTTTTTGTTTTCATTTGAAGAAAACTGCTGCTGAATCATACCGATTACTTCGAGAAGCTTATGGTGAACATGCTCCATCGCAAGATACGTGTGAACGATAGTTTCGGCGTTTCAAAAGTCGTGACTTCGATGTTGCAGATAAGGAACATGGAAAACCGCCAAAAAAATACGAAGATGTGGAATTGCAAGCATTGTTGGACGAAGATGATTCGCAAACACAAAAACAACTCGCCGAGCAGTTGGGCGTTAGTCAACAAGCTCTTTCCAATCGGCTACGAGAGATGGGAAAGATTCAGAAGACCGGTAGATGGGTACCACATGAGTTGAATGATAGGCAAATGGAAAAGAGCAAAAACACATGTGACATTTTGCTCGCTCGGTACAAAAGGAAGTCGTTTTTGCATCGTATAGTTACAGGGGATGAAAAGTGGATTTATTTTGAGAATCCCAAGCGCAAAAGATCATGGGTAGACCCAGGCGCACCATCCACATCGACCGCAAGACCGAATCGCTTTGGCGGAAAGACGATGCTCTGTGTTTGCTGGGACCAGAGGGGCGGGGTCTATTATGAGCTGTTAAAACCTGGGGAAACGGTTAATACTAAACGTTACCAACAACAATTGACCGATTTGAACTGTTCGCTGCTTGAAAAAAGGCCAGAATACCGAAAGAGGCAACACAAAGTCATTTTTCTTTATGACAATGCTCCATCACATACGGCAAAACCGGTTCGTGACACGTTGGAAGCACTCAGCTGGGAAGTTCTACCCCATGCGGCTTACTCACCAGACTTGGCTCCTTCCGATTACCACTCGTTTGCATCGATGGGTCACGCACTTGCTGAGCAGCGCTTTGGTTTGTACGAAGATGTGAAAAAATGGCTCGATGAATGGTTCGCAGCAAAAGGGGAAGATTTTTACTGGCGTGGTATTCACAAATTGCCCGAAAGATGGGAAAAATGTATAACAAGCGATGGAGCATACTTTGAATAAAGCACTTTTTATCATTCTTCCGAATTTAACGTGTTTTTTTTTAGAAAAAAATCCGCATTTCATACTTGTACACCTGGTACAGGAATTTCAGTAAGCCAACAGTTTCCTGGATTATTATATGTACAAGTAACGTGTATTTTGCTCTCGTCCATCAGCCTTTGCCGTCCTCTCGTTCCTCTCCTTCCGTGTCCCCCCCCTTCCCCCCACAACTGACGACGAATTAACCGGATGAATAGCGATTTTCGGTGCCCAACGAGAAACCTGCCAATGAATCGTAGCAATTACAGGGTTATGTCGCAACGATTATCTGGACAACGCACGGGCCATTTCATTTCGTCCAGCCGTGTTCGTCACGCTGATGAGAATTTTCCAACCCCACATCGTTTTATCCCTCTCTCTTCCTCTCTTTCTCTATATCTCTTTTTTGCATACACCTCGTTCTCTCTCCGTGGCTCTCTCTCTCTCTCTCTCTCTCTCTCTTCACACCTTTACCAGTTTCTCTTTGTGAGAACGCGAGCGAGGGGTTTTGCGCTATCACCGGCGTTGCTTAATGACCCGCGAATAGCCTTTGGAACTCGATCCAACGCTTTTTTTCCCCTGTCTCATGTCCACTGCGACGTGTAATCTGAAACATCGAGGCGACAGAGAGAGAGCAAGCGAGGGAGAGGAGGAAAAAGAGACCAAAATTGATCGGTCTGTTCACACGTGTTTTTTTTTGCAATCGGCTTGCACACAAAATTCCTCGTTGTCCACAAATTGAAGGCTACGTACGAAAAAAACCGATTAGAAAAAACAAAGTGCCACGAAAAAAGTTTCGCAGAATCTGTAATTACTCGTTCTATTGCTCTACATACAGGGCTACTGGTTATTGGTCACGGTCCCGTGAAAAAGTTGTAGGACATGTTTTACGCCATCAAATAACCCAGTAATGCTTTATGCAAAAGTGAACCGTTTTACCGAGATATTGTTATTTCTATTATTTGTGTTTAAAGTTAGAGGTAGGCCACTTAAAAAAAATTGATAACAAAAAACTGTTCCATGGAATCCTCTTTGGATAGGTAATAATGTGTAGTTGTTTTTTTTTTAATTATCCGCAAGCTGAGTAACTTAGTGATTTTTAGAATGAAACCGGCTTTTTTGTCCAAGAAAATTACGAAAATTATTAGACTTGCCGAATTTTGGATTCAAAAATGTTGGCAGATTATGTTTATTTTATCGTTGATAATTCTTTGTTACTGTGTCCTCGAACTACGGATAATGAAAAATTTGTATTCCATGCAACGGTGTTTTTTAAATTAATTCTAAAAATTACATACCCCTTACTTAAAACAAATAATATAAAAAAATGGTACCTCGAAAATGGTTTACTTTTGGATAAAGCATTATTGGATGTTTGATAGCGGAAAACATTTTCTACAACCCTTTCACGGGATCGCGACCAATAACCACTAGCCCTATATATATATATATATATATATGTACCGGAAATAATGTTGTAATCGATTGTCGAAGAGTGTGCTCAGGATTTTTTTTCCACGAGCTTTCACGACTGGCGTACACGTGGCGAAAGGTCTGTCTTCCATTTTCTACTAATCATGGCAATTATCGCCAACTTCTCGAGCACCCTTCGCTGCCAAAACTTTCACCAACTTGGCCAAGTTTAATATGAACAGACTGGTAATTGGTTATTAATGATTGCGTGAATGTGTTACGCTGTTCGAGCTCGCGGGCCGCAACTTTGGTTTTTTTCTTTTCCTTCGAAAAGCAAAGTTGTGTGTCATGCCTCCAAATATTAATCACATACTTGAAAAATTAGGTCGCGTTAAAGGTTTCTTTCACCGCCGCCAGAGTCCAAAAGAATCGCCGTTGTGCTTCCACATTCTCGTGGAAGCTGCTAAATAATTTCACGAAACGTCGCGTTGTATTTTATCTGTCATTTTTTTTTTCTAAATGACTTTACGCTTTTATAAGTATCTTCTTTTTTTTATATGTACAGGCGAGACAAGCGGAGTGCGTTTGTATAATTTATCTCACATTGGGTTCAAGGGTTCTTATTAAAATCTTAAATCTACGGTTTTCGAATTTCGAGTGAGCGACAGAAAGAGAGAGAGAGAGAGAGAGGCAGAGAAGGATGGGGCGGTGACGGGAGAGCAATATGGAGGGAGAGAAAAAAAAGCTAGAACCATAAGCAAAGAACGACAAAAAAAAAATAGTAAAACAGGGCAAAAATAGAGAGTTGAAGAAGATATGAGGAAAAAGGCAAGAAACGAGAAACAGAAATGGAAAGAATAATAGATAAAGAGATTCAGAGGGGGTAAGAGAGACCGAGAGAGAGACGTAAAGGGTGGAAGGGCAAGAGAGTGAGGGAAGCAATACAAGTACATTTTGGAGAAAACTCTTTGAGGGGGTTAAGCAGCCGAATATTCTACGATTAATCTACCAATGAAAAGGTAAATTTGCCTCCGCATCGTTCTGCATAATTGATCTTGATGATTATTACTCACTCATTCTTTAAAAATAACGCAAGAAAGTATAAAAAATGTTATGCCCTCAGCCGTTGTCGACGAAGCGAGCCTAGCCCTTCCAGCTACTAATACCTAAATAGCGTACACGAGAATACGAGACGAAGGTATACACGCGTATCGCGACCGGGGCCTTCGCCTAGCAACCATTAATAATTCCATTGCGAATTCCGACGTGCCAAAGACACCATCGTGTGTGCATATGTATATATACATATATATATATATACATACGTGTAGACCGGAAGCGAGCTCCGAGGATGGAAGCGCTAGATGGGGTTGTAAGTGCTATCCTCTTCCTTTCTCAACTTGGGGTGAACCGCGCCACCAACGACGTAGCATCGTCTCATAAATTTCAATATGCACGCCTTCAGAATCCCACGAGAATCGCGCTTCCGAAAGACAACGAGAGACAGCGAGAGAGAGAGAGAGAGAGAGAGAGAGAGAGAGAGAGAGCGCGCAAAGCAAAGAGACAGAGAGCAAATGGGTAAAAGCGTTACCCCGTGGAACTTCGGCAGTTCAGCGATCGAATTTTCAGAAAAGCAGAGAGATAGAGAGAGAGAGAGAGAGAGAGAGAGAGAGAGAGAGAGAGAGAGAGAGAGGGAGAATTGGAAGGACAGGGCAGAGATCTGCGCCACCTCCTGGCAGTTTCGGTAGCTTCGAATTCACATAGATAGTCGCTCATCAGGTTTGGCTGGACTCTGGCACGAGCAAACTCAAACGCACGCAGAAACCGGTTTAATTTCCGGCTGACGGCGAAGAGGAAGAGACCGAGAGATGTGTCCCACTTCCGTTCTTCTTCTGATCGTATCAAAGCTCAAACTCTGTACAACTTGTACGGAACATCTCTGTATCGTATGGCTTAAAGAGCAACGTCTATTCCGGCATTAGCCGAGATTCTGTTTCCCAGCGGGCACATCTACGTCTGCGTGGATGGATGGGGCGTATATTTGCATTATTCTTCTATAATGAAGCATGGAAGGTGCGGATATATGGGCATACTTTATCGTATGCACTGGAAACCCAAACCTACCGTAAACCGATTTATATATATATACATTAGCTTATAGATTGAGCAACGAATTAGATCCAATTCTTGCCTCCTTGATAATTAGAGTTAAAAAAAATTATTTTTATCAATTTTTTTCTGATAAATTGGCTTATCACTCGTATGAAAAGAGGCTGAAATCAGTACCCAAGTTATTTTTTTTCTTTTTCACCCCTCTCTCTCTCTCTCTCTAAAACTAAGAATTAGAATAAAAAAAATTATTTTTGGTCTTTTTTTCTGACAAATTGACTTATTATTCTTAGAGTAGAAGTTTAAACGGGTCCTCAATATATTTTTTTTACCTTTTTCGTCTCCGTATTTCCTTTCTCTACCTCTCTCTCTCTCTCTCTGAATAGTTTTAACGTACGCAAAGATTTACACGGATTACGGGATAGAGCGCGGTGAGAGAAGAGCATGCGAACAAAACTGCATTTGCACTTGGGAATTACCCGGAAGGCAAGAAAAAAAGAACAAGGCTATGTATATATATATACACGTATATATACAGAGACTCGTTGAATCCAAGGATCAGAATCGAGGAACGGTAATCAGCGGAGTGAACACGTCGATCTACATATTACACATACGTATGTACATATGTATGGGCAAAAGTGAGTTTGAGGATATTCGACTTCGAAGTTCGTCCGCATAGTATCCTACAGTCCCCATACTTGACATTCTATAAACCCGAATGCCTTCGAAATTCCCCTTAGATACATTTAAGCGTATTTATACAAAAGTCACGTCAATGTCCATCCTGTCACGAAAATCAATGATTCGTTTTTTTTTTAATCACCGATCATCCTGGAGACAGCTGGATGTGCTGATGGAGAACATTCCACATAGATATGATGGGCTCATGTAGAGTGTCTTCATAGATATATAGATAGTCAGTTATAAAACTGCTCCATCGTTCCTACGCGTGCGTGTATCTGCGTAGCTGAAGCAGTATTCTAATAATATTCATGAGCCCGAAAGTCGTAAACGTCGCTGCACATATGAGATCCGTAAGAGCATATATTATTCAGTGAGTAAAAAAAGAGAGGAAAAAAAGGATTCGTTGAATCTAAACGAATCTTTCGTACTGAAAAATGGCGATAAATTTCATATTGCAATAGAGAAGTCGTGAGCTTTGAAAATGATCGTAGGGATAACGCTCAATGTCGAGCGTGTATCGAGGCCACTGGTAGGAACATTATGAGAACTGTTTAAAAAGTTATCTTCCGGTGAAAAGAATGAGAGATGGAGATAGGAGGGCTAAGGGTAGGATATATCGAATTTATGCAAAGAACTCGAGTTGAAGAACGTAGTTGACGTTTTGGGAAAATTCTTGGCAATGAGGGGTTCTTGTTCGATCGATCGTCGGGAATTTTTTGGCAATATCTACTATTCTTTTCCACCACCAGACGAACTCTCGCGCATCTCGAAAAAGTTCGTCGAGTCGAAAAAAAAGGAAAAATATGAATACGGAGTACCCATTTGACAGTGCAAGTGGGCAAAGTTGAATAAAAATAAAGAATAAATGAATCTCAGTCGATACGGAAGAAAAACGTGGCTCGAAAGTTGACGAATATTCGTCATATGAGCAATGCGGAATGGGACTGTAAGACCGTAAAGTCGCGCTTTGATGACAGTCTCAAATGTCAAAGGTCACCGAACCCACTATACATATGTACGCATATCGGTATATTTAGGGTCACTGCACGAGTACGCATTGGCTTTGTCCACACGCGGAAGGTTGTAAACCGCTCGATTTAACACGTGTTTGATTTCGCTGGTACGCCTTTTCCCATGCCGTCACTTTTTTCCCTCTCTATGCTCCTCTTTCTCGTACTTATTCAAATATGTGTATCTGTGGCGTAAAAGTCTATTGTGAACCCATTTTACCTACACAATGTAAGCTATCAGCACATCTGGCTCTTTTTAGAACAGCTTTTCCTAAATTATTATTCGATTTCGGACATAGGACGGTCCTCGAAATAACGGTTACATCAATACGAGTACTCCAAAGATGATTCTGAAGACGTACAGATTTCTGTAATGTTGAGTATGGAGTCAACGGACAACCGCGAGTACAGTCCTCGAATTCTAGGTCTTCGAAATCACTTTTCTTCGTATATGTATATTACATGCGATAACGTCGTAAAGGGGCTCAATTTTCCGGGCTTTAAAACTCTCTGAAAGTCTTTAGCGCAAGAACGGCCAGTGGAAAGTACGGAGCATCATAGTTGGGGAGAGAGCGAGAGGGCGAGGGAGATGGGGCTATTGACCCACCGCAGAAGACTGAACGGGCGTTGATCGGATGAGGCTATCACCTCGACTTCACCATCCCTGTGCGGTTCGAGCATAATCCAATCTCATGAATTTCACTCGTTTATCAGATCCTCAATGAATTCTCGGAAATTTCCCGGGAGAGAGAGAGAGAGAGAGAGAGAGAGAGCCCAATAAGAATACGAAAATTGAAAGGAATAATCGTCTTATACATTATTTATAATGATAAGAGCACGACGGATTATTTTTGGAAATAAACCGTCACTATCGTTATTTTTTTGATAATTAAAAGCACTTTGGGAATCTTCTTTCTTTTTTCTGGAGTCAATACAAATTTTCGTTTTGTTTTTGGAGGACAATCGATATAGGGTAATCTATATTTTTTCCGACATTGTAATCTTTCAGAAGGTTCGAGCCATCCTCGATAAAGATAGGTGAATAATAAATTGATTGGCTTTATTGTCTCGATGAGTTGGACCACAAGAAACGTAAGCTGATTACGTGTGTCCTCGTCGGGAATGTGTATGATAAACACGTATGGTACAGTAGCCAGTCAATTTACCCCAAACAGTAGTGTACCGTGATAATATTATTAAACTGGAATTTGGTTAACGTCGGTCGATGGGTCTCAGTGTACAAACGCGGGCGCGCGTGTATGCGCGTGTGTCTGTGTGTTTTGAGGGATGGATGAGTAGGTGAGTGAGATGGGCCGACTGAAGTATGGAAGTTCAAGGCACCGTCCGTTTTGTCGTTTACCTCGAACCGATCTCGTATACTTGTGTTTTTCCTCTACCCTATACGTCTATGCAGATTCATATACACGTGCAGGAAATATCCGGAAAACCGATAACTGATATCGTTCCATCGATACATCCACCCCAATTATGTAGTGCACACTCGCAAGTCCTCTTGCTCGGAATATAACGAGATGTCAATATAATTCGGAATATAACGATTTCTCTCCTCAAACCGTTAATCCGATCACTATTGAATATTAGTTCCAATATCTTTTATCCAATTTTCGTCACAATTATTCGCCCGCATCTTTGCTTTGCACATTTGCATTCTCGATTCAGTAAGGTGGCGTTCGAAAATCGTGAGGTTTTTTGTGCCCTACATGCCCGACCACATACGTACCGCGACTACTAATTTTTTCTCTGAGCACGGCTGATCGGTATTGCACGTAACTACTGCGCGAATAATTGGATGCGATGGAAACAGAGAAGGCTCTTTCTTTTATTGTGACTTTTTGGTTACTGAGAAACACAGAAAATAATATACACAATATATATTATACACATTATATATATATATTATATTCTTTTGAATATATTTAAATATGTATGAATATATAAATATATATAAACTTGAAATGTATCGAATTTTATACATATTTATATGTATTCGCATGTATATAAAAATATATTATAAAATTCGACATCTTTATCGCGTAGTCGGGACAATGCCCGATCGTAAGTCGACCACAACTATCTTTCTGTTCCGGCAGCATTTTTTTTTTGGCCTTTGTATTTTTCTTGCTTTCTTCTTCGGGAAAATAAATCGCGAGTGCTTTTGTGGATTTTTTGGGGACAAGGTGAAGAGGTGAGGAGCCAAGCCGAGATCTCACGTGTCGTTTACGATATAAATCGAGGCTCTTCGACGTAATTACGGAGAGAGGTCGGTATGGAACAAACACAGACACAAACACGCGAGAGTACGTGGCACAGGGATTCCAGTCGTGGTCCGATACTTTCAGCGAGACGTCAGCCTTTCTCCAACCCCGTACGAACGAATGGGCAAGGGTAGCTCGACGACGACGACGACGACGACGACGACGACGACCACGGTTTCGTGCCCACGAGGAATTAGCGAAGCTGCCTCTTTCCACTTCGAAAGAAATGCAATTCCGGCTGAGTTACGATCGGCACTTTGTCATCGTGGACACACACACACACACACACACAAATGCCAACGCAGATACGAAATTCTTTCTGGAAATAAGACGATATGCGGTTTTCTTGTGGCTACCGAAAATTGAATCGGGCTGAAAAAAAAGAAGCAGGCCAGATGAGTCTGCGGAAAAGGGATTCGAACAGCGCGAAGGCCGTTGCATTTGAATTGTCCTGCGAAATAATTGGGCCAAAGAATTTTTTCAATTTGGAAGTACCCTCACCCTACGTTGAGTACAATTTTTCGTTTGACAAAAAACAGTCTTAAAAAGAATCATGATCGACGTGTGTATATTTTGGAATATTATTTAGAGAATGACGTTGCGCTGCATTTTTTCTATTTCCGGTTCAGAGTCTCGATCGAGAGTCAAAGGTATGGACGTATCGACGGACAGACGTGAACACGATGTATTATTTCCGCGGTCATTGGAATGAAAGGGAGTGGTTGACGGCTTCCCTCTCTCTATCTATCCATCAATCTATCTATCTCTCCCTCTATCTCTCTTCTCGTGGCTATTCGATTTTACAGAATTTCATCGATTCTCGAACGTATATTCAGCGAGAAGGATTATAATGCCGATGATAGTGACATTCGATGGATTCAGAATGCATAGACGCATATGCTCATACGTGTACGCCTTTATGTACAGGTTGATTCACAGAATAAGCGATGCATCCGGCAGCGTTCAATTTTCGGTTAACTCCTAGAGCAGAATTATTTTATAGCAATGTTTACACATTTTGTTATATATTTTTTTTTCGAACAAATGGGTCGTTAGAAACTTGAAACGACAAGATTATAATGGAAAACTTACAGAAAGACAAGTGTGCGTCGATCTATTTGGAATCGTCATGTAAGCCTCCGTACAAAACACCCCTACGTTTGTTTAGCCTGACGTTCTAGTCCAAACCGCGATTTTCAATCACGAACCCCATTTTCCTGTCGCGATGTGCGATGCACACACATTTTTTTTTTTCACATCTGACGCTCGACAACCTTCGAAAGGCTCTTCTGTTCCTTTTTTTCTCGCATTTACAAATTTCACTGTCACGAGCATCAAATGGAGACAGATACAAATTTCGACTGCAAACGAAATATCTCGTTCCGAGCGATTTTTTTTTTTAATGTACAGTGTTTTCAGTGTCGGTTAATGTTTATCGAAATAAATTCGAATTTCCGCATGAATATTTTGTGTTTTCTAAACGAATTGCAAGTTCATGTATTATTTATATTGATTTTTTTTTACGTAAAATCCGTCCCTTGAGAAATACGAATTTACCTACCTGTCTACAATTGTGCAAAGTCCTTTGGATGTATATATTCTTGTGGAGAGGAGACTACATTATGGTCTCGATGATGAAACGAGAGGCATAAAACAATGCATGTGTTTCACAACGTGCAGGTGGATGCGGATAGATACACGTTATGCGTATGTTAGTTAGGAATATTGCACGTGCTCTTCGCTTCTATTTCTTTGTCTCTCTTCCTCCCCCCTTCTCTCTCTCTCTCTCACTTTCTCCTCAAAATACGAGAGACTGTCACGCGTAAGCGTTTTTTTTCTCCCATGAATACGAAGGGAAGGCTGCCTCACTTGCCGGAATAACTAGTTTCGCATATGTGATATGGTTTGCCGCACAGCGCGGAATATGCGACGAGATGAAGAATATGACGAGCGAGAAGGAGAAACAACGCGCTGGTAAATCAAGAGAGAACAGGCCTCGTGCATTCGTACGTGCACCTATATAGCCTCTGCTGGGGGTAATGAAGTAAAACGAAAAAAAAGGGGAACAAAAGGGAACTCACGAATGCCCATATCACGTTCGAAATTACGAAGCTCCGCCCGATTTGTCAGGATTGTCACCAGCATTTTTTTGCGACTATTCTCTGACATTTTTTTGTTGAAGCTTCTTGGATTTCGTTTTGAACAAAGGCAAACTCTTCTACAGCAAAATCAAACGTTCCCTGGCCAAAATGAAGAACCCAAACAAACCCATTTTTTGCGACGTCGATATATGAATTGTAGAATTAATGGTTTTATAATTAAAAAAATGTACTATAAATTTATTAAATATTTATGTAAAATATAATATGAAGAAAAAAAAACACTTCATTCATACGTGCTTCCGTGGGCAGTCTTGATTATTCACCAGCGTAAAAAAATAGCAAACTTCGTGTGGCGTATATTGTTTACGATTGTAATAGAAACCTAATAACACGAGAAGGCCGTGCTGGTGAAAAACACCGGGAGCAAGGATTAGCAAAGTTTTCACTACGTGCGCCTCGTGCTAGACGAGGCTAACCCGGAGAGAATTTCGTTGGTTTGCCCGGCCAACCGACCAGTGAAACAGGTCGTGGTCCAGGCCAACGAAGACGATGACGACGACGACGACGACTTGCCAGCTCAAGAGTTTCACTCGGATCTCTCTGAAATTCCGGACACGTATCGTCCTTCGTTTAGGTAGGATGGGCAAAAAATATTTCGAACCCGTGATATCTACGTAATGTCGGCTATCAGCACGTCGGACTCTTCCAGGACGGACCGTGCGCATTTTGTAAAACGAATCGTTGATTTTACGGACAGGACGCTCCTTGAAATTACTTTTGTAAAAATATTATCCGGTCGATTCAAAGGTAATTTCAAAGACGTTGAGGTTTATATAATGTCAAGTGTGAGAATAACAGGTTCCTGTGAGAACTGTCCTCGAAATCGTATGTCTTCAAAATCACCATCCCTCGTATATATGTTGAACCTTTTTTGCTCCACCTTGCCCTGTCCATCTTTCTTTTCCTTTACTCTTTCAACATTCGTCTTTATTACCGTTACGATGGAAAATTGGATGGTCGTTCGTACGGAAAAATGTATTGCGAATCCTTCCTCCTCATTCGTCTTTCTCCCCCCTTTTTTCTCTTTTCTTCTAGGCTTGCTCCGCTACTGCAAAACGTCGTCCCGAGGGAGCGGGGAGTGGCTTGGATTCGGTTTTCCAAGGCCTCCTTTGCGTGTGACTGGGCAGCAGGCCACGTATACCCCACGGTCCTTTTTCCGCTAGCCCTTTTTTCCCCCGTATGCATTCATCCTTTGCCTCCCGGCCATGCGGCCACGAAAAAAAAAAAATAGATAACAAAAACATTTTTACAGAATTTAAAGTTTTTTGCTTCGCTAAATATAACATCCGGTGAATGTTATTTGCACGTTTTTTAGCCGATGGGGAATTTAAATATTTTCCGCGTAGCCGACGAGTATGAAGTGGGAAAAAGATACTGCGGTGAAAAAGAACAGCAGAGCGAGAGAGAGAGAGAGAGAGAGAGAGAGAGAGCGAGAGGGTAAACGAGCTGCCTGGGGATGAGAAATTTACGAAATTAAGGCAGAAACGTAATGAGTCGTGTATAGATTTACTAACACGCGAATCCGCAATTAATCACGAATGAAAAAATGGGGCTTGTAGTTAGTTCAGATTATTAGGTCGACTGAAAATCGATATACAGTGCTGGCTGCTGGCATATCCGACTGTTTTGAGAACGGTCGTTCATTTTTTTTTAACGATTCGTTGATCCGAGGACGGGACGGTCTTTGCAATGATCATAAATTTGCTGACATTTATCCAAAGGTGATCTTAAAGACGTTGGTACTTGATTAATTTGAGAATGGGAGCAATTGTCTACTATGAGGCCAGTCCTCGAAGCTTTACGTATATATGTCCGTGTGTGTATGTGTGTGTGTGTAATATTGCTTTTACTATCTAATGTTAAATATCGAAAGTAATTAGAGATTGCGTCGCAAATATCCACCGAAAGTATATGTATGTTAATAAGCATTTCGCTAATAACTTTGAAGAATAGAATGAAAAGGACGCATATGTGGCTAATTGATAGGGAAGAGCAAGCACGCGATGAGACCTGTGCACGGGATCGTCAGGCCCTACGGTGATCGAACGGGGCAATTTACGGATAAGGTTGCCGCGCTTCGTTTATTATTGAAATGTAATCATATTTTATCACGGCATTTGCGGAA
Organism: Ophion ventricosus; assembly: GCA_963932345.1. Lineage (NCBI taxonomy): Eukaryota > Metazoa > Arthropoda > Insecta > Hymenoptera > Ichneumonidae > Ophion > Ophion ventricosus. Next base: position 39,335,062 of record OZ010711.1, on the reverse strand, counting down.
AGAAAACTTAAGAAAACTTAGATGAATATGGGATGAACAAAAGTTCAGTTATTTTTGGGATTACTTCAAGCATCGAAGAATGTCAGGAAAGCAACGATGATTTGGGTTGATTTGTTTGTTGTTTGGAACGGTTGACCTGGAGGCACAATAAGTGGAGACAGTTGTTGTCATAAGTTCTCATTTGACGATGATTTATTACGGAAACTGTCAACATTTACGAGCTATCCCCTACCGCCCTTCCGCTCTTTATCTCGCCCACTTTTGCCGAAACAATCACCGAGCTTTTTTCTCTCATGGAAACTCTCGTCGGACCAACCAAGATTTGTCAACTTATTTTGCTTGGCCAACGACTGCCCACGTTTTTTGCGTGTGATTTATCGGGGAACAATGACTGTGAGGCTTGGCCAGCTTGATCGGAGGCCGGTTGAGTGACCCCGGGGTGACCTGACCCAGAGAACGGGTGGTTTCGCAGAGCCTCGAGAATCTCCGACGAGCTTCGGTTATACTCGTTCGCATTCTGGGGTGGCTCCGCTCCCTCCCGGTCGCTCGATACGCGTAAACGCCTAGTGGCTGTTTTCTCCCTCGTCTTTCCTAATTTATCTACACACACGTGTGGGGGTTGTATACGCGTATGTTGGAGCGGAGTCAGCTGGCAACGCTTTCACCCAAATAACCGCGAGCTTTGCTCGTGTTCAAGATCGTCTGAATTGGTTACCTCGATTACTTGGATACGGATGTAAACAGTCGATTATTTTATTCCAGCCTTGGTCAATCGAGGTGCGAAATTCCCTCTGAAGGACATTTATTTCGAATATCTCGAGAGCAGAGTATTTCCAGATGCTTTCGTTTCGCGAATACAACGGTGATCCTTAAAGATGGATAGCAATATTGAAGTTGGTTTTGTTAATTAACTAGCTTTTTCACGCTACTTCGTCCACGTGGACTTAAGAATTTTTTCTAGAGAGGAGACAAAGAGAGAAGAATAGGGTGAAGTTAAGAAAGAAGGTAGAGAGTCATATTTCTCAGGCACGATGGTAGACTAACTGGCTGAGGTAAGGGTTGGTAATTAATCAAATCTATACGTATAAAAGAGTTCCGTGACTGACTGACTGACATATAGACAACACACACCCTAAACGGCTGAAGATGGAAACATGAAATTTGGAAGATCTGTTCTTTAGAAGGTGTAGAGGTGCACTAAGAAAGGATTTTTTTGAAAATCAACTCCTAAGGGGGTGAATTGGGGTGTAAAAGTGTGTATGGAAAATTGTATTCCTTGCGTTTATGGATGTGAAAGGTGGTATACATTTTTTATAATTTTTTAAAACAACTCATAATTAAGGGTGCAACGGGGTGTTGAAGTTTGTATGGGAAAATCGAATTCTCTGATTTTATCTCAATGAAATTCGGAAGATATGTTCCTCAAACGACGGAAGTGTGCACTTAGAAAGGATTTTTCGAAAATCAACCCTTAAGGCCTTAGGTCACTCTAGAGGCCGAAAAAGGGCATATTATGTGATTTTTTTTTCAGCGAAACCATAAAATAAATCGAAATTACCAAATAGGGGTTTTATTATACGCGTAATTGACTATACAAAATTATTTTTTCACAGCGATACATGTCAAAATGGCGACTGTGCAGCATTTTTCCGATTACGACTTTATTTCTGGAAGGTCAACGGCCGGACCAATAGCTCCGATAATTTTTTACTTATGATGAGACACTAAAGTTTTTTCGATTATATATAAGAATAGCTATAGAAGTACGCAGGATTTTTATGATATATTGTTTTATGTCAAAACGGCGCATTTATAAACCAAAAAGTATAAAATGCCATGAGAAAATCGTCAGAAAATTGTTTATAAAAACGGAACTATGCAATATAATTTAAAAAATCCCACGTAGTGCCTCAGAAAATGTAATTCTAAATATACAGTTAAAATTTCAAGTGAATCGGTTGCAATTGAGTTATGAGTCCGGCCGACTTGAAAAATGTATTTTTGAGATAAACACGTTTAAAGTTAGTAGAAAGTCACGACATGAATGAAGAGGGGTTGCGCTAGAATTCGAAAATCGAGTACTTAGAGATTTTTCTTAGCCATAATCTTTTGGAATATAATTTTATAGGTACTAAGGTACCTTTTAAACAAAAAAAAAAGATTTTTGGAAAATCCTAAAGTGGCCTTAAACAAAATGAAATGAGATGTAAAAATTTATATGGAAAATTGTATTCCTTGCGTGCATCAACTTGAAACTCGGTATAAATATTCTTCGAAAAAAATAATAAAAATAATATTTTCGGATTTTTTTAAACAACCCATAATAAGGGTTGCAACTGGTAATCAAGTTCTATGGGCAAAATGCCAGGTTGGTGAAGCCACGGGCGGAAGCTAGTAGTAGGTAGTATAAAAGTGCCAACCTTCAACTCCAGTATTATACCATGTCTTTGATGTCTACAAAACTATATGGCTTTGCAATATAGTTATGTGGACAACATTTTATGATTTATGGTCTTTGGTAAGCACATTCAAGTTTTGGGCAGTCGATACTCTCGAACAGTCTACATATAGTTGACCATGCGGGAAGCTAATTCTTCCTTAGTGCCCCTCTCGACGCCCTTTAAGGACCATATCTTTCGAATTTCATTGAGACAAAAACAGAGAATTCGATTGTGTGAAAAATCCTGAAATATGCTTTTTATTGTTTATTTTGAAGAATATTTACATCAATTTTATACACGCAAGGAATACAAATTTTCAAACAAACTTTTTCACCCCATTTCACCAGCTTGGGAATTAATTTTCGAAAAATCTTTTTTCAGTGCACCGCTATACCTTCTACGGAACATGCCAAATTTCATGTTTGTATCTCCAACGGTTTAGGATGTACGTTGTTTATATGTCAGGCAGTCAGTCAGTCAGTCAGTCACGTTTTATATGTATAGATTGATTATCTTTTATTCAATTATCCATATTAATTTATATTTCATCTAATTTTTGAAGTTGTTATTCTTGTGTAAACTTGTTATTATTGTCTAAAGAATTTAGTTTTGTAAAGGTTCGGTAGTAGAGGCCCGAGAGGAAAAGATTTGGAAATTTTTCAATTACCAACGAGCAGTTTTTCAATTTCCAATGACGATTGGAATTTTTCTCAATTTTCAATTGTCCTTGGAAATCGGAAAAATGGTACTTAGCCCTTATCTAAAAAATATCCGAGTACATGGGGAGTCACCCATCCGAGTATCGAACCGTCTACCGCGCATCAACTGCTGTCAGTTTTCACCGGATTGCAGCTAGTCTCTAACGATAAACATCCCTGTGGACTTTAAAAATTGAAAAGCTCGTAATTGAGCGCCCAGAAGGCAGGCATCCGCGCACGATGCTAAACAGTCCGATGTAAGCCTAGTACTTTTGCATAATGCAATATGGCGGTGTACGTGCCTACGGTAGTAGACGTTCGTCGTTAGGCTCGTACTACAAACGCCATTGGAGCCACCTGGCGCGACTAATGAGACCGGAGGGTTGTCTCTCCCGCCTGTCGCGTGTTGTACGTCAATTCGTCATAATGGTGGGAGCACTCGGACGAAATGCGCTTCCGCGTCCGACGACTCGACATTTTACGACGATAATTTTGCGGCGAATGAAAAACAGCAATGAAAGAGATCGTCCGGAAAATAGGACAGGTGAGGATCAGCGGCAGATTCTTCGACCAGGAGAATCAGAGGAATGTTTTTCGATAGTCCCAGATTGAAAGGTACGATTACTAAACGCTTATTGAGTTTACGACGACAACTCGACTGAAACTAAAGCTGTGTTTATCGGCACAGGTTGTCCAGAGTTTCCCCATACCCTCGTGCAAATGCGATGGTCGAGTGCCGGAAAGGTTTTTAAATGGTTGGGCTCGCAAAAGTCCGCAAGTACATGGAAAGAAAAGTCACAAAGTAACAAAAAGCTCAAGTTAAACATTGGTTGAATTTTTTTTGTCGACGTAATCAAGAGTTCCGAGAAGCTCGCGAAGCCAAGACTTGATTTGAATTCTGGCTTAATCCAGTGAAAGAGGAGTGCAGTCAATCATAGAGGTACTTTCAGGAAATTTCTCCGTCTCGGAATATTAGATCGTCCCTTCCCTTCTCCTGTTCGGCTGGGAGAGTCCCTTCCGCCAAGAACGTAATAATTGCCGGAATAAGTCGTGTCTGCGAGAATGGTCCAATATAGTGTTCATAATTCGTGCTGATGATGTATGTACGAATGAAGGTTTGGGGTTAGAAGAAAAGGGCGCACTCGGCAAAGCACAGAGCGCGGAGTAGCGCGGCGGTAAGATCCTCAATCTGGTCCGGTCTAGATTAAATTCGTCAGGAGGGCGCCGCGAAGCCGCAGACTCAGGTGTATCACCGACGTTAATTATGCAACCGTTGGATTCGCGAACGTGGGGCCCGGGAAAAGCACGGATCCTCGGCGAGGGGAAGAAGGTTGGGAGGAAAGAAGGGAGAGATACGGATGAGAGCCTTGGACCGAGCTTAGCCGCGACGTAGCTAAGCGAACGTGCCCGTGAGCATGAATAATGCAATGTTTGTATCAGCAGTCGGTGGTAGAAAGAAGGATGCTAAGTTATTCGCGTTGGAGAAAGAAAAATCTACCTCCACCTCTTCGGTCTCGGGCTTTCTTTTTCTCCCTTTCTCTTCGTCTCTCTCCATGCTCCTTTTTTTTTCCTTCTCCCTTGCTCTCACCCTTCGGCTCTTTTGCTCTCGTTCTCCTCCTCAAGAGAAAGCAAACAAAAGCTCCGGCCGAAGCTGAATTCGTTTCGGAAAAAAATACGGAGGAGCAGCCTCTACCCAACCTTTCGGTCGTCTGCGGCACAACATATTTGGGAGACTCGTACCAATGACAATGGAGTTTTACCGTTTGCCAAATAGATTCGAGAGTGGATAATTAACAGAACGAAAACCATTTGTTATCGAGCTGCCACAGGGGTGCTTAAAAAATGACTTTTTTCGGACAAGAAGAAAGTTAATACGAGAAGTCCTCGGACGAGTCAAGAATACTGAGAATAAGAATAGTTGATTTTGTTGAAACTCATTTCTATGGTAGAGCATTGAAAAATATTGGAGACGTACTTCTTCTTAATCGGCGGAAAAATGGTTTTAAGGGGTGCAACCACCCCGTAGAGTGAAGCACGTCAAAGGTCGATATTGCATTTTCACCGGCAAGCGTTCCACCGATTTGGGTAAAAAAAATTATCCTCATGCAAAACGATCAGAAATCTACGATGAGTACATTGAAAAAAAAAACAAAATGAAAGGACGAACCACCTGTTTATTTTTCTTTTTGTCACGCCACAGCTAAAAGGGGTGCATTAAGGCCTTAGGCCACTCTAACATTTTCCAAAAATCGATTTTTTTTGTTAAGAATGTACTTTAGTACCTATAAAATTATATTCCAAAAGATTATGGGGGTGAAAAATGTCTAAGCACTCGATTTTCGAATTCTAGCGCAACCCCTCTTGATTCATGTCGTGACTTTCTACTAACTTTAAACGCGTTTATCTCAAAACTAAATTTTTCAAGCCGGCTCATAACTCAAACAAATTTCAACCGATTCACTTGAAAATTTTAACTGTATATTTAGAATTACATTTTCTGAGGAACTACGTGGGATTTTTTTTATTATATTGCATAGTTCCGTTTCTATAAACAATTTTCTGACGATTTTCTCATGGCATTTTATACTTTTTGGTTTATAAATGCGCCATTTTGACATAAAACGATATATCATAAAAATGCTGCGTACTTCTATGGCTATTCTTATATATAATCGAAAAAACTTTAGTGTCTAATCATAAGTCAAAAATTATAGGAGCTGTTGTTCCGGCCATTGGCCGTCCAGAAATAAAAGCGTAATCGGAAAAATGCTGCACAGTCGCCATTTCGACATGTATCGCTGTGAAAAAATAATTTTGGATAGTGTATAATATAACCCCTATTTTATAATTCCGATTTATTTTTATGGTTTCGCTGTAGCCTAAGGCCTTAAATTGAGTGAAACAGGTAACGCTTTGAAGGGGGGACAAGATAAATGTTTACGTATATTTTCCGGATAACAAGCTTGAGGGGGTGAACTACTCCTTACTTCTAAACTCCAAATTGACATTTAGAGTATGGAAGGAACCGCTAAAATCGTGGTCCATCTTTCAACTTCTGTAAAACATGGAAAAATAATCGGAGCTCGATGAATCCGCTGGCAGATTTTAGAGCAAACGATAACAAAAAGAATGAGTAAGGAGTGAAGTTTCAAACAGAAGCAGAAAATAAATGAGCGGCGATTAAGTGAAGAAACTTTTATTTTAGCCATAGGGCGAACAAATTTGGGATTAACATTTTTTTTTCATTCCATATCGATGTATTTTTACCTCCTGCAAACGAATTGACCATTCGTTTCCCCCCGAACGCTCAATTTTCATTAAAAGTCGACAAAAATCTATGGATGTGGTTTAACTCCTCAAGCTATCCGGAAATAATGCAAAAAATACGTGAACTTTAATTTTATCTCCCCTTCAAACTATCACCCGTTACGTTCAATTTAATGCGCCACTCAAATGTCGGGTGAGAGGAAGAAAAACAAAGGGGCGGTTCATTCCTTAATTTTTGTTTTCTTTTTCAATGTGTCTATAGTGGGTTTCCGATCGTTTTGCATGGAAAGAATTTTTGCTTCCGTTTCATTGAAATCAGTAGACTGCCTGCGGGCGAAACTGCAAAATCAGCCCTTGACGTTACACTCCTTAGAACCGTTTTTTCCGTCGATAAAAAAAATACGTATTCAATAGTTTTGAATGCTCATTCATATAAATGAATTTTAACAAAATTGAAGGCAGACACCAAAGTGATTTTCCTTGTTAGCCCCAATTGCGGTTTACCCTCAAAATACTTTCAATTAAGATTTACCCTCATTGTATCCTCATTCGAGGTTCATCCGTTACGTAGCTTCAATTATGATTTACCCTTCGTCAAGATTCACCCCTAATATAACCGTCGTCAAGCTCTAGCCTCGACATACTTTCAATATATGGTAAGTCGAGCTTCATCCTTAATGAACTCTGATTTTCTCAATCAGAGGAGGATTTTCTCAAACATCGGAGGAGGCCACCATTTTCTTCCGTAAGACAAACTTTTAATTTTCCGCTACATTCAATACTGCCACTTTCCATCGCAAAGAAGAAAAAGCCAATTTGTACCGACAAAAAGGGTGCTTCCAACGAGGAATACCTCGTTGCAGAGTTTGTTTGGGCACTCTCGCGGTCAGTCAAAAGTTTCGGACACTCCACTTGTAGGGGCGAGTACCGCGTGTACCCACAGTTGCACCCTCGATAGCGATAATAGCAATTGGAAGTACGAGGATGGAACGAGGATTGGAAAGAGAAAGGAGCAAAAGAAGAAGAATATGAAGAAAAAGAAAAAGAAGAAATCACGAGATAACAGAGTGCACACGGTCTTCTCTATTTTTGTTTGTTTGTTAGAATGCCTATCCTTTTCTCGCTCCATGGGAGGAGCCCGATATTATAAAAGTATGTTGAATATCGTATTCGAAATAATAGGGAATTCTGAAAGACTGACGAGAACGGGCTAGGCTAGATTCGAGTCGTGTAAGGTATCGCGACCGGAAGTCCGAGCCCCCATAATTCTTTCTCGCTCGCCCCCCCCGTATACGCGTCTGAGGACGAACTAAACCTCGTCCTATTCGAGACACGAATACTCGTGTGTATTTACGTCTGTGTCCAGAAGGTTTCAAGCCCATAGCAACCAACAGCCGCGGTAGCCATTGCTCCCGTAGCAATGGATGAAAACGGCTATAAATCCCTACACAGGCCTTCCCTATACCAGCTACATTCAACCCTCTCTCGTGGCAGACCTGAAACTCCTCGCTCCGCTATGGGTTATCTCGACGCCAGAGCTATCCGGTCATCGCGTTATCCGTCTCGTGGTTTCCATCCCCTATCTCTCGTTTGCGCACTCGCTCTTTTGTCTTCTCGCTCAATCTCCCGTGCTGCTGGTTGAGACCGAATCGAGCTAATTGGCTACCGGCAAGGGGGAGCTTTGCAATCCGCCCTACCGGCCAACTCTCCCTATCCCTATGTGTAATTCATGTATGGGTCGATCCGGATGAAATTTACGAAACCGTCATTCTTACCGCTTCGTATAGAGATTAATGCTCGAATCAAGGGCCATACGTAGCCGCCAAGGCTATTTCTCAGGCGGAAGTCTCTTTCCTGAATCTTCCTTACAAACGGAGCAAATCCAAACAACATCGACATTCCTCTTTGCCCGGCACAATCGAAAATAGAAGTCCAATGATTTTTAAAGTTTCGAAGCGAGCCTTCTTGGACGACGTCGAGTCATTTAGTCCTTCCTGAGAAAATTGTAATTTCATCTTGAAACGCCAAATGACGATGTTGAAAAAAAAAAAATAGACGGCACAATGATTCCATTGAGACGAAGGTTTTTGCCACGTAAATATAGAAGTCTCGCTGAGTAGACGATAAATGCGGTACCGAGGATTGCCCAAGTTTTCAACTGATGGAAATCTTGATGAACGCGTATGAATAAAGTGCACGTACACCACAGCGCTATGCAATTCATACAAATTCGTTTCGAATTTAGTCTGTATTTGTTTTGGTCGGTGTTTCTCAACGATTGGAGAGGAACGATGAAGGGATCTCGTTGGCGCAAATGTAATACGTCGGATATCGCACGATGTGCACAATTGGTCGTATCCTGGTTGCATCCTTCGTTATTCCTCCCGCGTGCACTTGCCTATAACTGTAAATACACGGTATAGATTGCGGCAAACGAGACCTCTGATATCTCTCTCTCTCCTTCGAAACAGCCCCTTCCGCCGCTCTTCCCCTTGTTTTCCAGTCCTCTGTAACGGCCCTTTCCTCCATTATCAAACCTCCCTTCCTCCCTGAGCAACTCCTTCTTCTCTTCCTTGGCAGGCTCTCTCTCTCTCTCTCTCTCTCTCTCTCCCACCCTCGACAACCCCTCCCTCTTCAGTGCTAAACAACCCCTTCCTGCCTCTCCGTCCCTGACAATCCTCCGCTCACAGGCCCCGGGCGCCCAGGAGCCACTGGATTTACTGTCTCTCGTTTGCATAATATTGGTTTTGCATTTAACCCGAGATTAAGATTGCTCGAAGATTAACGGGGGCGCGCGCCAGAAGCCTTGGCCGGACCGGAAGTCCTTCGAGGAAAAGGAGACGGCGAGTGAGAGAGAGAGAGAGAGAGAGAGAGAGAGAGAGAGAGAGAGAGAGAGAGAGAGAGAGAGAGAGAAAACGCGAGCGAGCGCGAAGCAGAGTTGTTTCGAGCTAATCTACATTCTTTTTTTTTCCCCTACGTATATATAACGTCTCCATTGAATCGAAACGAGCAAGTTAATTGCGAAGCCGTTTTTTCCGAATTTATAAGAATTTTTTTTGCTCGATTTTCATCATTATCGCGTTATCGATGGTCCGAAATGATATCGATTTAAAAAAAAATGGCGATTAAGCTCGAGGGGAAAAAGTGTGTAATTTCTTCGCTGGTATCGGGCTTGACGGTTCGTGCGGTATTTTGGAGTATCGCTGGCGGAGCGAGATGATGAGCACTTTGAATTGCGACTGGAGGACGAATACGGGCGCGTTTTTGCCAGATTCCGGAGGGAGTCGGATAAAAAATTCATTTAATTAAAAGGTCGGTAACTACTTCAACCTAAATGTATATATATGCATAGGAAGAAAGGCGCGGGATCGGAAGCGCACACACACTCGGAAAAGACCTCACTCGACGACGTGCATTATATTTAATATTAATTACACCAGGCGGGAGAGACGCGCGTGCTCAGAGCAATTAAGGATGTACCCGATATGTTCAAATGTGCCGGACGTACGTAGGAAAACTACGAAATTATCATAATTAGAGCGATTCCTTTAATCAAATTGGAATATGATGATAATACTGAAGAATTTTACCTAAAACCCGTCGTAAGCCCGACGGCGTAATCGCACGTTCGATCGAATCGAAGAAAAAAATGAATATAAGAAATAGCCGTCGGCAAAACTGCGAGAAATCTCGGAGGAATCGTGAATCGCGAAGTGACGAGGGTGAGCAGAGCGATAGAAATGCGAGATGACAAAAGCCCGCAAAGTCATACGAAGCAACAATGCGGAAACACGAATAACTGTCGAAACTTGTCATTCGTTCTGTATAGTCTCAATGTTATCCTAATCTGTGGGAAATAATGCGAAACGGGTAAAGTTTCATCGTGGTAAAGTTGCTATAGGTATACGCGAGGAAACTTTAAGTGCGTCGTGTATTAAAAAACTTGTTTAATATTTATACGCGCTTGGTGCATGCGGTATTTGAGCTTTTCGTAAAGCTTTACGAGTTCGCGGAGTGCGCGGCGCATACGTGCCTGCGCGGTGATTTTGCCGGAAAACTTGCCAAAGTAAAATGCCAAAACGAGAGCCAATTCGGCGACGAGGAAACCTCGAAAATATAATCTGTCAGCTACCGTTCATCGGAGAGTCTGGCATGCTTCCAGAAGATTATCGTTAGCGCCTTAGAGAGGGAGGAAAGAGCCGCGCGACTCTCGTTGGGCCACGATCTAGTCGCAAATGAGGCGAAAGAAATAGCTTCGCTTTCTCTTATCCCACGTGAGAGTCGTCTTATCGTAAACAAAACAAAAACGCTCGAATTATCTTTGGCATCTTCTCTCATTCGATCGATTATGAGGGAAACACTTTTCTTCCGGGTTTGACGGAAATTTCGAGATAGCAAATTCTACAACATTTTTTTGGCAGACTGGTGTGGCTCGTCATCCGTCACTATTTATTCCGTTCGTTCGTGTTTATTATTTTTTATAATATATCGATATTATTACTATTTTATGCCATTATTATTATTATTATTGATGAATATCATTCATCTTTCATAAACCACAAATAAGTTAGCAAACATTATAAATAGAATTTATCATTATAAAAAATTGAAATTATGTGCGTACTTGACGTGGGGCATATCACGTGTTGACGAAGCTCGTTGGATGAACGATTGGTGTGGGAGGACTTCATCGGTAAACCGGAAGTGCCTGGTTGTACGACGAAAGTAGCGAGATGAAACGGCGGCCGAGGAGGAGGAGGAGGAGGAGGAGGAAGAGGAAGATCCCATAATTATCGCATAGCACAGAGAAGTTATGCGAAACTCGTGCGTGTATATACGTGTCCGACCGTACGAATCTCCCGTGTACAGTTGGTAGAGAGATATCACGGTATTCGATATCAACGTGACACTGGCCTCCCTCTGCGATATACCGTGGTCTCATCCCCTTTCCGTGGTTCGCCAAGTGGCTTTTGAGGTTTCCATCATTGTGGTCCATTCGAATGGCCATGATCGTGAGAGGTGTTGTAGCCTTCTTCGCAGGCTACACAGGTCAGGCACACGTTGCTTCGAATACATTTGCAGCGCATACTATTCGAGTGCTTCTGTACGCCAGTCGTTCCACATCCTAGACTTATTGTAAATTAATCTAGTGACATTTACACCGTGCTACTTTTTGACGTAATCGAAATTTATTTTCTCTCGCATAAACGCGACATGAACTCGACGATTCGCATTCCTCGCAATTAAAGCTTTGACTTGAATTACGGCGTATCATTCCCTTCGTAAGTATCTACGAGAAGCAGATAATTTTTTTAGACGAATTGATCAAGCCGAAATCAAGACAGTCAGTATATGAATTTATTTTTCAATTTTTTCATTGAAAAAAATTTCATTTACTATTTTATATACCACAACCATGTTTTCCTCGCTTTTTCGTGCGTGTAAACGGTAAGTAAAAGAAGTATTTTACGTCCTAGGATTTAAAAATTGTGAAATGTCCCGGTACAACAGCTGTCGGTCGTTAGGTGCTGCCCTCAGTCGTTAGGTCGAGGAATTATTGTGTACGCTGAGGTATTATTTGCGGGAAGAAACATAACCTCACTTTCACGTGTTACCGCGACAAAGCATCGTCGATCTCGCCGTGACATAAATCATTAATAAAAAAATTAAATAAACCATGAGTGATATTGAAAAACATAGCAGCGATGAGTGGCTCTAATGCACGCTGCCAGGTCTTAAGAAAGTATCGACAAAGACGACACACGAAATATTGCTATAAAAATCAAAAGATCTTTATGAATCGACGTACGGCGCATTTGTGTATATGCTCATACATTTCAAAGTTAATTTGGTGTCTACGGGCGGGGGGGGGGGCGGCTTCGCCCCCTTCACTTTTCGTACCAATAATATACCCCATAACGACGCAAAAACGTTCAGAAAACCTTGACACAAAAAGTTAGAAAATTAAATGCGACGTGGTGTCTCCAAAGGCAAGCCTCTCGAAAAATCTGAAGCTTGTAAAAACTTTCGGTAACGCTCTTCCTCAAGTTTGAATGGCTGCGTGGCGCTTGTCCGTAATCAGTTCGGTCGTTGAATCTTTCATGAGATTCGAACTGCTCGTACTCGTTATTGATAATGATAATTGAATAATCTTCGGGCTAAATCGAGCGTCGAGAGTGGATAATTATCGTGAAGTGCATGGGCGTTTTTCCGTGGGTGGGGACGGATGGGGTGGAGGAGGAAGGGCGCGGGTGAAAGTTGAAATCAATCGGTGCTCGTTGAGTGAGAAATTGCGAGAAGTGGGTCCCGGGGTTGGCGCTCGTGGGAGGCATACACGGGTTATGGAGAAGACGAGAGGGTTGCTCGTAAGGGGGGCTGTAAGAATTTTCGAGAATAATGGCTCCAGCCACGCCATTCAATGAGAGCGACGAGGAAAGTGAGTCAGGCTATAAAGGACGAAGAGGGAGATAAAGGTGGAGAAAGAGCGAAAGGATGAAAGGGAGCGATACAAACGAAATCCATCTCTTCGAGGAAAGCCTTTGGTGAAAGTACCGAACATCACGCAACTGTACCCATCTCTTGAATCAGGACGAATAAAACATTATATACACCCTTTTTTATATGCATCCCCCCCCAAGGCTGTTTCCTCCCCTCCCTCTCGTTCTTCTTCTATCTCTTCCAGGCGGCTCGCAACAACAATTAGATGGACTTGCCTCCTTCATGCTCTCTCGCAAACGTCACTTTTTCTCATCTCAGCTATTTTCCTACTTTCTTCAATTCAACTAACGTACCGAGTACTCAGTGGACTCGGACGTACATGTAGGCCGTGTATATATGCGCTGTTAAAGAAAGAAGCACACAGTGAGACCCATGCAACGCACAACACACACACACACATGCACAGAATGTCACTTCGGTCACTGCTTTGTCACCCTTTTCGTGCTCATTTCTTTTTTTTTTTTCCTTTCCTCGTGTTCTTTCCCTCCTTTTCGTCTTCCCTTTGCCATTTTTCTCGTCTTCTTTGCTGTTTGCAATTTTAAGGCTCTCTCTTCAGCGCGTTGCCGAGGTATAACGGATTACCCTCACGGGCCTGCTACCTCTGCATTTTTACCAGGGGTATATACCCACTCTCATCTGTGTTTTTCGTTTTTTCTCATCCCCCTTCTGCCCCTCGTGTTGCCCGCTTTACTCCTTTGTTCGCTCGGCCCCTTCCATCCCACCCCTGCCGCCCTTTCCGTTAACACTTTTGCCAGTTTCTGGGCTTTTTCTTTGTACCCAGCTGCTACTCGGAGCCCACGAGGTCCAACGACTCCTGACCTGAGAAAACTCCCCTTACCTCGAAACGGTTTGACGAGGCGGGCCAAAAAAATCGTTTCTCTTTTATTGGCTTTCGTTACTTGTTCTCGGCAACCGATTAAGGCAGTTAACAGAATAGCCAGGTAGCGCCCACTTGGGTACGCGTCTCCCATGAATTTTCATTGTGTATCAATGGCGGCGTAAAACTTTTATCACGGCGCAAAAATATTCAAGGCCCCGTAGCATTTAAAAAGCCGACGACGACTCGCGCCCTTGTCGAATCGTCGAATTATCACATTGTCCATGACCCAAATTTTCATCTCCGACGTCCTCGTTATTTTTCACGAATCCCCAGTGAATTTACAAAATAGGTTAGATCCAGCGAACCAAATGAAGCTTCTTGTCTCTCGCAGTATCTCCTTTTCCCTCGTTCTTGCTGCATCTGTATCGCGTGAACGCAGTCACGTTCGTTGGATTCTCTCGGCTGAAAACTTTCGGCAATTTAGCAAACACACACGTATATATTTATAGCCACTGAAAACTTGACCAGCTTCAGGGTCGCTCGAATTAATTTCCGACGGAAACTTTGAGAATCGAGATTTAATTATTGTCGAGTTGAAGGAGAAGGCAGGCGAGGGAGAAGCACACGAACTCGTGAATCCGTAGGCCTTCTCCGGGTATAACTCGAGGACGCGTATATATGTGGGTTAGGATATACATTTCCGTCTCACAACGTCGTTGCAGAGGTGCCTCCTTATACGTACAGAGGTGTAAATGGAGCTCCGTTATATAATATATATGTTACGTCTCTGGCAACGTTCAAGTTGGAACGCCTCGAGGTTGCTTCGAAACAATGACGAGAGTTACGACAATACCGAGGTTGCGGTTACACCGATGTCTCTATGTTAAATTAGCTTCTCTTCCATGGGGGTTTTATCAGGCCCGCGCGGGCGCGCGTCAACTGTACGACTGCGCGTGAACAAGAATTGACAACTTCTGGCATATCTTGCATTCAACATTTTCAGTTCAATTCCAAGTGTATTGTTTGTTTGGGTTAAAAAGTACTATATTGGGCGTACAAATTAATTCGGTCCATTTTTTTGTGGTAAAAAATCCATTTATTTCAAAATAAAAGGTATGGATAGATTTATCAAAATATTGTCCATCGTTGGCTACTACTTTGTCCCACCTCTCAGGCAATTTTCGAATTCTATCTCGAAAAAAAGTCTCGTCTTTTGAGGCGATCCAAGTTTCGAGCCAATTTTCGATTTCTGCGAAAGAAGTGAAGCGGTGAGCTGCTAAATCCTGCTGCATCCGTCGGAACAACCAGTAATCAGAAGGAGCAATGTCCGGAGAATACGGCGGGTGCGGTAAAATATCCCATTTGAGCGTTTCCAAATATTTTTTTACGACTTTTGCGACATGAGGCCGAGCGTTGTCATGCAGAAGAATAATTTTGTCATGTCTTTGCTCGTATTCCGGCCGTTTTTCTCGTAATGCACGGCTCAAACGAATCAATTGTAGTCTATACCGATCGCCCATAATGGAATCGTCAGGTTGTAGCAGCTCATTGGCTCATTTGGCTGTCCAGGGCGAGGCTTGTCTTCAACGCTGAAATCATCGTCCTTAAAGCATCAAAGCCATTCCCTACATGATTTATCAGTTGGGGCATCATCACCATAAACTTCAACAAGCATTCGATGCGCTTCAGCTGCACTTTTCTTCCAATTAAAGCAGAAAAGTAAAACTTCCCGCAAATGCTGCTTAGTTAACACAAAATTTGACATATTAAACACAGTAAAAAACAAGGTTTTTAATGGAACTCGAAGCGATATAAACTGAATGTTATTGACAGATGTCTAACCTCTCTGAAAGCACCAAAATCAGCTGTCACTATGAAACATTCATAACAGCCAGAGCCATCTCTTGAAAACGGACCGAATTAATTTGTACTCCCAATATTTTGGGTAGTAACCATGACTATAAAGTATTGCCTCCTCAGAGTAATATCAAAAAAATATATAATTGAAGATATACATTTCTCTTATTGCATAGATTTGCAGTACGAGCACAAACTCGGGCTTACAGGCGTGAGTCAAATGTGTCGATCCGATAAAACTTCCTACTACAAACTTCAAACTTTAATTTTACCCTGTTCGAGTTTGTTTGGATTTGCGCGTAGTGCACAACGAACCGTTTCTCCGCGCTCGTACCTCTCTTTCCATTGAAACGGTTTTTGGCCGCGTTATTTGCATATTCGGAAATGCCGAAGTTCCATTGTTCTTGGGCTTACCTACCGATAACGTGTTGCAATTCATTTCGTATTATCAAGCGGTCAGTTATCAGGGCGGAACTTCCGGTGGACTAGAGTCTAGCGGAGTCATATATTTCAGCAGCGAGAGAGAGCGAGAGAGAGAGAGAGAGAGAGAAAGGGGGTGAGAAGGGGGGAGGATATATGAGGCTTGCAAAGAGCCCTTGGCAGACTCCTTTGGCCCATGGCAACGAGATCCAGCTCGGTGTTGAGTTAACAAAGACAATATAACCCAGCCAGGCAGAATGAAGACGTACATGCACGACGTTGTTACACCATGCGCACTTACCTGTCCGTAGAATTTCTTGGCTGTGGCACAATGGCAACAAACTCTCATCTCGCTTTTTGCCTCTCTCTCTCTCTCTCGCTCTCTCTGTGGCTCTTTTTCTTCCCTTAAGTAAACGCGTTCGTGTACCATCTGTGTACATTCTATTTGGCAGTAAGGTTGCTCGTGCCAGGGCTCCACCGAGCTCTTCGTCTATCCAGCGTCCTTCACACACAGTGCTCCACCTGCTCGTTTGACCACCTTCAGCCTGACCCTCAGGATTTATGTCAGAGCTACGCCGTTGTCTACGGAGACGCTGTGAGGCACATCTCTCGTGGTGCCTTCTCGCTTGTCTACTCTGTTTTCTCATACATCCATTTTACCTTCCTTCATTTCTTTGCTCTTTCTTCACCTCCTGTCTTTGGCCTGCCACAAAGATCCGTCCCTTATTTTTTCCACAGGCGTGGACGAAAAGAGAGAGCAACCGTATCTTCTTCTCGAAACAAACAGGGCCACATACAGGAACATTCGCATGGTGGGCATATAGGGGATGTCAATGCGAGCAAATTTTTTTTTTTTTACATGTCGTACGACAAAAAGTGACCGAGATATTCCCGTTCAAAGACCAAAGCTGAGTAAACAATAGCACAGTGACTGACTGAATGATTGACTGATATATAGACAACGCACAGACCAGACCGCTGAAGATAGAAACATGCAATTTGGAAGATATGTTTTTCAGAAAATATGGACGAGGAAAGGATTTTTCGTAAATCAACTCTTAAGGGGTTGAAGTGTGGTATAAAAGTTTGTATGGAAAATTGTACTACTTGCGTGTATCGGCTTGAAACTCGGCATAAATATTCTTCAAAACGAATAACAAGATGCATATTTAAGAATTTTTTTAAACAACCCCTAATTAGGGGTGCAACGGGGTGTTGAAGTTTGTATGGGAAAATTGAATGCCTTGCTTTGATCTCAATATATATATGTGTGTAAATGTTGCAAAAATGTTCGACCCGGGTCTCTATTCTCCATGTGTGCCAGGTCAACCTGGGCCACGGTCGTTGGCACGTTTTATGACGACGAACGATTACATCAAACGAGAAAATCTCCCAATGGCACTGCGACGAGGCTCGGGCTGCTTAAAAAAAAAGATCCGTGCATCTGTTCTCGCAACCCAAGACAAAACGATGAGAGGAACTACGTAATGAGCGAGAGAGAGAGAGAGAGAGAGAGAGAGAGAGAGAGAGAGAGAGAGAGAGTAAAAGGACGTTCGAGGCTCGTAGCCCGGCGATTCGAAGCTAAAGGGAACAACCGACACTTCCGGTTATTCGATGTTCTCGTTAAAGCCGAATCCCCGTGCCATTGAGTGTTCCCGCTCTTGTAGATACGACGAGCCAATGCGAATTCCCATTACGAGAGTCACGGTGAGGCGTAATGTCCTTGAGTTTGTATCTGACTTTGGGAGCTCATTTTCGAAGATTGAATAAGGTGACGGGATGGCCCTCGATATCCTGGTTGCCTCTCTGTTGTAAGACGAAAAATCGGGAGGGGGCCAATCGACGGGTGCAATTTTTGCGCGAGGATCCCTAAACTGTCTCGAAACATTAACAAGAAGATCGAGACGAAAAAAGAATATTCGATTACGAGTCGAAGTGTGGGTAATGCTTTGGGTGTTTTTTAAAATTATTTTTGGTTAAATCATTATAATTGAAATAATTGAATTATGATATCCTAAAAAATCGAATTAGGATATCTCAAATATTCAATAAAAAATCATTGTCAATCACAATAATCATTTGAATTATTTCGAAGCGTATGAATATAATTAAAATGATTATTCTAATCGAAATAATTATTTATCATTAAATATGTTCATTATGATAATTCAATTATTTTAATTCAGTAATCCAATGATCTTAATGCAATAATTCAATAATTTCAATTATAATAATTCAAAAAAAAATAATAAAAAATCTAAAAAGCACTACTTACGTGTATATTTCGATTCGTAATAGAATATTCTTTTTTGCCCGGTCAAAACTAATGACTATTGATGCTCGAGTATGGAAGATTCATCGGCGTGTCGCGCACACGAGTGCAGAAGGGAACAAATCCGAAGCTGAATAGAAGGCGACGCAACGGGGGATTCGTTCGTATGTTGCCCAGTTTGGTGGAGGTTTAGGGCTTTCCTCGAATTATTAAGCATCGACGGTCGTATGTATCGCGAATAAGTTTGGTTGTGGGAATGGGCTTGTATGTGCACTCTCGTATCGAAAGTGAATAGGTATATAGAGGGCAGAATATACACATATGATCCTTCGAGAATGCTTCGGGGCGGACGAAGCGAATCCCTTGGGTATACCAGAGCTCTCGTCACATTGCGGAGGGAAAGAGACAGAGGGGGGCGCACAGGAGGGGGAGAATACAGATCGAAAATCGTGGCGGCCGCTCGCGATGAATCCGGAACGTTCGTCTCGCTGCCCTGGTCGCACTATACATCCTGGACCCGTAAAACCCAATGGGGATTCAGCTGCCCGGCAAGGGTTTCCTTTTGTCCGTGATCGTATAGGACCTACGGAGGAAGAGAAGAGAGAGAGAGAGAGAGAGAGAGAGCCTGGCAACTTTATAATTCACCTCGCGTATAGCTCGGGGTCTCCGCATGGTCTCTCCCGTTTGCCGCGTCTCCTTGAATGGTCGATGGGAATCCTTCCTATACATATCTAATGTCCCCTCAATCCTTTCCCCAGTCGACCGCCAAGATCCATTCTTTCTTGCAGCATCCACTGTTCCCTCGAGGCGTCTTCCTCTCTCTTTTTCTCTCTCTGTTTTTCGGATCTTGAAGCCACCAGTCTCCAAGTTCCCTGCACGACGAATATCACTGACAAAAGTTCACTTCTGGCCGAACCGGGGCTCTCGAATAGTCTGGCTGCTCGTGTCAAAAAGAGACAAAAAGAAGGATAAGAAAGGACCAGGATAAAAGGATTTCGGCTGATAGTTGTTTTCATATCGGGATTGCGAAAAGGACAGTGTCCCCCATGTCCCCGGATGTCCCGCGATCATCGTCGATAGCGTACCTAAAATCCTACTTTCCCTATCCACGTGACGTGTAAAAAAGCATCCTTTTTTTTACGAGCTTACGAACTTGTCGGCTCGGCCTCGTAAATCGTCGTGAAGCTCGCGACCTTCGTAAAAACGAGCATAAGTTATAACAGAGTCGAACATTTTGGTCTACCATCTTTCATGGCTGTCAATCGATTGCTCGAAAATTCGGAGAAATTTCAATAATTAAAATAATGATACACGAGGTAGCTATATGGAGCAAGAGAGAATCCGAGGTAAAAATGCATTTTTTTTATGAAGGCCAGAAGAATGCAGGAATTTGCAAATTGGATGGACTAATGGATCACGAAATTGATTAGCTCTCGGAGTATATCTCTCGCTGGCAGCTTTCGGGGATATTCATATCTTGCGTTTTTTTTATTTTCATGAGTAAAGCTCGTGTGACTGTGATGGGTTGCTCTCCGAGCTTTGCAATCGCCGTTCTACGCTACCTACTATGAAATACAGGCTACCCGTATACAATCAACGCTTTGATACTAGTCTAACAAATTCGCCTCTACAATTGTATCTCATGCGGGTAAAGGTGGGAACTTGAGTTTCCTTAATTAGAAAAAAATATCAGCTTGGCAAGTGTTCTCATAATAATAACAACAGCAATGTCACTACCTATTTATAATTATAGTAATAATGATAATACCATATCATGGTTGTTTGGGTTTGTTTGGGGGCAGGATTACAAATATTGTCCTTGATACTGAATCCCCTTGCTTTCCGGATGCAATTGTGAAAATCATTCGACTGGTCTGGATGGATCAATTGCAATTGCATTATTATATGAACAGATGGAAGAAACCTATGTAATTTTCAAATGTTCGAAGCACGAAATTACCTAAATAATTCCGTTTGGAAATGTCAACGTTCTTTTGTCTGTTTGGTCACCTCTCTCTCCCTCTCTCTCTCTCTCTCTCCCTCTCCCTCTCTCTCTCTCTCTCTTTCTCTCTCTCTCTCTCGCTCTCTATGTTTCTCTGTGTGTCGAGTGAAATACCTTCCCCATATTGCGATGCACCTCTAATGTCGTAAAGCGCCGTCAAGAATCAAACGAATAGGTCGCGTGACCAATACACATATCCATTAATATTTTTTTCTTCTAATTGCACGGCTGATTTGTCGTACAAGGAGACAAAGTTGATGCTGAGAGAGGTGGGAGTTTGAGAGCCTGGATAAAGAAAACGTAACGAAAATAGCCACACGTGTTCGAAGAGTGGGACGATTGATGTCGTTTTCTTTTCTTTTTCTTCTTATCACAGGTAACTGGCGTTCGCCGTTTCACGAGAGATCGATCGTATGCCGCTGAATAAGATTCAGCGGTATTTCGACCAGACCCTCGTTCGTCACTGCCTCTGGCGAATCTCGCGTTTATCGCTACACGATACCAACCCACCATCGCTACCTTATAAACGGATCAAAATTGTTGGCTCGCGAGCCTTGTTCGTTCGGTAACCGCACGGCTAGCCCTGGCCCTAGTCCTCCTTGCTCTTTCGAAACGTGTCAGCCTTTTCACGCAATCTCGCATGGCTCTCATTCTCTCACGTCCTATATCGAAAAAATCTCGTACGGATACTCGCAGGCACCTAGGTGCGAAAATGTATGAATGAAGAAGTTTATTTCGATAATATTTTCATTTTATATAACATTTGGATCACGTAGTGTCGTTATTCGTCCATTCACTGGTCGATTTACCCGATAGATTTTCGATATCAAAGGTTTGAAGTGGTCTTGCGCGTTGTGGTCGATTTTTTTGGTTCTTGGACGATCGAGTTTTACGAGGATTTCCATGTTACTTTGCAGCACTGCGACACAGACACGTCCAAAGATCAGGGAAAATAGATTGTTACCTTTTTTTTTGGACCAAGACTCGCACGAGGGTTGAAGGGTTCGATTCGGCAAATGCGGCAAGTTTGAATAGTCGAGGTCGAGGCTGTATAGACGATTGTGCTGGACCGGGACGAGAATTCCTATTTACCGGATAGAGAATAAGCTCGAAGGAGCTTCCGAGGAGAAGTTGCCCCGCCGCGAACGATGACATAAATTTCTCACGATTCCCGTTTGCATTCGCGCGATGACCGGACCGTAAACAGATGCCATCAAGACGATAGGACCGAGCTGGTGTATAACTTTGGTACTTTCTCGAAGCGGAGAAACACGACCCGTAAGAGTCTCGTTCCTCAAGAGGAGCTGTACACACATCGGTGGGTGGAAGATCGGTCGTAACTAGAGGAGTGGAAGGAACGAGCGGAAAAGAGAACTGATGTGTCTTCAGTGGTCTCGAAAGCGGTACAGTACTACAGGCTTCAACGTCAAAGCTCAAAGTCGTATTCGTCGATGGATCGGGAATTCGAGAAAGGGAGTAAGAAAGATCACGTACCCAGCGGCAGCTCACCGGGAGAGCATTTCAGGATCGAATTTCCGGCAGTTTTCATGGAAAAACTATCGATAATGAGGTCGTAAAAGTGAGACGAGCATTCTCGAGCTTATTCGAACACAGGGGGGGGGGGGGGGGGGGGGGGCGTTTTCACGATCCTTCACGAATTACTCTCAATGGCGTCTCGATGCTTCTCGCTGTTCAGTTAAATGGCAAATTGATTTGTCCTCGTCTCGGCTCTTGTCTGCTTTTCTACTTGATCGATTTTTCGAGAATCGGTATATCTTTCAGCTTTGATCGTTGACCGGAAGAGCAGTAAGACCCACATACATTTTTACCCACGTTCGTGTATCAATAGATTTGAAAAAAAAAAAAAAAAAAAAACGTTCAGGAATTGAGGTGTGCCCGACAGTCGAAGGAGGGAAGCATCTCGACAAGCCATCTAATTCGAGAATCAGATTGTAACTTTGTCTCTACGGTGCTGATGCATATAGCCAGTCGACGCTACTGTGCCAATTAATCGACTCGTTAATTAAGATCGTGAGCGCGTCTGATAGTCGGACTCGAACTGGCCAATGTTCCGAGCGATTATGCAAATTGACGGTGGAAGTTGTGAGACAGGTACGAGTTAAGAGACGCGATATATAACTCGCACAGTTGTCCGTAACAACTATGCAAAGTGGGCTATCAGCCCAACCAACTGTTTCGAGGACGCTCCTTAAATGTTTTCGTATGGAATCATTTATTTTTCTTCCCATTTATATACGCGTAATTTTAAAAACTTTGGCGTTTACACAATATAGAATATGGATACTGTAGGCTACTGTGAGAACGGGCTTCGAAGTCGAGTCACTCAAAGATCCCTTTTTCCCATGTGTACGTATATACGAAAGAGAAGTTTATTTCAAAGACATTAGACTGATATATAGGTGGAAACGTGGTGAACGGTGGGGGGGTGGAGATGAAGCGAAAGAAGCGACAGACATAGACGCGTCGTGTGTGCAGGCCTCGGATCGATGGAACGGTAATGGTTGCCCGCCACCCTCGTCACGGAGGGACTGCAAGACTCACCGTAGCGTGAGAGCTTTGGAAAGCCACTGCGAGGAAAAGGATAGTAACTGTATATAACTGTGGTGTTCGCGGTATGGGGTTTGTACTTTGAAAAGAGGGTGAGAAGGGAAGGCTTGAATCGGCACGTGGGTGGAGTGGAAAGAAGCTCGAGGAACGAGGGAGGAGACAGTGGCGGGGGATAGGGGGGTGGGGGCACTCAGAATCCGGTAACGGCACTTGAAAAGATCCCTTTGACGGAGTAAGAATATCCCTTATGTGCCTTCACTTTGCGCAGTCCTCGAGTCTCGCCTCCAGCCTGAACGAAACAACTTGGAAAAAGCCCTTGGGTCTTTGCGACTCTGTCCGCACCAGACGTTTTAGCCCGACGTAGCCGTAAAGAGGTTCGCGTTGTTTATTGCCATTGATACCTATCGATACGCCATTTATCTGTGCCTATTGCTATTATCATCGAGAACGGCGATAAAAGATCGCAGGGATCAGAGTAAGCACGAGTTTTCATTTTTTTGGTCCGTTCTTCTCGAGACAACGGACTCTCGCCGCCCTCTTCGTTTCCTTACAAATCTATTATCCCGAGAATAAAACATGGGGGCCCCAAATTCGTTGGGTTACAAACAACGTTTTTATAGTCCGACGATAGGAATGAAAAGAAGGTAAGGGAAACACGAGTGTCGAGAGTCTCGGGAGACGCCGGGAAACTTCGCGAGTGTGACCATAAAAGCGTCTCAGTGTCTTTTAAAGTTGGCTCGCGGACGGAAGGGGCGTAAAAGTGTAATTGGAAATTCAAGAATAAGAATCCGGTATGAAGAACGCTTTATTCACAAAATATTCGCCTAAAAAGTTTGCGGCACGAACATTCGGGATTTTGATCTTACATTCCAGCAAAATGAGTTTCGTGAGAAAGAAAAAAAAAGAAGAAAATAAAGGATGATTCTTTTTGTTGAGCATTAGCCATGAGAGGTCAATCGCAGTGGGCGCATCTCTCTCTCTCTCTCTCTCTCTCTCCGTCTCGTTCAATCGTTTGCTCTATCCTGGCGGTGAAAATCAATTTTCCGGGACAATACCAGGCCAAGTCCAAACAAACTCCCGTCGTTTATCGCTCGAGGTTTTATCGTATATATATATATAGTGATACGTAAACGCACACGCCAGATACGACTGCACGAAAAAAGGACGAAAGAAGAAGGAAAGTTAGCGAGGGTGTAAGGCTCGGCCGTGTAGTGAGTAAAGTGTTGACATCGAAATTCGTATGAGGTCGCTGGCAAATAATCGCGAGCATCCTATCCCAACAAGCCCGCAAACTTTCCATCCCTCTCCCGTCACCGACACACTTTGGAGCGTGAACTTTGCCACGTACGTCGATATCACGCTCCGAGACCTTATCCTATCATCGTCCTCGTCGTCGTCGTTCTCGAGTGCCCAATTGCCCCGGGGAAAATTCCCTCACGACTTTTCTCTCACCAACAATTCCAGGGGGCGGTTCTCTCCGCGGAAACCTTATCGACAATTGGCCCACGAGAGACATCACGATCTTGAATTCTTGAAGAAAATAACTGTACAAATCTACTCTCATTTAAGTAGCAGAGCTGGAGTATAGAGTAATTAAAGAGCTCAATCAATCTGAGAAAACACTTATCTTCAATTTCTATTGTATCTCCGGAGTTCTTTGAATAAGAATGAAATTAATGCAGAACGGAGAACCGAGTGGAAAACGGATTGCTCGTTTCGTGCTGTTTGATCCAATCTTCTTCTTTCAAAGCAGTCTTGGTCCTTTTAAAGCCGGTTTCCTTGTTCTCGTCTTAAATTCGCCCTATCAGAAATGTTTAATATTCTAGTTCAATCCTGACGTCGACATGCTAAATCTTTCAATTGAGTCTTGTTGGAAGTCATTGGTCTTTAGGCTGGCCTATTCGCACCAGCCAGGCACAGCTTGGGAAAAATGAATTGGGTTGAGACCAAAGTCAAGCAGGATTCGAAAAAAATTGTAAATGTATGTATTCAACATTATATCAGAGGATTTTAATATTTAACGGCGAGATCCAAATGAGGATAGGAAAATCAGGGCTGACAAAGAGCTTGATCCTCGACCTAATGAAACGCTCATTGATTTCATATCCCAAGCAAAGTCAGATCTTATTGTTTCGGATCTCCGACTAACGGAAAGTGCACGATCAGTCTTGGAAATGAGAAGAAAAAACAAAAGCCAGTTTTCATTTTTCGACCCGCAAGGCATTTTCACAAGCTCCATGCGCGTTTCGAAAAACATTAGATGCATTCTCTAGTTGAACAGGATACGCTTGAGATACTCTTTTCAACTGCCTTTCTGTGCCACCAACGAACGATGGATGTTTTTGACTTTTTTTTGCGATTTGCCGTAGAGCATTTTGCGCCTCTCTCTCTCTTGATCTCGACAGACGATGCACCTCGGCAGAGGTTTCTGGTTTCAAAGACTTCCGGTTCCGTATAAGTAAAATGGCGGTACGGAAAGAAGGGAGAAAGAGGAGGAGGGAGAGAAAAGCAGGGAGGGCGGTAGGAAAGGAGCGAGAGAACGCTCACAACAATGGAAACTTCTCGGGGCAACCGAAGCGGTTGATCCGTGAGCATTCGCGCGGTTCCTTACGGACCTCTGCCGCCTTTTAAGGGACCGCGTAACCAGTACGAAGAAACTGCAACGAGCCTCGAAAGATTTAGAGACTTCCACGTAGTTATTGTCGATATATATAAATAAATGATGAAATATACATAGTGTAGTAAATAAATAATTGAAAATTTAAGTTTAACGATCTTAACTCAAACGGCAATAAATAAATAAAATCACACATATGCCAAATGTGATATCTATTTGCTCGAATAGTTAGGGGCAAACGAACTCTCAAGCATGATCCATTTTCTATAGGCAGCAATTGCGAAGGTTCCCTCGAAGTGGATATTGAAAAAGTGACTCGGTCGAAAATCCTCCTCCTTGAGATGATGCGTATCGTGTATGAAAATTGCCCTAAAAATCTTTTTCGTTCGCCTGCGAGCATGCTCACACAATTGCAGTCATCTTACATATGTCGTTGGATGTTCGGACCACATTGACGTGGAAAGCGTCCGAAGAGTACACGAGCGAGGGAGATTTGCGCGGTTCGAAAAATCTTTTGTTATGTCATCCGGCTCGACGGATGATATCGAAGAGCGGATGCAATTGGAACGAAGAGCCTCAAATCCCATATGTATAAGGAATGGTGATTTTAAAGACGTTCCACTTCGAGAACTCAACTCGTAGTAGTTTATTCTCGTCGTAATCGCCATTATGTGACAGAGCCCGGATGTCCTGGAGACCACGTTTGAATAAATGTAAGAATATTTATGGAAGCGCCATTGCCCAGGACCGAGCGATCTTCAAAATCAACGATACCCTCAAAAAAGTTGAGCTGTTTGAGATTTCAGGACTTTGGCCATTTTGAAAAGTGGCCGAGGGTCGAATTTTTTTCTTCGTTTTTTCACCGATTCCCAATGTCACGGTGTTTTTGTCGAAAGCTCAAAATTAAGCCGGCTCAATTCGACGATACGAGGCATCTGGCTCTTTCTTACGGACGTCACTTTTCGAGTCACCCTGTACTATATATATATATATATATATATATATATATATATGTATATATATATTGGGAGTAGAAATTAATTCGGTCCGTTTTCAAGAGATGGCTCTGGCTGTTATGAATGTTTCATAGTGACAGCTGATTTCGGTGTTTTCAGAGAGGTTAGACATCTGTCAATAACATTCATTTTATATCGCTTCGAGTTCCATTAAAAACCTTGTTTTTTACTGTGTTGAATATGTCAAATTTTGTGTTAACTAAGCAGTATTTGCGGCAAGTTTTACTCTTCTGCTTTAATTGGAAGAAAAGTGCAGCTGAAGCGCATCGAGTGCTTGTTGAAGTTTATGGTGATGATGCTCCAACTGATAAATCATGTAGGGAATGGTTTCGACGCTTTAAGAACGGTGATTTCAGTGTTGAAGTCAAGCCTCGCCCTGGACGTCCAAATGAGCCAATGAGCTGCTACAATCTGGCGATTCCATTACGGGCGATCGGTATAGACTACAATTGATTCGTTTGAACCGTGCATTACGAAAAAACGGCCGGAATACGAGCAAAGACATGACAAAATTATTCTTCTGCATGACAACGCTCGGCCTCGTGTCGCAAAAGTCGTAAAAAAATATTTGGAAATGCACAAATGGGATATTTCACCGCACTCGCCGTATTCTCCGGACATTGCTCCTTCTGATTACTGGTTGTTCCGACGGATGCAGCAGGATTTAGCAGCTCACCGGTTCACTTCTTTCGCAGAAATCGAAAATTGGCTCAAAACTTGGATCGCCTCAAAAAACGAGACTTTTTTTCGAGATGGAATTCGAAAATTGCCTGAGAGGTGGGAAAAAGTAGTAGCCAGTGATGGACAATACTTTGATTAATCTATTCATACCTTTTTTTTTTAAATAAATGGATTTTTTACCACAAAAAAATGGACTGAATTCATTTGTACTCCCAATATATTTTACTAAAAAATGTTTTGACCACCTCACGGAGGTTTTTTCTTTTGGGCTGGTTTCAGAGCAAAACGGCAGGGCAAAGGGAATGTGTGCTTCGAAATCCCGTTGCGGTTAAAAGGCTGCAGAGGTCGAATAGAGCGAGAAGTTTATCCACTGGGTGAATAAAAGTCCGAGGGTGAGCGCGCATACGCGTTGATGTATATATATATGTAAAAGGAGGGGTGGCAAAGGGACAGGGAGAGCGAGAGCAGAAAATGTAGTAAGACGTGGATGCAGAGTTGGCGGTTATACGGGAGGAAAAGGGAGGCGTGCGGGCAAAGAGAGAGAGAGAGAGAGAGAGAGGGAGCAAAGACAGCAAAGAGAATTGCCCTGGCTCGGCCGATGTCGTCGCGAATGTAAACGTTTCGCGAGTAAACATGGCCGACACGACGTGTAAGTACCGTCGCCAAGGTACGGGGATAAAAGAGAATCCAAACTACGGCTATGCGAGACTATACCTATATATCTCCATGAAAATTTAATGTACAGGGCGTATCAAAATGGATAGTGAAGTTCGCGTTATGCGAATTCGAAACACTATCGAAAACTGTGCTTTTTCTTTCCCTTTGTCACGCTCTGTCCGTATCATTGAGGCGTAATGACAAGCGCGATGGAGAAATCTCTAAAAAGTCTTGGAAACTTTTCTCGAAAACGGCATAAATCGACTGGATTGAAATTTTCCTAATAAATGTCTGGTCCCTGGAGGAAGGTCCTATATAGCTCCGGGATATTTGTGGCTGAAAAAAAAATTGTTATGGGAAATTGGAATTGAAGACGGTTAGAAAATGAACTTTCGATCAAGCCAATCGCAAAATCGAAGAAAAACTCCATGAAGATACGATAAAAATAGACACTGTGGAACTCGATACGGTGGATTTTGTGAAAAAATAATGGAGTAAAGTTGCGAAAAGTATCGTGTAGAGAGTTGCGATAAAATCGCGCGAGTTGAATGAAGCTGTACTCGTAGCCAGGCAATACATAGGAATGCCAGATACGTGAATGGTACACGCGCTCCTTCTCGCCATGGAATGGGACGCTGCGAAAATGGTAGAAAAAAGGACAAAGAGTGATGAAAAAGAAAAGAAAAAAATTCGCAGCTCATTACTCAAACCGGAGAGACTTCTGCATGCAGATTAAATAAAATTTAATATTTGCCTGGAGCATTTTTCTAAAATTCACTCCCTCGTACATGCAAGCGATACGAGTAAACGTACGTACGGCCGAATACGAATTGTTCCTACGTGCGATATTTTCTTCTGCATGCCGCGTAACGGACGTGAAAACTTTGAACCAAAAGACATGTTACTTTTGTTCAATATTTAATTGTCCAAGGTACAATTAATTCGTCGCTACCTCAAAGTGGGGGAAAAAATATCAAACAAAATAAATTTGAAATAAAATCAAAACAGCCACTCGTACGAAATAAATGAATTAAACAATATAGTGAAGGTTCAAAGATGAAAAATCGCGTACGTGGTTTCACGTATGCAAGGGCGAATGCGAAATCGCGTACGTTATACGTATGCAGGGTTTGAATCCACGAGTGAGATTGATAACGACGAGCATCGAGTTCCCACGTAGGAGTTAATGAAATTACGTATTCGCTCATATCGCTCTATATATACGGTGCAATATTTCGCGAGCTCGTAGTTCTCCGCAGCTTTTCATATTCCCGTACCGAACAACTCTACACCCCTTTTTACCGGTACTTCGAATAACAGCCCTCCGATGAACGATCCCCGTGCGCTTAACGTTTCGTAGGGTTACGTTCGCCCTTTTCGCCGTTAAACGTACCTCTTCGGAATTTTGTACACGAATATATTCACGATTAAGCAATTCAATAACGATTCGATAATTAATAACCTAGGAATGTTGCCTCGTTAAAATTCATCATGGTATAACTTACATACGTATGCAGGCTAATTCACGTATATTGCGAATTTGCAAAAATTAGTGCGAGCAAAATGCATTTTTTTTTAAATGTCGCGCGACTGGCCGAGATATTCGCCTTCAAAGTCCAAAGCTGAGTAAACAATGGCACAGTAGTTGCTCACGGTCAATTTTTTTTTTTTTTTTTCGACAAGTATTAAGGGCCACTCTATTATTTTTGAAAAACCCACAAACATTTTTTTGGCTTAAAAAATGTCTTAGAGTCTTAAAAATGATTTAACGGGAAAATGACAGTTCCGGAGGAATGATTTAGCAAAATATTATGGGCGGTAAAAATCTCTGAGTACCCCGAATAGCTATAATCTGTGCCTGGAGGCGGCCGAGCAGCGCATAAAGCTTTTCGAATAATCGCCTGAAGAGATAATCTGCCTGAAGCTGCAAAAGAGACACGGGTCAGCTTCAGAGCGCTCGGAAAGGAAATAGAGGAGCGTAACATCAATGTGGAATGACAATCGTATGCTACAGGCATCGCAGTTTAGAGCTATATAAGATTTTTCTATGAATTATAATACTGAATGCTGTTTTACGCGTTTCACTGAAACGCATTTTTCTCGAAAGCACGTTTTTTTAATTGGGCGGAAACATAACTCGAAAAGATCTTCACTAATCCGTTCGAAAATTCAACCGTACATTAATAACTATATTCTTTGCAGAAGTAAGTACGATTTCTTCGTTATATCGCACAGTTTTTAGTTATAAATAATTATCTGATTATTTTTTCCCGCAACGTATAATCTCTTTTCTGAAATGCGCCATTTTGGTAAAAAAACAATATATCGAAAAAAACCCTACGTACTTCTGTAGCTGTTCTCATATATAATCGATTTTTTTTTGATTTTTTGTTCCAGGTCACAGCAATTCGAATGCACTTGCTGTGCATCCGCTACTTTGTTATTAATCACTACGAAATTTTTTTTTTGCATATCTCATTAGTTATATAATGAAGACCCATGCACGGAATTTCGATTAATTTTATTATTGCGCTAAAAAATTTAAAAAATATGGATATTTTTTTTGCTCTGGAGTGGCTTAACCCCTTCAATAATTAAGAAAAAATTTACAGAGATGACACAAAGTGCAAATATTTTATGGCATTGAAAATGTAATCAGACTTTTCGGGTGATAAAAATAAGTACATGAAATTGCTTATTTTTATCACCCGATGCTGCTCTCTCAGTCTCTTTTCACATTCTGACTCTCGCACTCTCTCACTCCCATTCTCACTATCCATCCATCCATCCATCCATCCATGCAAACCAAAGCAAACCTCAACAAACCCCAACAAACCTCAACAAACCTCAAGAAACCACAACAAACCCAAACAAACCTCAAAAAACCCCAGCAAACCTCAATAAACCACAACAAACCAAACCAAACCTAAACAAACCCCAGCAAACCTCAACAAACCTAAACAAACCTCAACAAACCCAAACGAACCTCAACAAACCCATCGATTTATTCAAAAAGGTGCTC
This sequence comes from Ophion ventricosus, assembly GCA_963932345.1. Lineage (NCBI taxonomy): Eukaryota > Metazoa > Arthropoda > Insecta > Hymenoptera > Ichneumonidae > Ophion > Ophion ventricosus. Next base: position 39,304,226 of record OZ010711.1, on the reverse strand, counting down.
ATTCGAAGTACTATCCTTTGAGTGTCTACCCTGAAAATTTCATACGGAAATTCGCAGTAATGATCAAGATATAGCGTTTTGTAACTGACGGGATGAGCAACGACTAACGGTTGGGACGCAGGTAGACGTGGCCTTTGTCTGTTTGACTATGAGTTTGACTATGAATGAGGTTGACACAGCAAAAAATAAGATCTAATGGAAGCGTCAACATCTAAGGAAGATCCGTCATATGGCCCAGGAATCGACGACTTCATGTAAGTTTAAAATAAACCAGTTATTTCAGTGTAAAGTGTACTCAAAACTTTAAACGCGTTTTACTCGAAACAGTGTTTTCAAAATCGGTACCAGACATATCTCCGCTACTACTGGACCGATCGGGATCAATTTTTGCACAGTTATGCTTCACACAATAATCTAGTAATTATCGAGCCGTTTTTTTCGATACCTGGCATAGTTTTTTTTTTCATCATAAGTACTGAACAATTTTGAGGCGAAAAATCGCCTGTTTTATTCCAGTGACTGCCATGACCCGAAAAGATTAAATTTTTCAATTCCGGCTCGATAATTACTAGTTTTATCTATCTACTTTAAGAAAGAAATATTTTTTTAAGATAAAAAATGGCAGAGGCACGTCTGGTACCGCAAACGCTGTCAACAAAAACACGTCCCAGGAAAACGACTGTAATTTTTTTACCGTTTGAAATTTTTTAACCAAATTTTCACACAATGTAGATAAAATGTCATCCTTTAAAATGTATATGATGGTTGTTCAATAAAACTCAGTTTTATACACAAAAAAAATTCATAAACATAACCTTACTTTTAGCCGTCTTAGGTGTATGTCAGCCCTTAAATGTTTAAAACATAATTGAACTTCCTATACGTCAAGGATCTCGATGGATTTTTTTTTTCAAATATAAGTCGGTAAAAGTTTTAGTTTTCACTTAATACACAACACTTCATATGGTTGACGCATGTGCGAGCGGGAAACAACTGCAAACGACATCTGTTAGAATTTTGCTACGGAATTATGCATAGACCCAATAGATTTTATATTGCTCGATACTGCGGAACGCAAAGTTGAATGGAAGAAGCGCGTGCGAGACAATTCCATATAATTCGTTAAAGACGCGGTTGCACATTGTGCACACGTGCGAAAATATACAGTGTAGATTGACTCGCGAGAGTGCTCCCTTACCAACTTATCCTAGATGTCGATGCAACGGCACGACTATACAGGGTGTCACAAAAGTAACGGGACGGCTGAATATTTCCGCAGGTAAGACAATTTCCCAAAATGTTAAGGTCGTTCTTGAAGTAACTTTTCCCAAGGAATTCAATGGTGACCTTCATTTTAACCTTGGCGATGTCCTCCAAGGTTATTTCAAGGTGAACTTTTGTTTTTCAAATGGGAACCCCCTTTTTTGACATCGGCAATCGATAGAGCGGAAAATTTTACGTACTGATATGTACTTAAGTCACCGGTCCCCTTTGACCTTGAAGGTCACTGCAGGGTTAATTAAACTTAAACACAGTATGGATGCCTCGGACAAGAATAGAAGCTTCTTAAATTCTATCGTTAAGACCAAAGTTATCAATTTTAACAAGGCGCATCTAGTGGTGACCTCGATCGTGACCTTGACCATGACCTTCAAGGTGATTTCAAGGTCAATTTTTTTTTTAAAATGAAAACTCCCTTTTTGACATCCGCAATCGACAGAACGAGATATTCGACGTACAGATGTGTACTCAAGTCATCGGTCGAATTTGACCTTGAAGGTCACTGTAGGGTTAATTCAACTTAAACATAGTATGAATAGTGACGAGGACTCTTACGCAAGTTATAAAATGTGATGTGAAACAATTTAAAAAGCTTCTACCCCCCGAGGTATCCAGACCTTGTTTAAATTTATAAGACTTTAAAGCAAAAGAATTTATGAATGTAAACGTAAAACTGTTCGTTCTATTGATTTCAAAACTCAAAAGTACTGATTCCCATATTTCTTTAAAGTTGACCTTGAAATTACCTTGAAGGCCATGGTCAAGGTCACGATCGAGGTCACCACTAGATGCGCCTTGTTAAAATTGATAACTTTGGTCTTAACGATAGAATTTAAGAAGCTTCTATTCTTGTCCGAGGTATCCATACTGTGTTTAAGTTTAATTAACCCTGCAGTGGCCTTCAAGGTCAAAGGGGACCGGTGACTTAAGTACATATCTGTACGTAAAATTTCCCGCTCTATCGATTGCCGATGGCAAAAAAGGGGATTCCCATTTGAAAAACAAAAGTTCACCTTGAAATAACCTTGAAGGACGTCGCCAAGGTCAAAATGAAGGTCACCATTGAATTCCTTGGGAAAAGTTACTTCAAGAACGACCTTAACATTTTGGGAAATTGTCTTACCTGCGGAAATATTCAGCCGCCCCGTTACTTTTGTGACACCCTGTATATATACCTATCCGGTATTTCATTACAACCAAAAGTCGCAAACACGGCTCGCGTCTGTCGCGGAGTCGCACCGCTAATCCCAAGCACACGTAGCATAAATGAGGTCGAGAATTCGTCGTTTTTTTTTTGCCCTCTCTTCTTTTCAAGATAAAAGTATATTCGGTACGAGATTGGTGATCGTAAAGTTTGCTCGAGTACGATTTTTTATCTATTTCATAATCGCAATTGCACACATCGGTGTGCCGTGCATGATGCAGTTTTCCGGTGTATGAGAATATTGCCAATCCGCGGTCATTGTTATTTAGCCAATTGACAGGATCGGAATAACAAAAAAACAACGTCGCATCAGAAAAAGTACGTTAGATTTTTCGACGCATTTTCGCGTGACGTCGATGCGAAGTTTGCAAAAAAAAAACTTGTTCGATTTTTTCCCCCGTCGTTTGATACGTGAAAGAGGATATCGTGAGAAAACGGTGCAATTTTAAAGTCAGAAATAAGTGTCGGTCGCGACAATATAATTCGAGCCGAGCCTGAAAAGTTTTGAGCCTCGAAAGGGTACAATTTTTCATGCCATTTTTCTTTCGTACATGAATAGATGCGGGAAAAATCCAAGCGATCGAGTATGAGGAAAAAAAAATATACAACCAAGTTGTATATAGACACGCACGGCTCAAGATCCTCGAAGACAGAAAAAAATAATTTTTCCTGTGCTCTCAACGGCCCCATTAATTTTTCTTCTCGCTCCTGTTTCAATCGTTTCAAGCATTGCTCCTGTTTCGATCATTTTCTTCGCATTCGATCGTTAAGACGCCACGGGCCGAATTGAGAAATTTCAAAATAAATAATATTAATAAATCAATAAATAAGGAAAGAAAAACCAAACTCTAACGACCCGATGCTTTTGTCCGACATGTTGCGCTCGTCCGAGAACAATATCAACCCTCTCTCTATTTCTCTCTCTCGTACACTCGTGATACACGTTTCGCTATTCGTTGAAACGTATCGATTTACGTAACGTCGTGAGAGTGTACGAGCACTGCGTAGATTTTGTAGTGAAAGGCAAACGGTGTGTTACGTGTTTACATAATCCATATATACATATATATATATATACATATAGCGGGTGTACGATTGCCGTTAGAAGGATCGCCCGGAAGAGATATTGCAGTAGGACCGAGGGGCGTCGCTGGTGAGCCCGTGGAGAGGCTTAATTCGGGGCAAATCTGTCCGTGACACTTGCAAATTAGCACGAAAACCCTCGTACACCTCGAACGCCCTCTCTCCCAGCTCTCTCCCTCTATGCCTTTCTAGCTGTAGGCTCTCGTACCTATTTCCCTCTCGTGTCGTAGCAATATAACATTTCGCTGGCAATTTCTCCCCCCCCCCCAAGGAGTTTTGCACTATTATACATACGTACATACATATACATGAAGAAAGGATATTTTAAACCCGTGATGGCTATATAATGTTAGCTTTCGGTACGCCTGGGTGTTGCGAGGACGGTCCTTGACATTCTTTTTTTGGGAATCTCCCATTCCGGCGTAAGACCATCCTTGAATTAATCTTTATGTTTATATGCTTACATTTATCTGAAGGTGATTTTAAGAAATTAGCATTCATATACCATTGGGTATGGCTACGTGATTTTTAATGATGGTTTCTGAAGACTGTTCTCATGGGAGTTCCCTATACTCAACAGTAGATAAACTGCAATTCCTTTGAATCCTCTTCAGACCAATGTAAGCATGCGTATCTAAAGATCCATTCGGGATAAAGAAAAAAGAAAAGAAATTTCAAGCACGGTCCTTAAAATATCTGGGTGTACCGATATCTCATACTATATAGTCGTAACGGGTTTGAAATATTCGTACCTCATAAATTTTTATTTTCTATATATTCTGTGAAATATAATTTATAGGAAAATGTTATATCATTTTCTCTATACACACACACACACATATATATTAGATGAAGTGAAAAGTTCTAAGCGTTTTTTCGCTTTATTTTGACAATGAAATTACCATAGGATTATCCGATTTAGATCAAATTTGCGCCATTTTGTTCGATAACTTTTGTCCCTTTTGAAGGCAATTTCATAATTCCGCGATTGAAGAAGTCCTCGTGCCTATTGGTAAAAAACTTGACCAGCTCATTTTCACAAGCCTCTCTTGAGGCCAGTTTTGTACCATCAAGAAAATATTGCAAATGCTTGAAAAGGTGATAATCGCTTGGTGCCAGGTCTGGACTATACGGCGGGTGCGATAGAACTTCCCATCCAAGCTCTCGGAGCTTTTGGCGCGTCGTTAAAGATGTGTGCGGCCTGGCGCTGTCTTGATGGAACACAACATCCTTCCTATTGGCCAATTCTGGCCGCTTCAGGTCGATCGCTTGCTTCAATCTGGTCAGTTGTTGACAGTAGAGGTCCCAATTGAGTGTTTGATCCGATGGGAGCAGCTCATAGTGGATGATTCCCTTCCAATCCTACCAAACACACAGCAAAACCTTCTTGGCCGTTAATGCGGGCTTGGCGATCGTTTGGGCCGGCTCACCGCGATTGGACCACGATCTTTTTCGGCTGTTGTTCTCGTATGTGACCCATTTTTCATCGCCAGTCACCATCCGCTTCAAAAATGGGTCGATTTCGTTACGTTTCAGCAAAGAATCGCAGGCATCGATTCGGTCCAAAAGGTTCTTTTGCGTCAATTCGTGTGGCACCCATAGATCGAGCTTCTTCTTGAGACCAGCTTTATGCAAATGGTTCCAAACGGTTTTCTGGCTAATCTTCAGTTCCTGGGCAATGGAATAAGTGCCCACATGCCGGTCCGACTCGACGATTTCCATGATTTTGTCGTCATTTTCGACGATTGTCCTACCAGAGCGTGCCTCATCTTCGACGTCCATATTACCAGAACGGAATCGTTGCAACCACCGCTTTGCTGTTGCATTCGATACTGTATTGGCTCCATAAACAGTACAATTTTTTTTGGCCGCCTGCTCCGCCTTTTCACCTTGGTCGTAGTGCTACTGAAGAATGTATTGAATTTTCTCTTTTTTTACCTCCATTTTGGAACGCTGTAACACACAACTGGCTTCACCAAACACAAAACTGTCAAAAAACGTTTTTTTGAAGCGTAATGTCACCTTTAAATCGCCGTATAGTATGACCCGATGCGATGTATACATCGTGAGATATGGCTCACTAAAGACATCTAGCGGAAAACGCTCAGAACTTTTTACTTCACCCAATATATATACATATATATATTTGTGTGTACATATACATTTATATATACGTCCAACGTGGACGTACATGCATACAAAGCTTGTACAATTAATTTTCGGCATTATGCTCCAAAAAGGGATATATATATGTAGGCCATGTCCACAAGGCATGTGTTCATGTTCTCCGTATACGAAGCCATGTTATACCGAAACGGGAAATTTCATGCGAGTAGCATGTAGATAAGAATAATACATAGTAGGTATGTGTAGCGGAATGGTATTCATAACTAACTAAGTTTAAGTTTCGAGGATTCCCTCCCACCCCCAGCTCTTCCGGCCACATTGAGACAACTCTGTGGGTGCATTCCAGTATTTATATGCGACTTGATTGGCTCTCGAATAAAATGGAGCGATCTCATTGTGGCGAAGCTAAATCGTCGTGAATAAACGTGCCCACTGGAGGCGAAAAAAAATATCATCTCTCAAACGAGAAGCGATCAACGGAAATTGATAAGAATAACTTGGTGGTCGTTTGTCTTTTTTGAGATGGTGCGTTATCGATGTGAAATCTAGTTTTGTCGCAGTGCTTGATGACAGAGCGTTCGCGTAACTTGAAATTTACTCGAGTTACCGAGCCGTGGAGTGGAGTTTTTCTTGTTGCCTTTTGTTTCGCGATGGAGAGGCGCGAGAAGATTCCGGAATTAAATTGAAGGCTTGTGTAATACGTTGGGCCGTTGGGTGAGTTTGAAAAGCGAGTACGCTTAATTAAGCCCGCAGCGGGGTTAACGGAAAATTGATTACGGAATTGATCGAATATTGCTGCTGCAACTCAAACCACTGGGCTGCACTTCGCAACTACCGCGAGACCTCCATAAAATTATCGCATGGCGCGGACGATTCGTGACTGTCGCAATTATATTGATGAACAATCAGCCCCGATGTCCGTGTACGTGTATATATACGTCTATATAACGGTGTTGCACGGGCCATTAGTCAAACTCCATGACCTGGTACGTGGAAAATTTTGTCATCATTAAATTACTCGGCTACACGAGGTAATGTAATATTGTAGGATGCGGTTAAATAATTGTTGCGGTAAATCTATGCATCGCCAGCATGCTCGCTATAAAATTACACGGCTCTTGGATGAGCTTGCAATTATTTTATCGACGATAGTTCATCAACGAATGACACACGAGAGCGCGAACAATTGCGTTAAGAAATTACGTATTTCTGGCGGGAGAATAAGAGAAAGTTACATGGCCCAGCTGGTTTGTTTCCGTTTTTTTTTTTTTTTTTCGTGAGGAAATAATTCGGCGATATAGTGGACAGGAGAGTTTACGTCCAAATGTGTGCTCTAAAAAGAGAAAAATTGTGTTTTTGTCTTTTCTTTTTTCTGTCTGTTCGCGAAAAACGAATAATCATAAAATTTGGATTGTTAAATACAGTGAAAAGAACGACGCATCGGGTATCCTCGAGTTGCCTAACGATTCGTCATCCCCACAATCTCGCGCGACATCCGTTGAAGGTAATCTAATCGCGACAGATTGCCCAACTTTGAGTGCAAGATAAACACCTTGTTGCGTCGATTAAAAGTGAAAACGAGCGTCTACAGAGCCAGCCAACTTACCAAAAATGATTATTCATCCCGAATATTTTTCCTCGTTGAATCTTCCAATGACGAAAGTCCCATTTTCAATAATTCGCGTCAAACCTCACTGCTCCTCTTCACTTTATCCCGCCAATATAAAAAAAAAACACGTACACAAGAATTTATAAGAAAAAAAATTCTCGTCCAATTGCCTGCTTCCTCAATGCGACGAAACGAAACCACACGACGAATACTACCGCGTTATTTACCAAAGTAAAAAAAAACACATATTTCTGAAGTGCGACAAAGAAAGCCACCACTTCGAGTCATAACGTCGACAAAAAAGAAAGTAAACTATTTGACGATTCTTGCGTTCCTCGACGCTCACGTTTGGGCGAAGAGCCCAGGGCGTCTTGACACGACGTTCCGTCACTATTTCGCACATTCACCGACTGTACACAAAATCGACGCTTGTATCAACCGGCGCAACTCCGGATGTTTTCTCACAGGAGAGTCACGTTGCTTTATTCGCGTTCACGAGCGTGTGCTTCAGCCAAGAGATATCTCACCTCGAGATATCGACGTGGGCGTGCACCATTGGGATAATACGCCAAAAATATATGTGCAAGGAGAAACGTCACGACAAAACGACAAGTTCAACGTCGTACAATTGCCGGTCTTCCGGACTATATCTATAAAACACGAAGAGATGCAAATTTGCGTCACGACGAGAGACTCTTCTACGTCCCGACAGGACAAACATTCATTGACAATCGGCACGGTCGAAGATTATATATTTCTATAGAGATGTATATTTTTCTCTCTAATTGCTTGACGCCAAAACACGGTCTCATTTATATATATATATATATATATATGTGTGTACAGTGAAACGAATAGTTGCTCAGCAAAAGGGTATTTGCATATTAACAATTTAAATCACGCGAATGACCCACACTTTGTATTCTGCCCCATAAAAATGTTGTGGATGTAGAGTTTCTCAAACACGTAGCTACAATCTTGTACCCTTGAGAGTGTTTTACGATAATATAGCGTGCTGGTCTCGAGTCTCTCGTGTACTAAAAGCCGAACGAGCGAGACAAGTTTCTCTGTCTCTCTCATTTCTTTTTTTTTCTCCCTTTCCTTTTCCCTCTCCGTCTCTCTCTCTCTCTCTCTCTCTCTCTCTCTCTCTCTCTCTCTCTCTCTCTCCCTCCCTCCCTCTCTCTATCTTTCCCTCTCTGTCCGAAACACCATGACTCATAAGAATCTCACGGGCCGGAGGAATAAAAAAAAATGGAAATAAAAGAAAAAGAGACAGAGGGATATATACGGGAGAAGCAGCGGGAGTTCAGTGATCTCGGTCGAGTCGTCGAGGAAAGACGAGGCAACGAATAGGATAGTGAGACAGACAGAGTGAGAGAGAGAGAGAGAGAGAGAGAGAGAGAGAGAGAGAGAGAGAGAGAGAGAGAGAGAGAGAGACAGAGAGAGAGAGAGAGAGAGAGAGAGAGAGAGAGAGAGAGAGAGAGAGAGAGAGTGAGAGAGACGGAGCACAAGTAGAAACAGTTGTCGGAGGACAGACGACGGGAGAGTAATCGCGAGTGGGGAATAATGCTCGGCGACGAGATCTCCGAATACGATCGTCCCCCACCCCACGAGCCTGTGGAAGGGGGGGATAGGAGATTCCCGATTGACGATCGGGCGAGCGAGCCAGGTGAGAATTCCTCGCGGATTTGCCACGTACTCGCGAGATGTCGCGACTTGTTTTTCCGTCGGATTATAAGCGATCCCGTACAGAAGTTGTTGCGAGGATCCAATTGGATCTCCATACTTGTTCCTACTTCCTGATAGGGATCCAATGGGTCATTGCAATGCCTTCCTACAGTAAAACATCACGCTCGTGGATTGGATTCTAATTGGGATTATCCATCGGAGTCCAATGTACGAATGTAATTTTATTCCTAAAGGATTCTCACATTGTCGAACAGAATCCGATTCGATTCTTCATGGATCCCAACGCATTCTGTTCTTTCAATTTTCTAAACAAAATATATACATATACAGAATGAGTGGATCTTGAAAAAGTGTAAATCTTATCTCAAAAAAGTATAAATCGCTCAAACCAATATGTCTTCAAAATTGATTTGAATCATATCAGTGGAAATCAACTTTAATTATCATTTGTTATTTATTTTACTGTTATGTTTTAGCGCGCCGAGTTTTTTCTTGTGACTTGTCCCAAATTTTCGATTCGGACGTGGTCAGAATTCAGAAAAGGCCTTCATCAAGGAACAGTGCAGAATTCAATTGGATCCCAATCAGGCCTTCCTATATGTACGATTTCCCTAAAAAATCCCTATAGAGGTGTGAGTGCATCTTGGGACTCTCCAACAAATTTGTGCATGGGATCACGAAAGGTTTTTTTTTTTGGGAGATCCAACAAATTCCGGTTGAGAATTTCAAATAATACATTTTCAAACGACGTCTATCGGGAAATAGCGCGAAATCCACTTGGATTCCAATGTGGACTCCCTACGTGTGGCATCCATATGAAATCCCTATGGGGATGTGGTAGGATCTGGGGACTCCCTAACAAATTTCTGCAACGGATGTAGCCCGTGTGGGAGAATTTTTCCGAAATCACGCGTTTTTGTTGTTCAAAGTAAAAAAAAAAATGTTTACCCGGATTTTGTTGCAGAAAAGCATATTTTGTATAGATCTTAAGACGAGTCGACCACAATTCGAAGCTGTACTCTCATTGGACGTTCTGTGGGTAGGGGGACGAAAAATCAATATCTTTTGACTGGAATCCGTAAAACCTCGGGCACCCTTGAACCTCTAGGAGCGAGCGGGTCTATTTTTTCGCGATCCTGTAGAGCTGTGTTTACGATGAATTTTCAACGAGAATTTCGTGTCAGAAGCCATTTCGGCAGAACGGATTAGAATGAAGTGAAGAGCTGAGAATTCGACAGGTGGTCAAGAGACCTTTCGGAATCGCGACATCGAGTATTAATGGAGTAATCGAGTCTTCCCTCTTTCCCTCATTTCAATCGTTCTCTCTCTCTCTCTCTCTCTCTCTCTCTCTCTCTCTCTCTCTCGCTCCATCTCTTGACCGAGTGCAACACACATTCTCAAGCGATCGATTCAATCGTTGTTTAATAGCCCGCTCTCGTTCGATTATTGTCAGTTGCCATGCGGACACGATCGTCGTCGACTCGTTAATCGTACACGTAAGCGCATAACGACCGAATGTACGGGACAATTGCCTCGATATTGGAAACTTCGCGGGGCCGTTTGGACATCATTTGCAGCGTTACTGCAAGAGTTTAGTTACTTCAGGGATCAACATAGCAATTAATAAAATTTAAAAATACATTGTAACTTATTGTATAGTTATAATAATTTAAACGATATGTATATGCCCGTATGATTTATTATTATTTAATTCATGATTAATCAATAGCGAGTTCATCTCTTTGAAAGTGAAGACTGTCAAAGAACTTTTCAATTTGAAAATACAACATTTTTTCCAATTCATAACCTTGTACAAATGATTTCTTCTTAAGAGCTGATGCAACGATGATGATTATTATTACTATGGCGAGTCCCATACGTCAGACATAATGTTTATTTTTTGTTTGGCAGTGCGTTCGAATACGTACCATTAGCCCCTGAACGAAGAAGAGTTATTCCTGTCGGGAATAGCGAGACGGCCATGAGAGTTCGAGCACTTCAAGAAGGGCTATATATAGCTGTGTAACTCATACTGGAAATTACGCTCCCCGTAGCAATAAAAGAAGGAAAGTCCATTGAAACGCCAATTTCATTGATGTCATTGCTTTATCGACTTCTCTTAATGCCCGGATTTTTTTTTGCAGCCCACGTTTCTCACGTTTTTATTCTATTCTGGGATATTTGACTGGCATTTTCTTTTCTCGACTTTTGATGGGACAAAAGTGCCTCGAGATCAGCGTGGTGAATTAAAATTCGTCCATCGACACCAAGCCAAAAAAAAACACAGAGCTTTTGTGATATTCTCGTTAATCGTTGCCGGAATACGTGCAGGAAAAAAGAGGAAAGAAAAGATATTGGCAATGAGAGAGAGAGAGAGAGAGAGAGAGAGAGAGAGAGAGAGAGAGAGAGAGAGAGAGGAGAGAGGAGGAGGATGAGGATGAAAAGAAAGCGACGAAGAAAGAAAGAGAAAGAGACGGGGCGAGGAGGGAGAAAAAAGGGAAAGGGCACGAGGAAAAAACCACTTGAAGAAAAGCAAATTACGTGCACGCGTTCTCGTTCACCGGTCGTGACCTGCACCGGGGCTCAAGGGTTTTTCGCTAATTAAGATTCTTGCGGGATAGAGCATAGAGGAGAGACAAAAAGGGTTAGCAAAAAAAAATGAACACGACGTGAAAAAATAGGAAATGGACCAGAAGGGAAGCGGAAGAAGAGGAGGGAAGGCTGGAAGTGCAGTGAGCGGGGGTTGAGAGAGACGCTGAAATATAGGGCTGAAACGGAAGAAAGGGAGGCAAGAAAAATAGAGAGGGAAGGAGAGATGGACAAAGACAGAGACAGAGAGAGAGAGAGAGAGAGAGAGAGAGAGAGGAGAGAGAGAGAGAGAGAGAGAGAGAGAGAGAGAGAGAGAGAGGAGGCGAACAGCCGCATTTACGACACCTGCGAAATAGAAAGGCCCTCGGGGTTGGAATTTGGAATTGAAGTTTCCACGAGGGAAAGAGAGGAGGACGATTTCAACGGAATCCAGGCCGACGACCCGAATATGGAGGATAAACTCGTACCGTGAAGAATTTCTCAGCTTTTCACAGACGAAGGGTTCATTGGCGAGGTGGAAGAAATGTTCCGTACAACATTCAAATTATACCTTGTACTATCTATATCAAGGTGAACATTAAAAGACCAAACAATCATTACTTTACATTCCACAGGCGGAATTGAAAACCATTTTCTTTCCATTTTAAAGGAAATTTTTCAACCGATCTAGGATATTTTTCATTTTTATCGTACGGGAGAAGGAAAGCGATTGTTCATCTTTTTTTTTTTTTTCAATCTTTTATGGATCCTCCGTCGGAGAAATCTCTGAAAAATAAAGTTTGTACGGTGGCCACTATCGGTTTCGGAAATGTCGGGAGGAGAGAAGCTTCGAATGCACGGTCGCGTATAAATTCTTCACAAAGCCCGATGTAGGTCGTTCGACGCTGTGCTCTTCGGCCATTGAAACATACACTCCACACGTGTACACGTACATGTATGTATATGGGGAATGGATATGTTGAACGCCTTATATCTCTGTTATGTTGACTATTAGGACACATGGCTGGTTTGAGGACGGTCCTTGAAAGCGAACGTCTTCAAAGTCATCTTTACCCCTTTCTGCACACACACACACACACACACATATATATATATATATATATATATTTGAAAGCACATAGAATATACTCCTCCTTCTCCGACTGTTTCTCAACGAGTAGAGTGAGGACTTCGGTCTTCCTTCTTTTTCGAACGTGGAAAACGAACGAGCGGGATAAGGGCGTAACAGAAGTATTCGTTAGATTCGGAGAGTGCACTCTACGAATCGTTCGTCTCCTTTTCTATCTTTCTCTCTTATTTCCTTACGCGTTACGAGCTTCCTCTCTCTCCCTGTAGCATTCAAATCGTTTCTCATTCAAGAAAATATTCTTTGGCTGTTTTAAAGGGCCAGAGATGCTTACACTTAAAATGCCGAGTAAGCGCCTCCAGTTTTTGAAAATGTGCGGCTTAGAATTGAATATAGAAGACTTGACATTATACAAAATACGTTTGATGCTGGATACGTAGCATTCATGCTGACATTTAGAAGAAAAAAAAATTGTTTTGCTATCCCATCGTGAAGCTTCCCGTATGTGACGACAAGGCAGCCACGTCGAAAGATAAAGAAAAGAAAAGTAGAAAAAGGGAGTAAAAATTGTAGAATACCGGGGGAGCTCGGCCTCGTACGCAGGGAAAATGTTTCATGAAATTGGAGCGCGGAGGAACCGAATGAAGCGTTTCTTTTTTTCTCGTGGGCGTTTCGACACAAAATATTTTATTTGCCTGTGTATAGCTTTATTTCTTTTCAGCTTTGTGTCTACTCAAATGGTTATGGAGATGTGGAGGTGCACGGAAGAGAGGGGGAGAAAGAGGAAGGACAGTGAGAGAAAGAGAGAGAGAGAGAGAGAGGGAGAGAGAGAGGGGGAGAGGGGGGGGGGGGAGAGAAAGAGAAGACGTGAGAACCAAACCGTGTCTCTTTGACATTCTTGGCTCAAGCTGTCGTTTATGCGGCCCTTAAAGCTCCTCGATATCGTTATACGCCAAACACTTGGTCCTGCAAAATTGGATCGTCAGCCCAAGAGCGTCCGATCGAGAGAAAAGCAGGAGGGACAGCAATGGGGCGAAAAAGGACGAGAAGCAGGAAGATACGAGAGGAGGAGGAGGAGGAGGAGGAGGAAGAATAAGAAAAGGTAGAAAACGAGTAAAAAGTGAAACGACGATATCAGCGAGTCGGGAATCGCCCAAGAAGGAGCAGGAAGATACTTGCCACTAGGTAATCCGATTGTACGACACAGAATCCTATCGATCTTTCCTCCATGAAGATCTCCTTCTCTCATTCTGCCTCGTCCTTCCTTATGTCCGTCTCATCCCCCGATATCTCCTGTCGCTTCGCAGTCATTTTTTTTTCTTCTCTCACCCTAGAATCTCCTCGTTCCCAGGCTATATTCTGACCGAAGAATCCTACCCCGAGCAGTCGAATGCAAATTATATACGTCAATACAAATCCATATTCCACGTAAAAATTGACCGCATCGTCTCGCTACTATCGGCCCCACATCGCACGATTTCAGCACGAAATACTCCTGCACGTGAGCAGACATATTGCTCTTGACGCAGAAAATGATTTGTCGTACCGTGTGATGAATCGACTGAAAATCGTAATTTTTTGGCTCCCTTGAAACTTCGCGTAGGGAACCGGTGGTTGCGAAACAATCGAAGCAAAAAAACTTACAAGATGGAGACGAGAAAATTTATCGTTTCCTCGGCATTGTTTTCGCGCTGTTACACAACCAAAATGAGAATGGCCCAACTACTCTCATAGCGGAATATATATGCTTGTGTGTGCGTCTATATACCCACGACATTTGTTCTCTTTATATTACGTATATATAGATAACTGGGCAAACATGAAGCTCCACATTGTCCCGATAGCGATTCGGCCAATATTTTTCGCGTCGTATAACGTTCTCACTCCTCCATCTTCTTTCGGTCTGTTCGGATCATCAATTTCGAATGACCAGGGTTGCCAGCCAACCACGCTTTACAGCATCGTAGAAACATCCTACGTGCGATCTTTGTATCTAGATAAATAGATTTATATAAATCTATATATTACCTAGATATATATATATATATACATATACAGGGTGGTTCAAAAGTCGTGGATCAATCGAAGTGGGGAGGTAGCCAAGATCATTTTGAACCAAAAAAGTCATATACAGGTTGATTCGTTTCTCAACTATTCAAAAGCTGTAATTTTTTTCAATATTTTTTAAAATCGGTTTCCAGCTGTTTTCAGATTTGAGTTGTTAGTTTGCAGTGGGCACGCATTTTTTGTATGCAGAGGATTTATGGCAGGTAGGCTTGCGTTCGTTGACCCGCACTGTATGACTGTACAGTGCGGGTCATCCCCGCACTGTATTAGACCTTAATGAGCTTAAAATACATTTCAGATTCGCACGCAACTTAAAAAGGCCGACGGTCTGTGTATGAGTGCCGATAGTGGTGCTGGCGTTCGGGGTGGGCCAACGAACGCGCAGCGTTAGTAACTTTTCAATTGGATCAACTTCGGTGTTTCACGTGCTGTCTGCTTATTACTAGGGTTTTCATTCTGAAAGAGTTGTTGTGCATTTATAATCTAAGAGCTGGTGACCAAAGAGGTTAGGTAATTTTATTAGTCACCATGTTGAGGCTTATAGTTGTTTTATCCCAAAACTTTCAATCTGGCAAGCCTTGCCCGGGAGGAACCGGTGTTACGAGGTGGGGAAAAATGTTAATTTTTAGGTAATAGTATTAGTCATAATTTCTGTCACATATTGTTTATTGATGTTTCGATACAAAAAATTGCCAAATCGATCGCGTGATGGAAAGTTGTTGCCAGAATCAATTATAACTAATTAAAATTAATGAATTTCCAGGTAATAGTACACTATACAAGCTTCGGCACAACATTTTTCTTTCTAAATTGACAATGAAAACCTAAAGAAAAAAATTATGATCCAAAAAGTTATTAGAAATTCGTTTGGTTCTAAGAACTTATGATGACAATTATGATGACTACATTTTCATGCGAAAGCCACATCATCGGGCTACAGCTTAAAAAAAAAATAACCCGCAAATGGTAAGTAGTTTTTTAAATAAAGCTTTTTGTCCAGTTGAAGAACCGATATTTCAATAATATTTGAAAAAAAACCGGCTTTGGAATCGTTGAAAAAGGGGCCGACCTGCATGACCTTTTTGGTTGAAAATGAACTTGACTACCTCCCTACTTCGTTTGATCCACGACTTATGGGCTACCCTGTATATATAGGGAAGATACATTACGAACCCAACATATCGATGTAATGTTCCTCTCTGTAATGACCTCCACACAAATAAACTTACATTTATCTAAAGATGATTTTGAAGATGTTAGGTCTCATCCAATGTCGCACGAAGACGATAGACCCCTACGAGGAGGGTCCCCGGAATCAAACGTCTTCAAAATGACCTTTACTCACTTTTAACGCCATGTATTATTGAACAAGATTTTTTTTTACAGCGCATAAGCCCTACGCATTGGTGCATCATTCATTTTATTTCATTGCGCAATAGTTAAGTGATTTGACCTCACGCCACGAAGGATTTCGTGACATTTAAGACGTGAGTAATACCATTTACCCCATGGCGCGAGATAGAGAGAGAGAGAGGGGGAATGGTAGACAGAGACAGCATTGCTTTTTTAATTAATCCAGAACGACGCGGATGCGAAGAGCTCGGGGTGCAGCTCCGGTGTCTCGAAAACTGAGAAGACTGTATATCTTGAACGTTCTTCCCTCGGACTCATCTCGAGACACTCCGAGGCTCGGCATGAGCACGGTGAGGCTAGGATCACGAACTAATTAAAAGTTTCGGGCCCGTACCCCTTTGCGCCCTCGTGCGGGACGGAAGATGGCAGGGGTGCGGGTAGGGATGGGGGGAGTCGGAGCTTGACACTCTGGGAAATTGAATCCTTGCCACCCAGTCAGCTATACGAGAGCAACGTTGATACACGGAGTGAGAGAAAGAGGGAAAGTAAGAAGAGTGGGCAACAACTCGGTATTATTATCACAGAATAGGCTGATTCGCGACAAAACGTGGGAAATGCCAGACTGTTTTTAACGAGATAAAATTTGCTCGAATCTACCAATTGAGTCGGAGTAGTGCCCGAATTTCAGATTTATTTATACGAATTTTCTCGTCTCAGCACGAAATAAAAGTATACAACATCGACTTTTCTCTCACAAGCAGCATCACTTCGGTGTAAGGCTTCGATTTTGATGAAACTCATGTTTATGGTAGAACAATTAAAAACTATTAGATACGTATTTTTTTTTTATCGGCGGAAAAATTGTTCCAAGGTGTGAAATCATCCTTTGGAGTGAAGGATGTCAAGACCTGATTTTGCAGTTTAAATCGCAAAGAGTCCACTGATATCAGTGAAACGAAAATTATTCTTATGCAAAACCATTAGAAAACCACCATGGGTACATAGAAGAAAATAAAACTCCTGTTCTCCTACTCTCACGGAAGTTGGAGTCAAAAGGAATTGTGAGAAAATCATAATCATCTATCTCGTTGGATGTGATTTGGCTTGACCGCCTAAATCATCGATGATCACGACATCGGACCCCGAACGAAGAAAAGGAAGTGCCAGGTCCCGGAGTAAGGGAAAAAGCCCTCGAGGGAAATCTCTGTATACCGAAAATTGCTGTTTGCGAAGATGCGTACGCCTATTATTGTTAAGTTTTGTTGATATTCGCGTTTACCGTTTGTGAAGTCATTCGAGTCAATACGAATCTGTGCAGCAATCTTTGATGTGTATGTAAAGAAATATGAATCGATGGAGCAATATTCAATTTGTCTGTAAAAATCAAATATACGTAACATGTCAACTTGGAACCAAAATTATCTTCCTTGACAGCGCTATTTTTATAGCACTGTCAAGGAAGATCATTTTGGTTTCAAGTTGACAAGTCACGTATATCTGATTTTTACAGACATATTGAATATTGCCACAGCTTTTTAGCTGTAGCAGCTCTTTTATCTCGAACATACGGAAAAAAAACCCATTGTGGATATTGCCAAGAGCCCGGAATATAGACAATAAAAATAGCTCGACGGAGCACCATCGATGGGCCCTTGATGCTTTTCGGAAAATGTATTTTTTATTTTCTTTTGAAAAGATATCGAGCCGGAAAAAAGTAACGATAGCGGTTTTTTTTCAAGCCTTTGAGTTTGAAATATTGCCGGAGGTCGTTCTGGAATTCAGCGAAAATTAAGCGCAAAACTCGAGCAATGTCTCGAATATTCGAGTTTACTTTTTGTCGCTCAAAGCCGAGAAATCCTGTCTATCCGTGAATCGAGCAATGGGACGGACTTTTGACAATATTTTCTAGTTTTTTTTTATTGCTATGAAACCATCATACCTCAGGTGCAGCAAGTGGTCTACGAGTTATCAACACGAGAAAAAGAGTTTGTGAGAATCTTTGTCTCGAAAAATTGCTTAATTTGGTGTAAGATGAAAAACAAAAAAGGAGGCATAAGGCGAAGGGCCAAGTTAATTCACGGGTGTCGTATGAGGTATTATCATTGACGTCGCGTTCATCCCGCAAACGATAACAGCCGGTTGACTCTACGCTCGAGTAATTTCGACTTTCAACGTGGCTCGCTCAAGTTGACTGAATTAACTCAAGTGAAGCGAGGACTAATATTAGCAAGGCTCGTACAACTGTCACGGCACTCGGACGAGGTCGTCGACGAATAACAATCCATATGTTTATAGATACGTGCGTACCTATCCTATCGATCTCGAAACTCGAGCTGTCAGCACCAAACTACCGATAAATATTGGCTCCACTTTTTTCAAGTCCCTTTTTTTTCGTGAGCGGTTCGTAAAAATGATTGCAACTGCGATTGAGGAATCGAACGACTTTTTTTTTCCATTCGAGATCCATTCGAGATCTAGCGGAGTAAAGAACATCGTACTTTCGAGTGTCTCATTCTCGTCATCAATTCAGAGTCAGAGTAATTCATTAACGAAAGAAACGCGACTCTCGTTCCTACGATTGCTCGTTTTTTTCGTCGCTTGATAAAGAAGAACGCGGTTGATTTTCTGGTCCGCAGAGTATCATCCTTCAGTTGACTCGACTCTGTACGCCCTTGTGCCACTTACGAGCGCTCATAAACAATATTTAACTCGGGATTGGGTTGCTCTCTTTCTCCTCTATTCTAATTTCCGGGCTTTATCATGCAGCCAGCCGAGCGTGGAGGGTTTTCCGTGGCGCTAATTAGGAGACTCTAATGTGGTATATCTATAACACCGGGGTTTTCGGCTACACGGCGCAAACATCCTGCGAGGATGCAACCCTTCGTACATCCTGCGGAGTGTGTGGCGCCGAGAGGTTTCAAGTACGTCCTCTATACGAGCCTCCCCCCTCCTCCCTTGCCCGTATCTTATCGCTCAACTTATAATTCACAACAATATCCTTTCCGCGTTCACTACCGCGAGGATTTGCCCCGGTGAAATTCCATCGCTCGTTCGTTCCGCACGCGGACTTGCATGGATTTTCCAATCTTTATGGAAGCGACGTGTTATTCCGAACGGGAGACTCGAATGTGGAGTTACGGCGTAAAGAGAAAATTCTTTGAGACCCGCGAATAGAGTTGGAGGCATTTTGCAAAAGTTTACGATCTCGGCATGGAAACCAAGTGCCGTAATCTTCGAAAATCGATAGTCATCGTGGCAATCGTGTTCTTGCATGGAAATGAAACTATTTCGAGAAAAAAAAGATCTTCGGGAGAATTAAGCACTTTTAAAATGGATTTATTTAATTTTATTTATATATATATTTTTATATTTTATATTTGATGTTATTTAATTTGATTTTTTATTTCATTATATTATATTTTTTATTTTCATTTACTTAAAACATTTTCCAATTTGAGCTGAAATTGGCAAATGTTATTATAAATAAATAATTTTAAAAAATAGGCAAGCGAGTGCCGGGTCCCGCATCAAAGTGAGCATATATTGGTGATTGTTTGGGTTTGTTTGGGTTCACAATTGACAATGGTAATGCAAACTTTAACAAGTCAACTATTAATAATTCTATTAATTACGTCAATTATCAGAGAAAACAATCAGGAATAAATTTTATTAATGCCCGCACAATTATTCGTTAATTAAATGGTTTAATGAAATTCGTTTAATTATTAATAATTAATCAGTCAATTACTCGGAAATAACTGGGTGGAATGTAAAATGGCAATATAAATACTAGAGATAATAACCAATGTTCCGTGCGGAAAATTGGCAGTGTATACCTAATACAATTTGAGGCCTTCAATGGATTATTTGTGGATTCCATAGTAGGGTTTTCCGTAAAAGAGCCGTGATCGGGCCCCTATTAGGGTATGGTAGGGTAGTAGGTTGATTAAAACTATGGTCTAAGTACGAAGGGCTTCCAGACTAGGGCCTTAATAAAGTTAGGGAAAATTACGATGGGCCCAATCAAAGCCAGAACTCAATTTCCGCACGGGGTGTTTTTTTTTTTCTTATTTTTAATGCGGGGTTAGGAGAATAACAGAGGATAGGGGAGAAGATGAGTTGTGGCGGGAACGAACGAGTCTCAAAACGTTACTCACCACGTAGAATGTGCCGATTGATTAGGTATGGAAGGCAAAGCACCAGGTGGCAAAGATCTTCTGACCGGCGGGCAGCAATTCCTTGTCGGATCGTTGCAACAGGTAGTCTGGCCGGTCACCTGACGTCCAGAGTTGCAGATCTCGATTGCCGAGTTTCGTACTTTAGAGCGGAGCAACGGTGACGTGGAGAATTCACGTTGAACGGAGGTGGAGCTGCTGGAGCTGCTGGAACCGGGACTACCGCCGAGGCGGCCGGGCGAGGCGTAAGCGAAGCTTCGAAATCGGAAATGCGTCTGATGGTAGGGATATCCGGGCGGTGGTAGCCGATAATGATGATGAAAGCCAAGATCGCGTCTCATGTAAGGATCGCCAGGATCGGCAGCGGGCACGTAACGATCGGTTGGTGTGTGAGCCGCGGGTGGTACGTAACGATCGGCGTATCTCTCCGGATAGAGAACTTCCGGTGGTGGTTGGGGAACGTAACGTTCGACGGGTGTGTGAGCGTTCGGTGGTACGTAACTGGAAGTTGCGTTGGTACCGTAGGGTCTGTCAGTTCCCGTGGCCGAGGAATTGCCAGCGGCGCCGACTCCGAGAGTCGAGCACGAGGCTACAATTCGACCAGTTGCGAAGCTGTCCTTTGGTTTCGGCAGAGAAAGATACTTGTCCGGATGTCCGCCCCGTGCCGGTGAATACCTCTCGTTGCTGAGACTGTGAAAGGCTCCGGTGTTACCGGTGACCTGGTAGCGTTGATCGGTGCTATTCGAGGCCGCGGAATTTCCATATCTGTCGATCCCGTAGGCCCGATCCTGTCCCGATCTCTCGAACTGTTCCATCTGTGCCACTTGGTGATAACGTTCCGCCCCACCGTAGGACACTTGAAGCGATTTCGAAACCTGAATGTACTTGTCGTTCGTGGTTGGATTGGGGTTGTTCTTGGCCGCGGAGCCGCTTTGCTGCGAGTAATTGCGTCCGTTGGACTGATTGTTCTCGGGTGTGGGTGAAAGCGCTCCGTAACGATCGGCCTTGTTTTGGCCGCAGTTGGTGGCATTGCCGCTCGGATAGAGGGCCTGATGATAGCGTCCCGCGTCCGAGTTGGAAGGTGACGAGCTCGTCGCCAAGAGTCTGTCGTTCGTCGTGGCACCGGAACAATTCCCGTACCTAACGGCCTCCGTATTGGCGAGCAAACGGCTATCGTGTCCCGGCGAGGCGTTCGAGAGATAGCGCTCGTTGCTCGTACCACTGACGAATCTGTCGTTGTTTCTCGTCTGTTGCTCGAGTCTACCGCCGACGTTGTTGCTCGACTGACCGAGAGCGTAACGCTGGAGGCTTCCGATGTCCCCGAAGATCCGTTGATCCGGTTGATATCGGGACTGGGCGTTGACCTCCTGGAAGGGAGTGAATCTGCCGCACGAGTAGTCACCGGTGTTGGCGGGCGAACCCGTGCAGACCCTCGACTCGCTCCTCTCCCCCCCGTACTTCTGACACAAGCCCTCGAGGCTTCTCTCGGAGCTGGAGTAACGTCTCGATTCGCGGGAGTTCGGGTGCTCGACGTTGCTCGCGACGGTATTTGCGAGCACGCGCTCGGTCGATGAGTAACGTCCGTGAGATGCTTCGGGATTCTGCGAACCGGTGAGATACCTGTCGGCGCTCGAAGCACCGCTGTAACGATCGTGATGGGTGAGGAGGCTCGACGAGACGTCCTGTCGATGATGATAACGCTTGTTGTGATTGTCGTGACTGGGCGACTCGTTGCCCCCGTGATATCTTTCCGCGCTCTTGCCGCCACCGGTGGCGAATCTCTCGGGTGCGTTGATCGGTGACGAGGAGACGAGTCTGTCAGTGGATATCGAGTATCTCGAGGATGCAACGACCGTACCGGTGGAATCTTTGAGCGAACCAGCGTTGACCTGGTAAAGGCCGCAACGGGAATTGTCAGGATCCCCCGATTGAACGAGTACGGGTGAAGCGGAGGAGAGCAGCCTCTCGCTCGACGCGACAGCGTATCGCTGCTGCTGCTGATGCTCCTTGGCCTCGTGTAACGACGTCTGCGCGCGATCGAGGACGAGGCCACCGGAAGACAATCCGGCCGAGTACCTGTGCTCCTTGGACATGGGGGATGCCGGCGCCGTGACGTAACATCGTTCGCGGCCGCTCGGTGAGCCGGGCGGTAAAATTCTGTCGCAAGTAGAGCCAGAATAACAAACAGCGTCGAGGCTCTGGGAGGATGTGTACTTCTCGCTCGGGCTTGGTGAGAGCGGTGGCGGAGGCACGAACCGATCGCTCGCTGGTGCTGGCGACGGTGGCGATGGAAAAGTGTCCGGTGAGAACGCGTTGCCGCTCGAGCCGTTTCCGCAACCACCAACGACCACGTTTCCATTCCCGATACTTGTGATGACCGAAGAATTCGCGTACTCGCTCGCGCAGCTCGTCCCGACGATCTTTGAACGATCGTTGGACATTCCGCTTGTGCGTTCGTCGCTCGAAACGAGTGACCCGGTGGCAGTAGTTCTCCCGTTGTTGTACGAGTTGTGGTGGTGGTGGTGGTGATGGTGGTGGTGATGGTGGTCGATCGACTCGTTGCCGATCGGCTGGAAAGACCGGTCGATCGGCTGGAGCGAGAGCCTCTGATCACCGGAGAGGGAGCTCGCCTCGGTGTAGCGGGCGTAACGATCGGCGAGAACGTTGCCCTGACCGATCGCCGAGGATGAGAAGGACGCGGACGATTGGCACGAATTGGACGGGTGTCCGGTTGCGATCGAGCCGTATACGTGATGGCCGATCTGTAAGGCGGCTGACGCCGATTGACCGAGTCTCTGATCCTGACACGATCCAATGACGTATCTCGAGTTAGCTTCGGTACTGGATTGGATCGGACGCGAGGACGGCTCACCGTACTTGACGGATAAGTCGTCCGCTTTGCTCGGATAGTGTTGTTTCTCGGCAGACTTTTCGTACCTCTCGTGCGACACGCGAGCGCCATATTCGCTGCTAACCTCGCTCGACGATAGTCTCTCGTTGATCTGGTATCGCTCCTGATGAGACGGGGCGATCGATGTGGAAACGACGCTCGACGAGGCGGAGCCCGCGCACGAGGAAGTGCTGCGCAGATTGGATTTTTGCTGCTGCTGCTGTTGTTGTTGTTGTTGTTGCTGCTGCTGCTGTTGCTGTTGTTGCTGCTTGTGATAACAGTCCGTCGTGACGATACCACTCGGCAGCCCAACGATTCCGATTGTGGAAATGGAGCTTGGGTTGTCAAGGCCAGCGTGCTGTTGTTGCTGCTGCTGTTGCTGCTGCGTCGCCGCTGACGATGACGTTGAAGACGATGATACCGATGAGGATAGGGGTAGCGACGATACTGTCGACGACGGCTGTCCGTACTGCGAGGTGGGGTGCTGGTGCAACAGGAGACGTTCTCTTCGGCCATAGTCGTCGTCTGTCGGCATCCTGGTGGCCCGTGGCCCGCTGTCAGGACATCTGTCACATTCAAACGCATAGAAATTTAATTAAATTTTGCTCACTTTGATTCTTAGTTGCTTTGTTTTATAATTTTTTTTGTTCACATTTATTGAATCAAGTTCTGTGCCAATGTAATTCAGAACGAAGTAGTCTTCGTAAACGGGATTTTTTCTTTTAAGATTCAACGCTACTTTATAGAAGGACTGTTGTAATTGTCAACAACTGTACTCGGTCGTCTCTTTGAGTAGCTAATAATTATATCTCTTAGCATGACCGTCGTAATTCAAAGATAATTATTTTTTTTTCCTCCCGTATGTACAGTTCAAACAACGCACCTTCCTCAGACATTTGACAGACAAGCAAGTTTCTTTTATCGTTCCTCATATACGAAATTATCACTCTGATTTATTTCCACTTTGAATACAAGGCGCGCGCTGTATTTCTTTTTTTCGTACAAACATAATCATTCGAAGCGATCGTGATGTCCCCGCGAATATTTCGAGACTTCCACAGCAATGCTCGTTTCAAAGGCACAATCTCCCTATTTCTAAATCAAGGAGGCCCAACGTAAAAAAAAAGTTTCATCAGCTTGTCAATTATCGAGCGATGTCTCGTATCGTTTTAACAAGGAATTGGGATAAATAATGAAGATTTCATCATAGGCGCCAGAAAATGGTACGACAGGCTTGAGCAATCGTGGATTTTGTGAACTTCGTGGGAGTCGTCGCGACTTAACGTGTACAAGATAGCGGGCATGTCGTTGAAACAAATTAGACCGACAGTCAATGTTTTTTTTTTCGTGGCCCCTGTTTGATCAATCGGCGCCACACTGTAATGACGAAGATGGTGTTTCGCCTATGGATCACGCTATCGCTAAAACTACGCCGGTTTCAAACAAACTAAATAGTGCGATGTATCGCGGAAAAAAATAAAACGTTGTATTTTCAGACGTCTTACTCGTGTCATCGGTCCATCTGTTTCAATAAGATTAGAAATTCCCTCGAGTTTATATAGTCGCTAGGAGCAGTTGACTTCTCAATAATGCGTAGATCGCGAACCGCGAGGGTGTGATCAATTGCTTTGTTACTCGCGTCTCGAGACGATCGACGATTCAGACGAGAGAGTCTGGACGGTGAAGGGCGCGCGATACTTTTTTATCATTATGATATGCTCCGTTGAGTTGCAAAATTAAAACTCGTTTAATTCTCGAGGTCCAAAGTTGTTCAAATTTTCAATTCTTTCTACACCAACTTGCAATCAGCTGATTGATCCAGTCAGAGGAGCGTGAACATCTCCCTCTAACGATCGAACACAAAGATAAAGGTAAGAGATACACAATTTATTTATCAATGAAAGAAAAAAAATGGGTAATTTTCATTCGGGTCGATTGAAAGATTCGCGAGTCTCGGTGATGTCACATCGGGTGGCACAATGTGGAAAAACGCTGACGCGCTATTGCCGAGATGTAGAGAAATTTGCATCATTCGAGCTCGGCGAAAAATTGTGAAACTTATCTGTCACCGAGGCAGTCGCGAAACTATACAAATATTTGCAGTGTTCGCGGGTGAGGTGAGATCATAAAACACGAGGCACGAATTTCCTGTCAAAGATCGAAACGAAACACGCGGTCCATGACCGTGACTTGCACTTCAAACTCACACGCTGATAAACTCTGATAATTCTTTCACGTCGTAAATCATTCCTTATCGAGAGATCCGGGGAGAAAGAAGAAAAAGAGTTTAAGACAGAGGCATACGAAACGTTTTCCCCCCAGGTTGAAACTTGGAGATCAGAGAAGAGCCTGCACGCGTCAGAATCCCGGCAGTGAGGTTCAAATCGCTGCTCGAAGGAAGACATCGAGCGAAAACGAGGGCGTCCGAGTCATTATTCGAGTCGATTGGAGCACATTCATTTGAAATATGACCTCCACCGTTTTCGAAACGCCAAAACCCCCCAAATGGAGGAAAGTTTGGCCTCAATGGCTCGCAGCAACTGACGGTGAGTTTTTTAAAAATATTTTCGGTTGTATTATTTTCGCGAATACCCAATCGAACTTCACTTTTCGTCGTAAATCGTTACGCCAAACGTACTATTCTAATTTGATTTTAAAATAAGACCTCAAATGATAGAGATCAAGGTCCGTGAAGGAAGAAATATTGAAAATTTCACAAACTATCGATGCATTCGCTAAATTTGAAACGAACGATCAATCCCTCCTTAAAACGAAGTTGAGTGACAATTTGCTTGCAAAAAAATTGTATTGAATTTGCTCAAGTGGAGCCGCGATAAATTGGTAAGCGTTCGGTGAGCAGTGGGTCAACGAAGACGTCAAAGACGTGCGCACGCGGAAGCTAGTTATTGACCCTCTGATACCGTAGGCTAAAACAAATGGTTAACCGAAGCAAGTGTCCACACGTACGGATCGTGCTGAACCCGCGATTGCACAAATCATTCCGACCTTGATCCAGTTGGTGATATCGAGAAAAGTAGCGAGAGAGCTGGTGATTCCTCCTCAATAGAAACGGGCAACAATAGTTGGCCCGATGTATCGAGAAATAGGGACGCCCGATCGAAAGTGACTATAATCTCATGATTAACGTTTCACCGAAAATTGTTCCGCAGTATTTATGCTGTCGATCGTTGTTGGAATGGTGGGTGGATGGTCGTCGCCGTATCTGGCAAAGTTCGCGAGTCCCGAGGCCGAATTGCCGGCAACGGATTCGGAGGCATCTTGGATAGCGGCGATAATAGGACTGGGACGTATAATCGGTGCTATGCTGGGTGTCCTCGGTGTCGATCAATTCGGCAGCAGAGCCTCGTTGCTTTACAGCGGTATACCATTGGCGCTCGGGTGGGCGTGTCTCCTGATGGCCGACAGCATTATTTGGGTATACGTATCGCGTGTACTGAGTGGTCTTGGCATGGGAATGTATTACACGGCGTTTCCATTGTACATCGGTGAGATATCGGATCCGAAGATACGTGGTTCGCTCGTTGGCCTGATAACCCAGGGCCTGCCGGTCGGCACCGTGCTCGGCAACATCGTCGGGGCTTACACGCCGATGTGGATCTTTTCCTGTGCCAGTCTTTTGCCCAATCTCCTCTTCGTCGGTTCTTTCTATCTGAAACCGGAGTCACCGCACTATTTGGTGATCCATGGACGTTTCGACGAAGCTAGAGCCTCCCTCGAGTGGTACAACCGGGGACAGACGGACGTGACGCAAGAATTGGAAAGTATCAAACAGTTCACGTCTACGGAGAAGAGACTCACGTACATGGACAAGTTTCGTGAGATTGCGACACCGATCAATCGGAAGGCCGTTATGCTCGTCAACGTTGTTTACATACTGGTGCAACTGAGCGGCCTCTGGACAATGGCGTTCTACATGGAGATCATACTGAAGAACGCTGGAGTTACGGTCGTTGCACCCTCGAACGTCGTCATAATCGTTGGTCTTTTGGGTATCGTTGCCGGTTGGACGACAACTTACACCAATGACGCCTGCGGTCGGAAAATCATGCTCTCGTTGTCTAGCCTCGGCGTGGCTCTTGCGCTATTCGCCCTGGGCCTTGATTATCAACTTTTGGATCTTGGCTTTGACTCGAGACAAAATATTTTTCAATGGCTACCCATAATCGCGATAATAAGCTTTCAAATGAGCCTCGCCATCGGCATAATGCCTGTACCGAGTACCCTCATCAGCGAGATGTTTCCTTCCAACATCAAGAGCATGGCCACTTGCCTCATCAACATGACATCCGCCGCGTTCGCTTTCTTCACGAGCAAAACTTATCAGCCTATGGTCGATATTTTCACGGAAAAGTATGTCTTCTGGTTCTACTCGGCTCTCATGATCTTTCTCGCGATTTATAGCATTCTCGTGCTGCCCGAGACCAAAGGCAAATCGTTGAACGAAATACAGCTCATGCTGGCCAAAAAGAGGGAATCCATGGCTCACGAGAAGAAAGAGATCCCCATTGTTTCGAATGGCAATTGCGCGTAGATTTTTCGATTGGCTTTTTTCTTCGAAAACGCGCTGAGTTGCAGGAGTGCTCGGTTTCCATTAATTTTGTGGCGAAAGAGGTATATAGAGTCATTGCCGTTGGCGTTTTTTTTTTTCGATGTTTGTTGTTCGACATTGACAGTGGATTCTTCCTGCCTGATTACGTACAAAATAGTGTGTATCTTGTAAATAGGCCATAACCCTCGTGTACTTTCTTTTTTTTTTAACCCGCGTGTGAAACGTTTTTTTTAACGCCTGTACAATATTCTTCTGTGAATAAAATAAGAAAAAATAAATTCTCGCAGCTGGACTGACGAAAAAGAATTCTACAGTATCAAAAATCAATTCTTTATTCGCAACGTCTTAACCTTTTCCGTGTATTTATTGGTTCTTTTGTCAGATATCACTCGTCGCCTGGATACGGAAATAAAGAAAAGAATCCTAACAAAATGGAGGAAAAAAATGAAAAATTTTATGGATGGCCGGCACAGTGCCGTTCTTTTTACATTATTTTTAAAAAATTGCGGACGAGCGAACTGGGAGGAAAAAACATCAAACGAATGAAGAGGAAACTCTCGACGAAATCCTTTCACAGGATGAATTTGTTCTCTGCAATTTATTCGAGGCGTGTTCGCAACCGATGTCATCCCCTCGGCTATGCCGCGATACTAGAAGAGATAAAGAGAGAGAGATAGAAAGAAATAAAAGCAAACGAAGTGCGAAATCCTCTTTATCCCTCAAAGGTGCATTCGATTATACAACGATACAATAATTCTAATATCAGTACGATCGAAAAAAAAAAAAAAACGATCCGACGAATCGATATCCAGTATTTTTTTAGTAAGCTTATCGCCTCGACAGCGGATGACTTGAAAATCGAGAAGTGGGCTCACGGTGAGCGAAAAATCCAAAATACTCCGGGAATTGCCGTTGGCAAAAGAGATGCGGCGGTAAAAGCTGGAGGGGTAGGATGACGGGTGGATTTTCCGGTACAGGAATGGAAAAAAAAGAGGCCGATATTGCCGGTGGGAAAGCTTTTTTCCAATGGGACTAGCCAAGAGCTTTATCAACTTCCTCTCAGCTGGTGCTAAAGCCCGTGCTCACAGCACCAGAACCAACAACTCCTCGTCTCTGGTGGCGCTTTTCGTAGCTCGGTCTCTCGTGAACAACCTCCATACCGCGAATCCACATCGGGGATGGTTTAAGGCCGATGCCAAAATTCGATGCTCCTTTCCCATCATCCTATGTATTCCTCACCGTACACATATATATGGCTTGGTTTTTCGGGGACGGTCCTTGAATTTATTCCGAGCGAACCGTTGATTTTTGGGACAGGACGGTGCTTGGAATTACACTTGTATAAATATGATGATTGCATACGATGTTGAGTTCGCGGACCATGATGAGGACAGTCCTCGAAATGACCTGTCCCCGTATATATATATATATATTCACTTTGCTCTTTCTCGTTCTTCTCACACGATGGTAAATAAATTCGGTAATACGTCACTCTCGGTTGAAAGTTCTCTGCCTCGGTGCAATACCCGAAAAATTGGTATTCATCGCTGCTCTATCGAGCCGCGATAATATCTAAAGAAGAATATTCATGAGACTGCCCGGCTGACAAAAAGGAGAAAAAGGATTACGATGAAAAGGTACAAGGCCCGTTGGTCTCTGTAAAAAATATTTGAACGTCTGCACCAAAAAGAGGAGATACGTTAGACAAAGTTGTCAGCGAATCCGATACTCGATATTCCACAAATTCACGATAAAAGAAAAGCCCCAAAAGCTTGATAAAAAAAAGGCAGCTCTACATTTTTTTCGTTGATTGTTTATTTCATAGAAAAAAATACAAAATTCAATAAAAAATAATTTAAAAAAAGTATAATATATTTAAAAAATTAATAAAAAGTGTGCATTTAATAAAAAAAATCATCATCGATTAATAACAAACAATAATTGCGCAAAGTGTGCAACGTGGAAGATTTGTAAATTGAACAAAAACAAAAAGCTCTCGAGTTTTCGTACGAAGACGAAAAATATCGACGGTGGATGTTTAAATTTGACACACCTTCGAGAGTGAGAACTCGCAAAGTGCCTTTCTGCCTCACGATTTCGCCTAGGTTGTGTGCGGAAGCAGGGTGAGCAAGTGGCGAAGAGGTGCGAGGGGCTTCGAGAACGACAAGGGGATGTTGATCGAAGGCAGCCTTCAGGTACAAAGAGCGGGAGAGTAATTTTGCACTTTAGTGTGTTCGTGAACGACATAGAGATAGAGAGAGATAGAGAGAGAGATAGAGAGAGAGAGAGAGGGAGAGAGAAAGAGAGAGAGAGAGAGAGAGAGAGAACGACAAAGACGGGACGCGTCTTAGCACGCGCCGAGGCTGACAATGCTCGGGTAGATCTCTCAGACTCGTTTTTTGGCTGACAAAAGCTCGGCGAAAAGCGCAACTACTAATACACGACAAAGACCGGACGATTCTTCCAAGTTTCACACAATACAGTAAAATGTATATATATATAATTGCGATGGTTTGTGCATGTGTCTTCGTGAGTACATACGTGTGTATAGATGTAAAGTTTCGAGGTATAGATCGTATATAAATAAACGAGGATGGCTTTCGGTTGTTTCCGGTACCGCGAGCATTTTGTGTTTCTCTTTTCAGCGCTTTGGGAAGTCGAGGAACAGTTTGCAGTTTATCCACCATGATGGGGTTGCAGGAAAATCCAAAGAAAGAGTCCTGAGTCTATGTATATACATACAGGCTGACAATTATAAGGTGGCCATGAGTTTTTTAAGGGTCATGCCCGGAGATTCCGCGATTGAGAAAAATATAATTGTCAATGGTTTTTCAAGTAATCTTGGAAAAAAAATATCGCGTTTTATTGTGACGAGTAGTATTTGCCAGAAAAAATTGAGCATTCTGAAAAGAAAATCCAAATTTCATTTTGAGTACGGCAGAACGAACATGATAAAATTTCGAATACTCCTGAACGACATTTTTTAAAATTCATCCTATCATCGAGACGAAAAATGATCAAAGATGCATTTAAAAATGGACAACCCGAACTAGTTGCATAAAAGAAAAAGTTTTTCAGGAGTGTTTCGTATTCAAAGTTTAATTATGTTCATTCTGCTGCAGTCGGAATGAAATTTTCATTTCCAGAATGCGCAGTTTTGTCTGAAAAAGCCTACGCGATGCAAAAATACGTTATATTTTTTTTCGGAATGAAAAACCACTGAATATCATATTTTTCTCGGTTGGGAAAACTCTGCGCCAGACACTTAAAAAATTCATGGCTCTTTGTAATTGTGATCCTATATGTACATATAGGGTTACAATTACCCTATATTTACATATTTGAATTTGGCACTTTTATATTTCATATACAGAGTTTCGCGTAAGATTCGAAATTTAATTATCCATAGTCATCATAGGATAATATCGGGGAAGTTGCCCATAAGGGAGAGATGGCCAATAGAAATATTTCATAGAACCACTTACTAGGTGTCCCCGGCTACTGCCTCATTCGCTTCGCATCGTGTGCTCGTGCATTCTTAATTGTTTTCTCTACTGCTACATTTTTATAAGGGTTGATATTTTACATTAAGGTGAGGTTATCTTGTTAATATAACAGTTATTTTTGTTTTTCTTGAATAGTTCACGAGCAATCTTGAAGATATAGCGCTTCGCAATCTTCAAGATTGCGCAAGTGTTATAGTCCATTTGTTTACATTTTAGATGTGGCCATCTCTCCCGGAAGATTAGAGGATATGGTCACGTACATTCGGTGTATGATACTTTTACTTGTCATTTATTGAAATAATTTTTTCCACATTTGGCTTGGATGCCAGAAATTTCTCTGCGTGGGAACTGGACTGAAGAATCATTAAAAGCAGCTGTTAGTGCTGTGAAAAATGATGGATTGTTGTTGGCACACTATTACATCTGACAAACACATTGAGTTAAGAAAATGTAATGAAGAGTAAAAATTGAAAGACCAACAGACAATTGCTAGGAAAAATAAAAAGACGAATCCAGATTGAGCCTAGCCATTCAGAAAAAATTACCACAATGAAACGTACTGCAAGAAACGGAAAAGCAATTGGAAGGATTGTGAGAGTACTGACGATGAGGAAGAACCAGTGTTATGCGATCTATCAGATGAAGATGTGAGTACAGAAGAGGATAACTGTGTTGGTTACGGAGAATATTATTATGATATCCGTCTCATCGAAGACTAGCTTCAGTGCATAATGTGTCAACTTTGGGTAGACGAAAATTATACTGAATTCGATGATATGTGTTCTAGATGTGGTCGGAAGAAGAAAAAAATTGAAGAATGAAAACGTAAAACCTATGAGAAAACCAAGAGTAGAAATAACGACTGGCTATCTCTCCTCTACTCCTATGGCCATCACACCCGGATACTTAGGAAGAGATTTCTGATTTAAAAAAAACTAACTTCCAGGTTGATCTCATAAGAATTCGTTTTATTTTCGTAAGTTATCTTAATGTTAAATGTTTGAAGTTTCATTACAAATGGAAATAAGTAAAGAAAGGCCTAAACTTTCATTTTGACGGATCCTTGAAAAAAAAGGGGCCAAGTACCTCGGGCTTACCGTAATGAATGCTCGAGAAGCAAAACCGAAAATCACGCATCGTTTATAATTCATTTAAAGGAGGCGAAGATTATAATTATTTTTCGCAGCGATGGGGCAGGATTGTTTCTTCATTTGTGGAGGAACGCGACGTTCCGACAATGCTTCGCGTGTGATGGTATATTAGGAAACGTCATCGCTGAAATCGCCAAACACACGTATATACAGAGATAGATAGATAGATAGAAAGTAGTGAGAGTATTATGTGGTATGGTCCTAACGGCAATGGCGGGTTGGCGCGATGATCGGAGATTCTACGGTGAAGTGGCAGGGGGAAGGGGGTGGCTCCGATAAAACCGAGATGAGGTTTGCATCGAGGATCGCGTAAATTCGCTCGTAAAAGGAGAACGGAAGCGCGTCTGGCTGTCGCGAAATAACACACTCTTATTTCTTCAGCCGTCCCGTGTCTCGTCGGTCACGCAGTTCTCGAGGTGCCGCATGTGCTCCTCGTGTTTCGCATTTCTGTACCTGGACCACCAAGTCGGTTCTATTATTTTGATAGCGGGTCGGGGGGCGCCGAGAGATAAATAGATAGATAAATAGATCGATCGGAAGGAAGGGGGGGGGGGGGGGGGAGAGAGAGAGAGAGAGAGAGAGAGAGAGAGAGAGAGAGAGAGAGAGAGAGAGAGAGACATTAGATTACATTACATTACATTAGATTACATTAGATTATATTTATTCGTTCCCCAGAATTAAAATGTTCTTTGGTACACAATCCTCATGCTCGATATAATAAGAAGAAAAAAAATACAAGGAAATAAAAAAGAGGTTTAATACTAAAATAAACGAAAAATGACTCTATTTAAAGAAAATCAAAATAAAATCGCTCCATATGAATATTCTGCTCTAAAGTCTAATAAAAGTGAAAAAATCGACTCAATATGAACAAAATGTCTCAATTAAACAAAATAAAAACAAAAAATGAGAGAGGAAGAGAGATAGATAGAGAAGAGATGATAAAAGAAAATGCTCTCCCCCTCTCTTTCGCCAGGTAACATTCTTTCACAGAATCTTCTGGAAATTGTTCCTGATGGGGAGAAAAAGAAATAAATCGAGGTACGAGAAAACAGATGCGGATGGTCTGAAGTCGTACAAGCGTCGAAAACGATACTAAACCAACCCCAAAGTGCCAACCCTTATTTCGTACCTATATATACATATATCAAATAAAATAAAATACAAATCTCCGGTATGTATTTTTTATATGAAAAATGTTATTTTGAAGAAGTTCGCCTTCGGGACCGCCTATTGCCCTTTTCTAATCACTTCCAGATAAATACAAGCATATTGATATGAAGCTTACTTCGAGGACTATCCTGACCACAAAGCCAACGTTTCATTGGAGGGCTAAAATTTACGATGCACACGAGCCGGAGTAACCACATGATCGTTGGAAATATTTAATCCCGATTGAAAATTAAATGACTGACTTCGGGCAAGCGCACATTCAACCCAAAAGCAAACTTTCTTACGTATATAGGTATACTTTGGACGAAAATCAGAATTGTAGATGGTTCTTGGTTCAGCTTGAAATATTCACTTCGTCAATGGAGCAATTAATTCAAGAACCAATAATGTACGTTTTATGCTTGTTTTCTAATTGGGAAATGAATTTCCTCTCTCCGCTCGCCTCTCGCTCGGCATCGACGTAAAATTGAAACTTCAACGAGGCTCAAAATAAAAATTCGCTTCCGATTTGTAAAAACTAATTCCGAAAAAAAAACAAAACGAAAAAATACGACTTCGTAGCGCTCGTTTTTCCGTCGACCGGATTTATCGTCGGACGCTGGCCGTCAAATTGACGAGAATTTTGCCACATTCCTCCGTGCACCTTTTCATATAAAAAGTCGAGGTATTTTTCAAAGCTCGGACACTCGAAACGACGCGTATTCCGAGAGACGCATCGACGAGAGGCGGCTCTTGAGAATAAAAAAAAAATGTGGGTTTGGCGGATTTATGGATTCGAGAGTTTTTCAAAGGTTCTATTTTTCGTGATTTTTTTTTTTTATTTACGGCTCAGTCACCACTCGGATGAGATTGCTCGAAGGCGATCCTCGTTTAGGGCGACAAAAAAAACATTATGTCCAGCTGTTTGCGGTACTTCGCGAAAGAGAGTCCGCGTCTGCGGGCAAAAAGGAACGCGTCGTTCTCGTACGACTCTTCGGACTCTGAGAGGAGGCTTAACGAGAGAGACAGAGAGAGAGAGAGAGAAAGAGAAGAGAAATGAAATAATGGGGAACCAGAGCCATGAAGGTATTTCGGTACAGCATTACCACGCTTAAGCTTAAATGCCAGGAGAGCACGGGGTCGTTTAGATACAGCACCACTTTGTGGAATTGCAGGTACGAAAAGGGTTGTCCAGGTCGATACTGCGAGGTGGAGCACCGCCGTAGTAGTACGAGAGATCTCATGTACGGAAACGAGTTTAACGGAAGAGGAAGCGAAATATTTCTATATATACAGATATGCGGAGAAAGGTGATTACGAGGACATTCAACTTCAAGTGCCGTCCTCTCAGTAGTCTATTATCGCCTGATGTCTTCAAAAAGACCTTTAGCTGAATGGTGGCAAAACTAATGCAGATTTTCAAGGACCGTTTTGCCCAGAAAATCATTCGGTTGAAAAATGTTCACAGACCGTCCTCAAAACAGCTCCATGTCCCAAAAGCCAACGTTACATGGATACAGATTCAAGTGTCCTTTCCTTGTACATACTTTTATAGGGATGTCGTTCAGTTGGTTGCCTAATTAGACATTTAATGTAAATTCATATCTCAAGCTCGACTCGGTCATTTTCGCTTCCTCAATTAATTCAATTTCCCGCTCGCGTTATACGCGAATCATATAGTAGAACGATTATCGGAGCGGGACTGGGTTTTTTTTCGCTCCAAGCTATTTCACTTGTACGTACAAAGACCTCCAATTTAATGGCAAATAAATTTTATACAATTTTCGTATGTTCCAAAAAAACATCCCTATTGCACGTTACAATGGGGGCGGGAGAGAGAGAGAGAGAGAGAGAGAGAGAGAGAGGGAGAGAGGGAGAGAGAGAGAGAATCACGACCTTCGTTGTTCGTCATCGCATTGACATTCCCAAGGACGTCGGGAGGCGCGCCAGGTGCAACGAGCCACATCCGTGAATCAAAAAGAGGCGGGTTAAGGGGTTGCGGCGAGAGGGAGGGCGGTGCGGGAAAAGGGTGCGCAACGTCAGTGAAGAACGACGAAAATACACGGCAATTTGCCAACTGGGACAGGAAGAACTGCAGTGTGCGAAGGGAAAAAACGAAAACAAAAAATAAAATAAAAATTGCCCAACTGTGCGTGATGAGTGAAACGTTTCTGTGCAGAGAATTTTTGAGATTTATTTTGCGGAATTGGAAATTCCAAGGAGCGGTGGCTGAATACGGGTGACCGCACTGCGAATTCCAAGTACGTTGTTTTAAACACAACCAGGGGAAAGGAGTACGAGATGATCCCTTAAGGGGAAAATGCTCGTAATTTAAAAGATATTCAACATAATTAAGATCTGAGAGCGTTTACTACTGATATATTTATGTATCTTACGATTGGCATATTCGAAATATTCATTTTATTAGAGTTGTAATAAAAAAAAATTCCTTTGCTTTCAATCTTACATAAGGTTTATCTTGGATGATCCCTAGGGTATGGACAAGATGATCCCTCGGATCATCTTGCTCCTATTTTGGATTTTTATTTTATTTTGGAGAAATTAGGTAAATATAGTTAAGACCGTAAACAGATGTTCGAAGGGTTTTATATGTGAAATAGGGCGGGGGATATGATAAATATAGAGAGAGAGAAAGATGTTAACACGAGAATGTATTTTCAAAATCGTCATATTTAAATTAACAAGCCATGTTCGATTAATTACATTTAAATATATATTAAGTGTCTTAAAATTGACATGTCATGTCGCGATCAAGTACATTAAAATTTACATTTCAATGAAAATATACTTAATGCGGATCCACTGTTTACAAATACGCACAAAATATGCTCAATTTTATCGTAACACGCATACATGCATTGTTTAGCAACAAAAAAAATCTATTTTTCTACCCTTGAAATAACCATCAGGAGAATGGGGATGTACGAAGAACAATGTGGCATTCTCCTCGTTGCGCGAAAGCTACGAAACATCAAGCGGAAGTCGTGAATTTTTATGAATGTGGATATCGAGGCAGGAGAGCTCTCTCGGGGTTCAATGTACTCGGCAGTGTTTCCGCGAACATTGCATATATCGGTGGTGGAGAGTTCGGGGCACATACGCAATGGAATTGTCCCGAGAGGGATACGCTCGAGTACGGCAGTGGGTGTACAAACGACAACGTCGCCGTCAACGCCGACGTCGACGGCCAAGTCAAGGAGCACGGCGAAGGGCCACGAGAGAGAACCTTCGTAGGATCCGACAGACCTTTGAATCTTGCAAATCATGTACAAACGGACATGGCCATGGTGAGGGCGGGGGCGCGCGAGGGGGGGGGGGGGGGGGGAGAGAGAGAGAGAGAGAGAGAGAGAGAGAGAGAGAGAGAGAGAGAGAGAGAGAGAGAGAGAGAGAGAGAGAGAGAGAGAGAGAGAGAGCTTTGGAAGGTACTCGGGCACGTTTGTTAATTAGCGCTAATTAATTGAGGAGCTTCGGTATTTCGAGCTGGTATACAACTTCCTTACGCAATACTCCAACATTCTAGCCAAGGTGTATACCTATACTCGCGGTCTAGCGTTGAAGATGGAGAGAGAGAGAGAGAGTCAGGGAGGGAGAGAGATATTGGAAAGCGACCCCCTTAAGAGCATTCGGTGTAGTTATCAGGAAACGTCTGTTTATACACGTGCCCATTTCCCTCGACACTCTCGGCTTCCTTAACCGCTCCGCCATTTCCCGCACCACCAACCCACGAGTACCCCTAAGCCGGAAGGCTGCAAGAGGGACCAAGGCGAATTATAAAGCCGAGTTTGAAATCCTCCTTTACGCCAAGTCAATCCTCGTTACATGAACCTTTCACTTACTTCTTCTTCCTCGATATACGTGAGTCAAAAAAGACAAATGACAACGCGGTTAAGAAGCAACGACACTTTTTTCAAGAGCGAATACGATCTAGGTTGTACTTTGTACTACTTTGTTGTACTAGGCTGTATTTCGTACTACTACATACCCACGGTACGGTCCACTTTCTACCAAGATGATATTCAGCAGATAGAATGGGTTCGTTTGGGTTTATTATCGTGTTAAATCTGGTGAGATAAATAAATAACGTGCAATGTGAATAGAAATTTGATCAATAATGATGACTCGATTGAAGACTATCCGCAATAAATATGGACAATTATATTCAACTTTATTTCGATCAGCGTCTGAAATAACGATACTTCCGGCAATACGTATCTTAATGTTTCCAATAAACTTTTAGTATACCAAACACGTCATCAAAATATTTGATTTTTATTATTCTTCGTTGCTTCGGCACTCGAACTCCTCAACTCATTCATTTGTAGAAAGTAAAAATAGTCCCGATAGCGAATAATCGAGAGCATTCTTTTTTTTAGGCGACAAATCAGACATTATTTGGGTTTATTGGGAATGTATCGTTGAAATATTAAATTTTAGCTGGCGGATAACGAGAAATACCACAAATTGCTTGAAAAAGAAGTAGGACAAACGATGTTGAAGTGTACGCTGGAACGCGCATTCACGTCTGCGGTTGTATCAATTTTGTTGGGAGATATTATTATCGTGTCGAATTACAAACAAGGCTGGCTCTAATGGAGCATGAAATCGTGGCTTTCAGCAAATCACTGATTTAACAAACAGATTATACAGATATACCGTTCAATTTATATTTTCGATAATGTATACATAGACGTACCATTGGGAATGATTATAATTATCAACGGTTTCCTGCTATTTCGGAAAAGTTCGTCTCATTTTTTGCTGTTTTTTTCTACACCACTAACGATTGCTGTTCTTTCAATAGTTTTTTCGAATTCGTAAAAAATAATATAAATCAATTGATTTATATTATTTACGACAGACATTCAAAGCGTTCTGCATACGAGGCAAAAAATAAACAAGTAAATATTTTTCGCGATCACGATTAGCACAAACTGAAAGGTGTTGAAAGATTGGAAAATTTTATATAAAAATATATTTCACTTCGTAACCGAATAGTTCGTTGAAGAGAAAATTCCGTTTTGAAGTATTTTCTTTGAGCAATGAAAATGCTCGAAGAAAATGCA
Source organism: Ophion ventricosus (assembly GCA_963932345.1). Lineage (NCBI taxonomy): Eukaryota > Metazoa > Arthropoda > Insecta > Hymenoptera > Ichneumonidae > Ophion > Ophion ventricosus. Next base: position 39,265,630 of record OZ010711.1, on the reverse strand, counting down.
ATGAAAATGAACTGTTTTTCGAGATCACGATTCGAATTAATCGAAATGTGTTCAAAGATTCGAAATTATTACTAAAATATATTTCACTTCGTACTGAAACTGTTCCTCGAACAGAAAATTCGTTTTCGAAGTGATTTCCTCGAGCACTAAAAATGATAAAAAATTGGTATCTATATGGAGAACACAGAACATTTTTTGTTCGAGAATTTCGAATTGTCAGGAAACGCTCTCTGTTTATTCTTCGGGGATTTGTGAAACGCTCAAGATCCTTGCTGCCACGGCTATGAAGACCGAATCGCCGAAGACCACTTTGCGAAAAACTAATGTCCGACGGATTATCTCGATGTCTTAGCGTCATATATTTCTTTTATCTCGTCCCCTTTCCGTTTTTTTTTTATCTTTCGCGCCCTTTTCTCAAGTTCCTTCCGTTCCACCCTCTCATATTCATGCGTTTTTTTTTTTACATCCGTTTGCAAATAATTGCAAAGCAGGGAATGCGAAGCAGAGGGGACAGCCAATAAAAAACCGACAATGCAAACGGGAAAGAAAGAGATCGTTGATTAGACGAATAATACAAAACGAGCTATGGCGCGTTGCAAGATTCGAAAAGTGTCTTCTTCAACCAAAAAGTTAAAAAAAAAACCAATTAGCGAAAATATAATTGTCCGAATAATTTTCCTTTTTCAACTAGTAAAAAGACTTTTTGTTCGCTCTCGTGGAAAAATTGAATTCAGACCTTTGAATGAAAGGAAAGGGTGTAGGAAACCTCGCAAAGGAAAGCTGTTGGAGACAAGACTTTTTTTTCACAGTTCGATGAGTATTTCCAGCGTTCCCTTGTTTTTACCCTTGCGAGCTTTTACGATCCCGTCCCTTTCACTTTTGCCGCTCACACTTGTCACTTATTTCCCGTCCCTGGGAGAATCGAACGGAGCTGTTGTCCACAGCTACTCGTTTAACGCATTCGCTCGAGGGGCGCAGGGAAACGTCCAAAGCCCTGCATCGAAATGGCTTTATATTCACCGAGTTCGACTTAGATTTGCGAGTACTCAGCGCGCGAGCCGGTCACCCATCCGAGTACCGGGGCATGCAAATGCTCCTCAGCATATAAGATCGCCACCGTCGAATGCGTTCCGTAAAATTAATTGTTGAATATCAATTCGAGTGATAAACTTTTTATTTTGCAAAGCTAACATTGTCCTTTTCCTTTTACTAGCCTTTTTGTACTAATTACGTGGTTATAGTTTGTTTGGGTTGGTCCGAACAGTGCTGACCAATTGGTAAAGAAGAAAAAGCAACGAATTCGACTCGTATTGTATTCGCGTTTCTGAGCACGATCTAACAATTCATCAACATTTGACCGATCAATCGAGACGAGGTGCTGATGAAAGATCCTTTTTTTTTTGTTATTGTGGAGAGGATTGCGTTTGCCTGCCTGATAAATCGTGGCAAAAAATCTCACGACATGGCGTAATTGTTTATTCATTGTTTTTTTTTTCTTTTTTTAGTTGCCCACGTTCGTGGAAAAAGGTGCGTGAGGTGCTGCGGCTACGTTGACCACAGGAGATATATGACGAGAGGAGGGACGAGAAGCTCGGCGAATGGGGTTGTACGTGACCGGAAGTGGAGAGAGAGAGAGAGAGAGAGAGAGAGAGGGAGAGAGAGAGAGAGAGGGAGAGAAAGAGAGAGAGAGAGTGCAGCTACCTACCATTCTCTCTTCTCACTGCCCCCCCCTCTCTCTCTCTCTCTCTCTTTCTCTCTTTTCCTTATGCAAACACACACACGGAGAGAGGAACAAGACTCGAGTCATGCAGACTGCCTCCTCCCCATATACTTTTTCGATGATCGTACTCGCAGTTTTCCAACCTCGTTACTTTTATGAAAAGCACAAGGCAGAGACTGTACAATATCCTCATCATGAGAAAAACGCTTCTACCGCTGTGCCGAAAAAGCTGGAAACAAGTTGAAGTAAACTGATGGCAGTATAGCTTCGTGAAATTAATGATAAATAATCGGCTCGAAAAATAGCCGATGGGGATGAGAATCGAAGAGACGGAGACATGACTTACGTTTTGCTCGTTTCGTCAGACACAAATCCGTGATGACTGAAGGGAACGTGATTGAAATCCATTGCGAACGGATTATCAGGAGTTCCGAAGTATTTTTTTTGTGAGAATAGAAAGCCTAGGTTAACATTGTCGTTTTATTGGGGTGATAATCGTAGACTTTTTCGTATTTACCGTGCCATTTTTTTTTGTAGCTAAAGGTGCACTTTCAATTATAAACAATGACGGGAGAATGCGGTGATACGATGATAGCAATTACCATAATACACACTACCGGCGAAAAGTTTCCGGACAAAAATTCAAAAAAGTTCCGGAACGATTTTTTATGCCATTTCGACGATGGTTGACATAAATGAATTTAATACACGGTATTTTAAAGGGGAGGAATTCACCTTCATTCCCTTTTTTTTGAAATTTTTTTACTATTTTTTTACGACTAGTACCCTTTTTCGAAAACGACAACTTTTCGCCTTTCTTTTGTTTCTTTTCTGGTGGACCCCGTTTAAAGAATTTTTTTTTTCTATCCATTTCTTTGATCGGAATTATAAAGGGGAAAGCTCAAGCTTCAATTTTTTTTTTTTAAGCTTCGTACGATTTTTTTTTCTAAAGATATTTTGATTAAAAAAAACAGACGATTTGAAAAATAAAGTGTAACGCGAAAACGACAAGGATTCAAGGAAAACCTCAAGATAGTAAAAAGTTGAATCGGTTTTCTTTGAGATCGCGAGAATTTTTTCAAATTTTTTTTTTCACTTATTTTCGGGAAAAATTCAGGTGATTTAATTACCGTAAGTCGAGAAAAAAAAAATATCTAAAAAAATAGAAAATAATTCTATTGCGTTGAAAATAGAAATATAAATATTTTTCCTCCCTTGTAATTTTCCACAAACCCCTTAGTTCTCGAGTTACGGTGATAATTACCTAAAATAGGTGAACAAAAAATTTCGAAAAAAATTTGAAAAAAATTCTTGCGAACTCAACGAAACCGATTCAACTTTTTACTATCTTGAGGTTTTCCTTGAATCCTTGTCGTTTTCGCGTGACACGTTATTTTCCAAATTGTCTCTTATTTTTAAATCAAAATATCGTCAAAAAAAATCGTACGAAGCTTAAAAAAAAAGCAAAATTAAAGCTTGAGCTTCCCCCTTTATGATCCTGGTCAAAGAAATGCATTAAAAAAATGTTGTCTGTAAACCGTGTCCACCAGAAAAGAAACAAAAAAAAGGCGAAAAATTGTCGTTTTCGAAAAATGGTCCTAGTCGTAAAAAAAAAATAGTAAAAAAATTTTAAAAAAACTGGAATGAAGGTGAATTCCTCCACTTCAAAATGCCGTTTATTAAATTAATTTATGTCAACTAATGGCATAGAAAATCGTTCCGGAACTTTTTTGAATTTTTGTCCAGAAACTTTTTGCCGGTAGTGTATGTCAAGTAGGAAGATTTAAAATGGCAGATCGGTGTGTCTTTTCGTATATAGCTGAAGTATCGGTAACGGGAAAGTGACGATAATTGCGTTATAATCTCGTTCATGGAGTCAGCCCGGTATCCAAATCGGTTTCGCTAATGACATATCCTTCGATATCGTATATCGAGACCACAGTCAAATCCTCCATTTCAATGTCCCAGATATATTCGCCATTTACAAATTTACACACACATATAAATATATATATATATATATATATATATGGATGGATACGATTGAACCAAAATCATCGTTCGCATGGAATAGTCATGGACCACAATCCGAACTCGTTATTAAACTTAATGGACGGAGATCCGTCATACGAACCTATGGAGTCCACTTTCGAAGGTAAATTTGACGCGCACCGACCCCGTGAAACGTTCCATTTCGAAATAGCATAATCATCCAACCTCCCTAACCTAATTGCATGATAATCGTGCAATTATTGGCATCCCTAGCGTTCGAATCTTCTCGGACAAATTACTACTTGATTGCGTTGCACAAACAATTGCCTGTCCGTTAAATAGACGAGAAACCTGTATCTTTTGCTACTTCTCGTGCGTATTATTCCGATCATCGTCGCGGCTTGCAGAATCCATTTTTTTCAAGAAGTAATTAAAGAATCAATTTAAATACTGACAAAAAAGATTTATTTCAATCAACTGATTTTTTAAAATAAACTAAACTTCTAAATTTAATTGAATCTTTTGAATTCTAAATTATAAAATTTAGTTTATCATTTAGTTAATTATTTTAATTGATCAAAATTTATGTAAAATTTCTATTAATAGGTTTAAAAAAATTTGGTTCTATTATTTCAGAAATTTCATAGATATATCTAATGTAATTATTTATTCATTTATATTATATTTAACGCCGTTGAGTAACTAAAATTATACATGCTCCTTATAATCTTCGTATTCGAAATTATTAACTCAAAAAAATATTTAGTCAAATAGACTAATTATTTACGTATTTATTGAATTGACCGAAGCAAGGAATGTTTGGATCGTATTTTCAAACAAATCTGAATTAAATAGATTCGTAGTAGACCGAAGAAAAAAAAAATTACTTGACTCGAATAGATCCTACTCAAATCAAATGAATTGTTTCAATAGTCTACTCGTACATTCTCGAATGAAAAATGTAATTCGTATAAAACGTAGCTCTAATAGAAATAAAATACGATGTGCAAAAGCGAGGATATGAAAATTCCACGTTGTTTTTTTTTACCTTGTCATCAGACAAGAGGAGTGTATCGTCAGTAATGAAATATTGTACAGGACGCGGATGAGCTCATCGCGTCGCTCGAACTGTAAACGCTGGCTGGAAACGAGGCGAACGATGGGACGCTGAATGAGTACGATCCTCAACCGGGCGGGTTTCTTACGCGCCCACCTTTCATTATTCGCCGCGAAGATCCCTCGTTTTTTTTTTCCTTTCGTATAAATCCAATTAGCATTAGTATACGAGGCTCTTGGAAAATTCATTTCGCCTCATCGAGGCTCGTATACACAAACTTCGTTTCGCCTCATATTCATAGAACGAGGAAAACTCGGAGCGCGAACGGCCGCAAGAGAGCTTTGAGGGGGATGGGGAGGGGCGAGAGGTCGTGCCTAAGAAAAAAAGAAGGAGAAAAAAAGTCTCTCGAGCGGTCCTGATATTTGAAATTTCAGTGCTTATACTCATCTCGAGAACATCAAGGCTGTGTCTATATGTATTATGGAGTATCCCAGCTAGTTGATGGAGTACGCCAACTTCTTGACGAGAAACGGAGACAGAGAGAGAGAGAGAGAGAGAGAGAGAGAGAGGGAGGGAGGGAGGGAGGACAAATGGGGTGGACGACTGGGGGGTGAAAGAACGGGTAAAAAAGGAATGAGATTGAGAGTCTCTGTCGTGAAAAGTAAAAAGAAGTAGTACCGAGAAAATGAGGATGGAAGGGTGGCTGAGTGGAAAAAGGGAGAGAGAGGGAGAGAGAGAGTAGGCTGGGAAAGCTGTACTAAAGCTAGAAGAAAAGGAATAACCAAGAAATAAAAAAAGGAAAGAGAGAGAGAGAGAGAGGGGGGGGATGAAATAGGCGAAAGGGAGGGAGATAAAAAGAACACACTGACGGAAGAGAAAACGTCGAGGCAGAGCGAGAAATACACAGGGAGAGTTGCGCGTAGCGTCAGTACGTCGATCAATATCGTGTACCTAGGCTAAACGCACTCGGATACCGAGAGAACGCTTTTACTCATAACCCCGATGGAATACGAATATGGTTATACGACGCCCGATTGGCGGATACGCTCGGACGCTATTCGCCCCAAATGTTAACAGACCGCAACCTCGTTTTTCGAAAGCCAAACCTGATAAAGTGGTGGAGGAATTCTTAGGAATCCTGGTAAACTGACGTCAAAGCCTACGGTCAGTATGGAAAATACTGTATCGTGGAAAGAAATCGAGATGACTTTCACCAAGATAATTCAGACGTATTATTTGTGTCAAATTCTAGTGCGAGAAATAAGTGAGGATTATAATGTTTCAATGGAATGGTGTCTCGAATGAAGACCATCCGAATTAAAAATAGACAATTCAATTTTATTTCGATTAGCTTTAATTCAAGTTTTCATCGACACAAATTCTGCAATGGAACGAAATTCTCTTGTCAACCATATTTTCGGCTCCATCTGAAGTTTATTATCCAATGAAAGCTCTGACAGAATTTGGGCTCCCTGAGTAAAGTCCTCGATCATTCATGGACAGTGGATCCGTCAAATGAGATCGTTTCGTTCATTGAACGATTAGTTCGTGAAACTCCGTTGTCCCATTAGCTGCTTCGAATTAGTGTTTTTTGTTTGGGTTCAAACGCAAATGGGGGCTGACTATTTTACGGTGGAACAAAAACGAAATTGGCCGATGCGAAGATCGCTTCATTCATCGTGCTATCAATTATGGCTGATGGTAAGTTTGTTCGTCGATAAAACAGTCGCCAAGAGCTTACTTACCAGCAGCCACGAGACGGATTCTTATGCGGCTTACAGAGTGCCAATTGAATAGAGAAGTTTACGAAAGCTCTCTCGCAGTGGGAGTAACGATGACGACACTTGGAGCGTATTATCATAAAACGACCAAGAATGCCCGAGTTTAAAAAAAATGACCAAATTCTCCAAAAAGTAATGATATTATTGTTGAAAACGTTACAGTATTTCCGAAAGATATTATTGTTGATGAAAGTGGTCAAATAATAAATTCAAGTACCATCATAACCGAAAAAATCTCACTAAATTTGATTGTGTGCAAATGAAATTAAATATAATTGCCGAGGCATCCCAGTGTATTAGGCGTTCCAATCGTATCTGTACTTCCGGTCCACTGGCTCGAGGCCCGCGTGTATCGCGAACTCGAACGAGAAAAAAAGCAATCGATCGCGAGTCAAGCCCCGTGATATTGATCTTGCAAAGCGAGAAAAAAAGCAAAAAAAAAATATTGGGCAAATGTTTGAGAGAAGGGCTCCGAAAGCTCATCGCTCATCGCGCGCGGTATGGCCCTTGACTCTTACGAAGCCAAGACGCGGGTGTCGTTGAGTGCAGGTGGCAAAGTGTCCGATCTTTCCGCGATGGTCGAGTGCTGCTGGCATTGCCAGTCAAGCTCTTACCAGGCGGGTAATTGGTCTCCCATGAACGAAGGAGAAACGGAGAGAGCAGAAGAGAGAGAGAGAGAGAGAGAGAAAGAGAGGAGAGAGAGAAAGGTAGAAAACGGAAATAGAACACAGAGGGACAGTCTATCCTCTATGCAATCCGATTAGTCAGCCCGGTTTAGCCTACGGTTCCATGGTCCTTCGAGAACATTCATGGACTTGATCGAAGTATGTAGGATGGAGGGTTCGGAGTGGTCGTCGTCGTTGGCGACGTGCTGGCCATAATCCGGTCATCCAAGGATATCCTGGCTAACCCAAAACCCTTCCTCCATCTCTCTCTCTGTCTTGCTCTCTTCCGCTGTCTCGATCTCTCTCCTTCCGCTGCTTCTCTGTCCCCGTGCCACTTCTCCTTGACCCTCTTCTTCCTCTCTTTCCAACGTCTCTGTCATATCCCTGGACTCATTCTTAAATCCTCCGATATATTCCGATACTTGGCGAGCTCCAGCACCGATACGAGGATACGACGATAAACACCGCATATTTTTTTTATTATAACGCAACTCGAGATCGCGAACGCAGCCTCCCGCGCATCTCTTCCAATGAGTAACCAATTTCCCCCTTCAACTTTTCACACAACCGCCTATGTATATATACATCGGCTAATTAATTTCATCGTTCTTTGAACTTCATTGATTTCCCGTTAGCGTCCAAAGTTTGACGAGGTTTCCAACTTTTCAAGGGTTTACCGAGATTTTCGTAGCGTTATCGAATCTCAGCGGATATTAACGTCGCGATCGGCTCATGCCAAGCCTTTCCGTCTTAATTAACCCGCGGAAACAATGTTTAGCGGCCGTTTTCTTTCTTCTTTTTTTATACACTACCGCGCTTCGCAGCTCGAATTCCTAACGAGAAAAACTTGGAAAGAAAATCACTTTCGATGAAACGGTGCGAGAATTCGAGGGAGAATGGTAAAGGAAGAGGCGTAGACCGGAAGTAGAGAGGGTGAACTGAAATACTCGGTGAGCAAATGCGAAAATTGGGGACGATGAGAACGAAGAGACTGTTGTAAAGGAGTGGAGAAAGGACATTTCGAAACTATTATATCAATGGAATAGCGGCTATCAGCCCATCTGACTGCTTTGAGTCGCTTTATTTTTTTTTTTTAAGAATATCTGATTTTTTCATAGAATTCTCCATGATAATTTTGGTAATACTGAAGTTTGTTTGGGTTTGTCACTTCTTTTTTTGACGAATTGTTGATTTTCAGGACAGACTTGTCCATCGTGATTGTGCAGTCATTGGAGTTTGTTTGGGTTTATAAATTTGTTTTTAGAACGCATCGTTGATTTTTTTATAGGATTGTCCATGAAGGCTTTGAAGATATTGGAGTTTGCTTGGGTTTTTTTTGGGTTTGTAAATTTATTTTTCAAACGAATCGTTGACTTCCAGAATAGAGTTGTCCATGGTAATTGTGCAGACATTGGAGTTTGTTTGGGTTTGTCAATTTTTTTTTCAACGAATTATTGATTTCCAGGTTAGAATTGTCTATGACGAGTTGTAGATATTGGAGTTTGTTTGGGTTTGTCAACTTGTTTTTTAACAGATCGTTGTTTTTCTCGATAGTCCATGATATTCCATGATAACTTCGAAGACATTGGAATTTATGGTTCTTGAAGTTGTATGTTCAAAATCAGCTCTCACCATATATAAATACGGATGCATGTTATTGGCTAGAGCAGCACCAGAGATACAGGACCTAGCATTATTGATTATCATATCGGCACAAGCATTGCCCAAGACTGTTGGAGATTCACTGCGGAAACTGGCGCTTGACAATATTCCGCCACAAATAATTATAATCCTGGCTACTTGCACCGATAGAACATTTTCCATGGATTTTTTCCGGCAGGAAATTCTCTGCAGTAAGCCATGGAAGAATGAACCAAAAACAAGGAAATACAATTTTTGTTTTTTTTTTTCAAATGGTTTTATTGGGTACGCGCGTATTTAGCACGCTTCGGAATATTTATTATCCTTTGCCGTGTTGCCTTTTACGTTTGCATCATAGCGCCGTTGTATTTTGAGCATGGACGAATTCACGTAGCCGCATATGCGGATACATTCGTACACATGTACACGTATGTCCGAGCTCTCGGTGCATGTAGTTCTCCTGCCATCATTTCCGGTACGTATGCAACATCGGGGGTGTATGGAACTCCCGCTAAATCCCTGCGGCCAGGAGCAATGCACTCTCGTGCCTCGGTGTATCTCGAGCTCCGCGCATAACCCGCCTAATTATAAAATACACGGTCAGAAAACATTCCTCCGTGGGAATTGTCCCACCAAGAGCGGTCGAATTTGATTTTTTTTTTTTCTTCTCTTTTTGCATAGGTGAAATTCGTTGCGCTGAGGTCCTTTTCAGCGCACGAGGAAGAGAAATAAAAATCATTGGCAACGTATCCGAGCTTTTGGATAGGAAAAAAAAAAAATTATACGAGAAACGGAACGTACGGGGGAATAAATAACTGTGTATCCGAGGGCCCGACAGAAATCGAAACGTGAATAATATCCGTACGAAAAGTTTTCGCATACTGACCCGTACGCTTGACCAAGTTCTCGCGAGGAGATACACTCTTTTTGATTCGGACGTACGAAATGAAATAACTTTTGTATTCTTCGGATTGTATAGATACGTGGAAAATGAGAAAATGGATGAGCCCCGGGGCATCCGGCATTCATTCGGGACATATATGTGTGCTCATAGTGCGTTGCAAAGTGTTTGTGTGTGTGTTCGTTTCGAATAGACCGAGAGAGAGAGAGAGAGCGATCGAGCGTATCGTTTGTACAACTTTAATGCATCGCTCTTGCATTTGCGCAACTTCTGTTGCGAGATATACTCGCGTATGGGGCATTCCGTTCCCGTGATCGGGTTCTAATGCTAAAAAAGCACTGCTAAAAAAGTACTGCTAAAGGCTCCACTGCTAAAACTGTACTGCTAAACGGGCTCTACTGCTAAAAGCTCCACTGCTAAAACTGTACTGCTAAAAGGCTCCACTGCTAAAAGCTGTACTACTAAATGGGCTCTACTGCTAAAACTGGACTGCTAAAACTAGCTTCTGACAGAGGCCTCATATAAGTCTCAATGATGGAGGTTATACTGTACTTTTTGCGGTTTTTTTGACGATTGTTTTGGAATTTTTCTGAGAAAACTTACCTTGCTATCGGCGCCATTGTGCTGCACTCGGCGGGAGGTTATACTGTACGACGATTGTCACTAGTCGTCGCGGCCTTCTCCTTAATTTCTGCCATGATCTCCTTCCTCGCTGCTTGCGCGGGCTCAGGAGCACCGCAGGTGTGCGTGTTTTTTGGAATTTTTCTGGTATTTTTCGGAGATAATTTTTTGGCATTTTTCTGAGAAAACTTCATGTCATTTTCCCTTTGTTTTCAATGTTCTATTAACTTTTCAATGATTTTCAATGATTTCCAGTCAAACTTTTCAAAAAGATACCCTTTTGCGTTTTAGCAGTTTCAATGATTTCCAATAAAACTTTTCTAAAACATACCATTTTGCGTTTTAGCAGTTGAGACTCTTTAGCAGTGCTGCTCTTGGCACTAGTGTCTATTTAGCAGTCCGGTTCCAGCACTAGAGTCCATTTAGCACTAGAGCTTTTAGCAGTACAATTTTAGTAGTAGAGCTGTTAGCAGTACAGTTTTAGCAGTAGAGCCCGTTTAGCAGTAGAATTTTTAGCAGTTCTTTTTTAGCAGTAGAGCAGTGGAGCCTTTCATTCCTCATGGACTTTCCGATGATTTCTTGCAAATTTTATCGCTTCCGTTTCACCACCTATCGCTCTGCTCTTCTCATTGCGGAGAATGCATAATTTCGGATATTCGTTGGCGACGAATGACGAGGAGATGAAGAAAAAAATTAATACTCGAGATGAACGCGCGTTGGCTAGAAAAGACCATATAGATATCTAGATGTATATCCAAGCTGTGCAAGCTTCGCAGCGACCTAACCACTCTCTAGATGAAGTGGCAACACAAAAGGCCTTTCATGTCACAGGAGAGATTTGCACGAAATCCCGGATAAATCGGCACACGCATCGGGAAGATTATTCAGCTGGAATCTTTCGTTAACACTGATTTCTCGAATTGGAAAGATTCGAATTGCAATTATTGTCGAAAAGTATCGGATTTTCTTATGTGCTACGTCGTTTCTATCGAACAATGGCGACAATTTGACATTGAATAGCCCGTAAGTAATGACAGCCGTGAAACAAAGATGGCGTGCAGAAAAAGAGGGTCTAGTCTTCTTTCCGTATTAACATAAAATATTCAGAGTGGCGGAGCTCTCTCGCGTGGCCGTTGTTCGTCGCATCAAAAACTTTGACATGGGGATGTGCTTTCACATCCGAGCAACACATCCCCTTGCGCACTACTTGTCTCGCAACCCTCTCTCTCTCTCTCTCTCTCTCTCTCGCTCTCTCTCTTTCTGTCTCTCTTACCCTTGCTTCGTCGGTAACGTCGTTGCTTTCAGGCACGAGGACAGAGAAAGCAAAAAAGAGGACAAAATACGTGCTCCTTTAAAAATTCCCTCACGCGACCATAATTATAGGCTCAAGGGAAAGA